>CM046893.1:5741977-6151959 GCA_025688845.1 Cucumis hystrix | reverse complement strand
TTTTTTTTTTTTTTTTTTTTTTTTTTTTTTTTTTTTTTTTTAATCCTCAAATAACTCAGGATAATGAGCTCTCATGTCGTCCTCTCTCTCCCAAGTAGCTTCCTCAACCTCGTGGTTTCGCCATAAAACCTTAACCAAAGGAATTCCTCTGTTACGAAGCAGTTTAATCTCCCTTGCCAGAATCTCAACTGGCTGCTCCTCATAGCTCAAGTCCTCATTAATTAGCAATGGCTCATAATCAACTATATGTGAGGGATCTGCTACGTACTTCCTTAGCATGGAGACATGGAACACATCGTGAACTGTAGATAGCAAAGGAGGCAAGGCCAAACGATAAGCTGCGGGGCCAATTCTTTCAAGAATCTCAAACGGCCCTACAAAACGTGGACTCAACTTTCCCTTCTTCTCAAATCTCAGAACACCCTTCATAGGTGCTACCTTCAGAAACACCATGTCCCCCACATCAAATTCAAGATTCCTACGTCGTTTATCAGCATAACTCTTCTGTCTGCTTTGTGCTGTCAACATGCGAGCTCTAATCTTCTGTATGGCTTCGTTGGTGGTCTGAACTATTTCAGGACCTAACATCCGCTGCTCACCAACCTCACCCCAACATGTGGGGGATCTACAATTCTTACCGTATAGTGCTTCAAACGGCGCCATGCCAATGGTAGCCTGGTAGCTATTGTTGTAGGCGAACTCCATCAAATGGAAATGGGAGTCCCAACTCCCTGAGAACTCCAACACACAAGCTCGCAGCATATCGTCCAGAATTTGATTCAAGCGCTCTGTCTGACCATCAGTCTGAGGATGAAAAGCAGTACTAAAGTCCAATCTCGTGCCCATGGCAGCCTGCAGTCCCTTCCAGAACTTGGAGGTAAAACGGGCATCTCTGTCGGAAACTATGGATACTGGTACCTCATGCAATCTTACTACCTCCGTCATATACAATTGTGCCCACTTACTGGCCGTATAAGTGGACTTTCCTGGAACGAAATGCGCTGATTTCGTGAGCCTGTCTACAACAACCCATATCACTGTATAACCCTTCAGGGTTCTAGGCAGTCCAGAAATGAAGTCCATAGATATATTCTCCCACTTCCACTCTGGCACACCCAAGGGTTGTAACAAACCTGTCGGCTTCTGTCTTGGTGCCTTCACCTGCTGGCATACCAGACATTTACTAACAAAGTCTGCCACCTCTCTCTTCATATTTCTCCATCAGTAAACTCGCTTCAGATCCTGGTACATTTTTGTGCTGCCTGGATGCATAGAAAATGGAGAACTATGGGCCTCGGTCAACAACTCGGTCTTAACTACGCTGTCTGCTGGCACACATAACCGTTTGTCAAACATGAGCCCCTCATCAGTAGATATGGAGAACTCCTCGACTTGCCCTGCTTCTACTAAGCGGCGCTTACCCACCAAATAAGGATCAGTAGCTGGCCGATAATAATTCTCTGCCTCAAAGTTGGCTGTACTGACAACTGAGCTAACTACGAGGTGACTTCCCCTATGGAAACTGCAATCTCAGCTCTCTCAAGGTCTTTATGCAACTGAACCTGCCTAGTAATGAGTGCTGCAGAATGTGACACCTTTCTGCTAAGCGCATCGGCTACCACATTCGCCTTACCTGGGTGGTATAAAATCTCACAGTCATAGTCTTTAACCAACTCGAGCCATCTTCGCTGCCTCATATTCAACTCCTTCTGAGTGAAGAAGTACTTCAAGCTCTTATGGTCAGTGAAAATCTGAATCTTCTCACCGTATAAATAGTGCCTCCAAATCTTCAGAGCGAACACTACTGCTGCCAACTCTAAATCATGTGTAGGGTAGTTTTGCTCATGATTCTTCAACTGACGGGAAGCATAAGCAATCACCCTACCCTGCTGCATCAAAACACAACCCAACCCTTTCTTAGAGGCATCACTGTATATCACATAATTTCCAGATCCATCCGGTACTGTAAGGACCAGTGCACTAACGAGTTTCTGCTTGAGATCTTGGAAACTGCTTTCGCACGCTGGACTCCAAACAAAAGGAGTCCCCTTCCTGGTTAGTTGGGTCAAGGGACTAGCTATACGAGAGAATCCTTCCACAAACCTCCTGTAATATCCCGCTAATCCCAGAAAACTTCGAACTTCACTAACTGTAGAAGGTCGAGGCCAATGGGTAACGGCGTCGATCTTCGCTGGGTCCTCAGAAACTCCCTCACTGGATACTACATGTCCAAGAAAAGACACCTGCTTCAGCCAGAACTCGCACTTAGAAAACTTGGCATACAACTTATTGGCTCGAAGGGTCTCCAACACCTGATGCAAATGCTTCTCATGCTCAGCCTCTGTCTTGGAGTAAACTAAGATATCATCAATAAAAACTATCACAGAAATGTCTAAGAAATCCTTAAACACCGTGTTCATTAATTCCATAAAAGCAGCAGGAGCATTTGTCAAGCCAAAAAACATTACAATAAACTCGTAATGTCCATATCGAGAACGAAAGGCCGTCTTAGATATATCATTGTCTCTAATCCTCAACTGGTGATATCCTGATCGTAAATCGATCTTAGAGAACACAGTGGCCCCCTGCAGCTGATCAAATAGGTCTTCAATTCTGGGCAACGGATATTTGTTCTTGACTGTCACCTTATTCAGCTCTCTATAGTCAATGCAAAGACGCATCGACCCATCTTTTTTCTTCACAAACAAGACTGGTGCTCCCCAAGGTGATACACTAGGTCGAATAAAACCCTTGTCCAGCAGCTCCTGCAACTGGACCTTCGGCTCTTTCAATTCCGCTGGTGCCATTCTGTATGGGGATCTCGAGATGGGACCGGTTCCCGGTTCGAGCTCTATGGCAAAATCAACCTCTCTGTGGGGCGGAAGTCCTGGAAGCTCCTCTGGAAAAACATCGGAATATTCCCTTACCACTGGCTCGGATGATAAAGATACTTTAGGTCCTCTAGTGTCCACAACACTAGCCAAAATACTCCAAGTACCCTGATCGAGCAGCTTACTAGCCTTCATGGCTGAGATAACTTTGGGTAGGACCACAGTCCCAGCCCCTTTATACTTAAAACTGGTTGCCTTCGGAGGGTTAAAAACTACCTCCTTGCGAAAACAATCTATGCTTGCATGATTAGCAGATAGCCAATCCATGCCTAATATTACATCAAAATCACGCATGTCCAATACCAATAAAGTTACATCTAAAACGTGCTTTGCTACTTCTATCTGACATGCTTTTATTTTTTAGCTCGACAGCAAAATTTCTCTAGATGGAGTAGAAACGGACAACAGGTAACTCAAGGGTTCTACTTCTAGATTCACATGCTGTGCAAATACTGAGGATATAAAAGAATGAGAGGACCCCGAGTCAAATAATACTAAGGCAAAGTGTCCCAAGATTGGGAGCGTACCTGTCACTACCGTGCCAGCTTTCTCGGCCTCTTGCCTATTAGTGGCAAAAACTCTCCCCTGACGGGTTGGGGAAGTTTGGTTCCCAACACCGTATGACTTCTGAGGGCACTTATCAGCTAGATGCCCAGGTTGTCTGCACCTGTAACATACTCCACTCCCTGCTAGGCAACGACCCGAGTGGTGTCTTCCACAATTTGGACATACGGGTAATACCCTCAAGGTTTGGTCTGCCTGAGTCGCTTGCTGTCTGTGCCGGTGGAACAATCCATCTATCCTCGAACTCTTGTGTGGTGCAGCTATAGGTTGCTGCTCAGACTTCCGTTTCTGTCCTGGAGTTGGTCCCTTCTCTGCAGCCTTGGCCAACACCGTCCTCTCATGCAAACTCAGGTCTACCGCCATTCGCAGTGCATCGGCCTAGGTGGTCGGTCTAAGGACGCGAACGAAACCCTGAATCTCTGACTTGAGACCTCTGACGAACTTGTCAGCTCTCTCAGCCTCTGTTCTAACTAAATCAGGTGCAAACTGGGATAACGCATCAAACTCTTGATCATACTCTTCCACGGTCATGTTGCCTTGCTCTAGTTTTAGGAACTCCTGGCACTTGGCCTCTCTCACCGTGGCGGAGAAGAATTTGGCATCAAAGTTCTCCTTGAACTGCTCCCAGGTGATCTTACTTACATCTCCACCTAACATCCTCTCTGTGGACTCCCACCAGCCTCTGTCTTTGTCAATCAGTAAGTACACAGCGCACTGAACCTTCTGGTCATTGGGGCACTTCATATACCGAAAGATGGTCTCCACTGAACTCAACCACATTTGCGCCTTGGTGGGGTCTGCTAAGGATCCATCGAAAGTTTGAGGGTTATACTTCCTGAAGTCCCTCAGGTGCTTGGCTTCGGCTGATAGCATGTCTGGTAAGTGTTGGGCCACAACTGGGGCCTGAACTCCTATGACTGGTATCTGAACACCTGCAGTCGGTGCCTGAGTAGGGGCTGTCTGGGTCTGTGGAGCCGGCTGTTGCTGTGCCATCATTTTCAACAATAGGTCCCTATACCTTTGCTCCATGGCAGCAAGATCCGCTTGAGTGACAGGTGCATTAGGGTCGACAGCTTGTGCAGATGACTGTCCCTCGCTTTGTCCTTCAGGTTGTCCCTCAGGCTGGCTACTCCCAACTCCTCTGCCTCGTCTACCACCTCTACGAACACTTCTTCGTGGCGGCATTTTTCCTAAATTCCACCATTAAAAGTCTTTTACTACGAATTCATTCATAACATGCTTACTTACTTATCTAGTTTAATTCAGGCAAGGTCATATGCACAATCTTAAATTATATCTTAGTACGTACCTGGCGAGTGACGAAGGACCGTATTGACCATAGGGCTAAAATCAACGACTTACATCGTAAGTCAGTCTACAAAACCTAAGACTGGGCTCTGATACCAACTGTAACTCCCCAACCTTCTTAGAAGGTTGAGATCATTACTATTTAAATAAAATGTAGTATTTTATTTTATTATTCTCATTACTTATTTATTTAAATATTTCTCAAAACTTATAAAACTAATTTGCCTTTAAAAAAAAAAAAAATACATTTTATTTAAATAGTAATGATCTCAACCTTCTAAGAAGGTTGGGGCGTTACACTAATAGACTTGGAAGATGTTTAGATTGTTTTCATTATAATATATATTTATAAATTCTAATTCAACATTATCATTTCAGGTTGTTCAAGAAAAAAAATGAAAACGATGGAAATAGCAAGGGATGTTAAAAATGTTAGGCCAAAGAGACAACTTAACCGACCAAAGAAAATGTTGAAGAATGCAAAAGACTAGAATATTGCAAGAGACCGATTGATTTGTCCCTAGTTTTGATTTGCAACTCTCTCATTGAGTAAATGGATATTGTAGTATTAGTTTTGCGGATATTTCATGATAGAAAATATCAATGATAGACTTTATATTTTATTTGATTTTATTCAATTGATATAGAAAAGTGTTGGACCACATGTTAAATATTGCAAATTAACTGATCTTCAATGGATGTTGAAGTTTATTAATGATAGACCATAGTGGTGAAGCATACTTTACAGTGACGTTAACTCTTCATATTTAGTTGATTTTATCATATTAATATAGAAAAATGTTGGATCACAGGTTGAATAATCATTGCAAGTTATGTGCTTTTGTGTTCCCATTAAGAAATTAGTATTATACATGTTGAATCATTGCAAATTAGTATTAATGGGTGCATTTTATTGAGAAAAGGTTTTGTTAATCTACATGTTGAAGTCTATCATTGATAGAAGCTATCAACGATAAACTTCATAGTAAAGTTTATAACCGATAGAAACTATCAGCTATAAATTAAACTTCATTATGACATTACTTCATATTACTACTTTACAATAAGGTAACTACTGCTAACAAAAAACATTCTCTATCTTCAAGCAGAATGATTCTTATCAACAATGTAATGTCACATCATTTTGTGACCAACTCGACGACAATGACTACATTTTGATGACTTTTCTTCTCATTAATCAAATTTTTTTGTGGTCCTTTTGCTCGACGCTTGCAAAATAAAGGTAGTGTTACACTCATAACGTTGATTAAATTTTGAATTACTGCAAAAAAAAAAAAATATATATATATATATATACATTTTATAATCCTAGTGTTACACTCATAGCATTGATAGAAGATATCAATGATAGACTAATATCACTATGCTCATATTAACTAATCTAACTAATAGTCTATAAGTGATAACTTGTATTCATCAATATTTTTAGAGAAAAAAAAAACTTAAATTCTTTTAACCTAAAAATGTAAAAGTGATAGAAAAATTCATAATATGTTCAATTCTATGAAGCCACAAACCGATGAAATCCAATACAAGTGAAATTACACACATTTTTTAATATAAAAATACTAGTAAAATCATCCAATTGAATTGAACAAAATCAACCTACAATGATGAAATTAAATCAAATTGTAAAAATTGGATGAAGTCAAAATTTTAGGGAAGAAGCACATGTGAAAACAAATAACAAACTGAGATGGAAGAAAATCACGGAGAATGAAGAAATGATCTTAGAGTATGAGAAAATCACATAGAAAATGGAAAAGAAACGAAGGTGAAGATGGAGAATGGAGAAAACGACGTGAAGATGGAGAATGGAGAAAATCGTGGAGAATATCCAGAAGGAGAGAAAATTGTGGAGAAGGAGAAAATCGTGCAGAAATTGAGTTTCCTTTTAAAACAAGAGCAATTTTGGAATATTTTAAAAAAGAATACAAAATTTGCTCTATTTGCAAATTGTTTAGGAAATTACTATATACTTAATATTTTATGCCAAAAAGGTTATGCATTATAAAATCTCATTATTATAAGACCAATGTAGGATATGTACGTGGATGTAAGCTAAAATTAGGTCTATATTACAAAGGAAACTAGTGGTCGGTAAAAATTTGAGTTTAATAACATTTACAAACTTGTCACACGTTTTTTCCATATTGCAAAAAACAAGTTCATTCTAAGACGTGATACACCTAATACACACATTATATTCCCTTGATGCACTTAATACATCTAATACACATACATTTATATATATAAATGTTGAAAATGACAAAATAATAAAAAATTTAAGTTAATAGCAATTAATTGAAGAAAAATTGTAGTGGGTAGCTTTTTTAGAATATAGTATATATTAGGGGTGTAAGAATATGGATTGAACTCGAATAACCCGAATTACCGCCATATTATAAGGGTTGGGTTGGGTTGGTTGGGGTTAAATTTTTTTAATTATTTTGGGTTAGGTTAGGTCTTGGGTTGGAGGGTTGAAAATTCGGTTCAACCCAACCAAACCTGAATTAATATAATATATATATAAAATAAATAAATAAATAAATAAATAAATATATATATATATATATATATATATATATTATTTAATAAAAAACAATTTATGTATATAAACTTTAAATTTATTGTATGAAATTTTGAATTATGTATGTTTGAAATTTAAATGTAAATTTTTATAACCATTAGAAACTAAAAAAAAAAAAAAAAAAAAAAAAACTATACAAACTGACAACCCAACCAAACCCATATTTTACGGGTTGAATTGGGTTGGGTAAGAAACTAAATTCGGGTTATTCGAGTTGTTAACCCAAATAATTCGAAAATATGGGTTGGGTTGAGAATGTCTTCCAACCCAACCCAACTCAACTCAATTTTACCCTAGCATATATATAGCAAATATGGCACATGGTGTTTGCATTTTTCAAATATGACAAAGTTCTCACTTTTTAAAATCTTTTTCATTTAAATTTTTTATTATTCCCAAACTACCCTTCAATAATATATTTAATTCTTCTCCCACTTTTTAAAGGGGAATTGTATTAGCTAGGTAGTTATTGTAGAATAGAATATAGAAAATACGGCACATAATTTTCCTTCTTGAAACGAGGAAAACTAAAATTATTATAAAATTAATATCAAATAAATATTCGAAAAACATAAAATTGACAAAACTAGTAAAAGTAATGTGAAAACATGACTCGCGTGTTTTAACAATTTTAAAAAACATAAGGATAAATAAATAAGATAAAATTTTAAATAAAATGTCAAAAAATCAAAATACTGAAAACTGATGAAGAAAAGGCGAAAGCAAAATGAGGTTCTCCTAATCGTGCGAGTGATCCTGTCGGAACACCCCTTGTCATGTGAGTGACCCCGTATGAACACAATATAACTGACCCCTAATCGTGCATGTGATTCTAGGTATATCCCTAATTGTACAAGTGGTCCGATAGGAACACCCTTAGTCGTGCTAGTGGTCTCATAGGAACACTCCTAGTCGTCCAAGTTGTTCCATAGGTACACCCCTAGTCGTGCGAGTGACCTTATAGGTAGGAGCACAATATAGATCAAGTATAAAGCCTAACAGCAAAATTCAACACACACGATAGTCCAAAAGCCCAAAAGCATGTAACAATAATCAAATTAACATTGCATGAATCATCAATCATAACAGTCCATAAAATCATAACACTTCATATAGCATAACAGCCCATTAAGCATGGAAACCATAAATCATGCTGATCAACATGTAACATCACTGTATGATCCATAAACACGTGTTGTCTCTTAAATTTAGTTTTAAGGTCTAGTAGTAGAATCGTTTACCTCGACACTAGCTAAAAATTTGCTTTTAGCTGATAGTCAAAACTTTCCAATGAACAAATCCTAAACAGTAATGGAAAAATCAAATTTTATTTAATAAAACTAACAACTGACTATTGCCCCAAAATTTTCATAATTAACTTACCCAAAGTTGAGGCTGAAACGAATTAAACAGCTTAAATCTCCAAAATTTTAGCAAATTGAACCTGGAAAAAATAAAAATCAAATTATTTAGAACCAAAAATACCACATGATGGGTATATATAAGACCCAATAAAAAAAATTCACCAAAGGTTCTGAAATAAGCTGGGAAAAGGTTGAAAAGTGGCTCGGTGGCTTGGCTAAGCAAATGGGAAAGCAGAGGTAGCTTGCCTAGGCAAAAGCAAAAAGGCTTCGACTCCCATAGCTTGGTGAGGGGCACATTTGGCAAGGCAAAGACCGAGACGCGACACAGATGAGAAACTCGAAACATAGAGGTCGGCTTGCAAAGAGAAACGCAGCAACTCATACTTTCTTGAAAGAAGAAAGATGAAGCTCGAAAACCGACGCGATAGAGGACTAACAACAATAGAGAGGAAACTCGAACAAAAGAAGAAGACATGACATAGACGACTTGGTTTGACTTAATGCCTCGATTTTGAGACTAGGCTTCAACGGAAAAAGGGCCAACTTGGTCGACGACGAGACATGCGGCAGACAGAGAGAGGTTGAGACTGGCAGCGACACTTAGGGTTTCATAAAGGAGAAGATGAAGAGTTATCTTCCTTAGCCATAAAAAGTAAAATTTTTCTTTCCTGTGGATGTAAGGTGATTGTTTTGTCGAACCATGTACATAGTTGTGTTCCTCTTGTTCTTCTTCTCCTTCTTCAATTTGTGCATGTATCATTCTCCTTGCAAATTCATAAAGTCATTACAAGGAATTCATTCAGAAATAGATGATTTGAAAATCTGAGAAAGAAAAAAAAAAGAGATTATTGTCTAAGAAGGAGAGAAAATTTTGATAAAATAACTTTTTCTTTCAAAACAAATTTTACTTTTTGTCCCACTTTTCTCTCATCGACATGTTACACCTCACAAAAATAGAAGTGGCCCTTTCTTCTCTACTTATTTCACCTAACCTCAATATTTGGGCTTTCACTCATTTTGATTCCTTCAAGTTTTTGGGCTTAATTTAAATCACATTATCTCAACAAAAGTGGTATTGAAGTAGAAAATATATTCAAGAACGCAAAATCTTGGGGAATCTAGATTCATACACAGATTATCAATGGTAGTAGCAAGGTATGAAATTAAGAAATTTGATGGAAATGGTGATTTTCGCTTGTGGAAAGCCAAAATAAAAGTCATTCTTGGATAGCAAAAGGCACACAGGCCCTTTTACAACATAAGAGAAAAAAGGACTAGGAGCTGGCAGCATATGATACCTGTAAGGCCCTTATTCAGAGAAAGGAAGTCTTATCGAAGAGGATCCTTGCTGAAAAATTATTTCGGATAAGTGTAAGTATATGGGGCATCCCGCAATAAAGGATATGAGACAAGAAAAGGCGACAACAAGAAAAATTGCTTAAGTTTAAGTTCTATCTCGTGAAGGTGAGTGACGCGATAAGAATAGCTGGTGAGGAAGAAGTTTGCATTGGATGCCAACAGTTAAGCATTTACCGTAGTTAAGCGAGAAGAAGTACCTACGCCTAAGAGAATGAGGCAAGGAAGTAGGTGTCTTGTTGAGGTGACGTGACAACTAGTTGAGGAAAGTAAATGTCTATTGCTTTCCTCGAAAATAAAGAGAGTTAAACGATTAAAGAGTTTAGCTTTCCAAGGAGATAAGGTGTGTACCTCAAGAGAATGTCTAATTGACGTTGACGTTTAGCCTACATGTCGAGTTTGGGTTGATTGCATGACACGATGGACAGTAGTATTATTAAATGTATACTACTACATATATTCAATAATACGTAAGTAGTTGAATTTCACTATATATGAGTGCATACACATGATATTATTAGTATATACATCTGTATATATACAATAACACGTATTTAGTAACACATATAGTTCAGTTCGTTTTTTCTTTATGTTTCGTATAATTTTTTTTATTTTTTTTCTCTATCTGATCAGTATTTTCTTTGATTTCTTACATATATACTACTGCATAATACATTTATGTTATGTGATTTGTTATAAATATACTATTGCATATATTCAATAATATAAAAATTGAAGTTATCATCCTCCTACCGAATGTAAAACGTTCAGTTGGTCGACCAAAGAAGATTAGAATTCTTCTAAAATGAAGTTCAAGAGCCACGTTAAATGTGATCGTTGTGGACGTGTTGGTTATAACCAAAAGAGATGCAAGCTTTTCCTTCTTATTATTAAAATTCTTGTATGTTGTTTTAGACTTTTATTTTTAAATATTCATATTTCAAATTTTAATTCAATTATTTTATATTCATATTTCAGTTTTTAATTCAATTATTTTTATTCATATTTTTCCATAAATTTTCATCTATTATACTAATCAAAGTTCCTCAATTTATTATATCATATATACTATTCATAAACCAATTTAACATATTCTCTCACTACAAGAAAGGGGGGCTCTCCCGACGCATAAAATCGTCAGGAGATATATGAAATGCGTCAAAAATCCTTATGCATCTGGACAAACGTGTCGAGAGAGGAATTTCCGACGCACAAGTTGTGCGTCGGAAATTCCTAAACATCTCCCGACGTTGTATGAACGTCGAAGGATGCTGTCAATATGGCATCGGGAGATGTCGCGAAACTCTCGACGCACATGTTAGGAACTCCCAACGCACTATATTTTTTTTAAAAAAAATACCTTCCATTAATTCCTAAATTCAAATTGAAATTCAAACTCATCTTCAATCTCAATTTTAACACTTCAATCTAAACTTCAACACATCAATCTCAACATTCAACACTTCAATCTCAACTTCAACACTTTAAATTCAAATTCCTAAAACCTACAACTAATTCAAAATCCTAACAACACTTCAATTTCAATTTCAATACTAAAACCTACGACTAATTCAAAATCTAAATACTAAAACTAATTTGAAACCTAAAATATAAACCCTAAAACTAATTTGAAATCTAAATACTAAAACTAATTAACTAAAACAAAACAATAACTAAACTAAACCATTTACCGACGACGACGGCAAAGGGGACGAATGGCGATGAATGCCTCTTCTTCTTGATCTCCCTCTCGGTCTCCCTCTCCCTCTCTAGGTTTTCTTTCTCCTTTCTGTTTCCATTCTATAAATAATGGAGTTAAAAAGACGGAGAACTCTTGACGCACAACGAAAACGTCGGGAATCCCTAAACCTATTTTTGACGCGATTAGCAACACGTCGGGAATCCCTAAACCTATTCCCGACGTTGCTGACACCAAGTCGGAGGAAGGCGTAACTTAGAATTAATGATCTGCCCTTCCTCCGACGCAACATTGTAGATGTTAGGAATACGTGCACATTTTCCGACGCACCTGGCACCACGTCGGAGGAAGGTCAAATGGTACAATTAATTGTCAACCCTCTTCCGACGCTACACTTTCCACGTAGAGAATAGTGGCACATTTCCCGACGTACCTCTCACCCCGTCGAAGGAACCCTAAACCCATTACAGCCAGTTCCGACGCTAATGTGTCTGCGATGTCATGTTTCTCAACGAGTTTTCCTGCGTCGGGAAACTCCCGATTTCTTGTAGTGTCTCCATTCAACCACTATTTCATACAATTCCCTGGATTTTCAATTCTTTCATCAAAATCCTTACATCGCAAACATATTCAATTTTTCTCAATATTACATATTCAGAGAACAACTAATAATGTTTTAGTGGCATATATTACATATACTCATCATAATTTTCTTTCACCCATGTTCCGGTAAACTTAAACAACTTCCATACATAATCACTATTGTTTCAAACATAACGTATTATTTACTACGTAAGATATGAATATTTTAAATAAAATACATAAACAAATTGATATCAGAACCTTTCATTCATAAAATATGCACCATATTTGTAACACCCCAAAATTTTCAAGATATTTCGTTATCATTTTATTAATTTTGGGTGTTATTTTGTGAGATGGTTTTAATTTTTGTGGAAAATAAAGTATTTGGAAAGATGTGGGGTTAATGGTTGAAAATTGGTAATACTATTGTTATCATTATTAATTATTAAGAAAAGATATGTTATAAGGGATATTAATGAGGAAAGAGGGAAAATTAAATAGGAATAGGAAGAGATGAAGGAAAAGAGGAGTTATTTGGGGAAAATTAGATAATAATAATAATAATGGTATTAATGTTATTATTATTATTAGTATTTTACATATTAAATACACCCTCGGGATGCTTGCCATAGTTACAATTCATCTTCTTCCTCACAAAGAACCCTAGCCGTCACAAAGAAACCCTAGCCGCCGCGAACACCACCACCACGACGGTCATCGGACGAAGTCGTTCGCCAGCGTCCAGCCGCACGAGTTCCAGCCGCACGGGTCCAGCCGCCAGCGTCCAGCCGCAAGCGTCCGTTTTCACCAAGCCGCGCGGGCCGTCTTCGTCCGTACGTAAGCCGTAAAGCCTCAAGGTCCGAGCCAAGTCTCTGACTTACGTTTGAGTTTTAATACGTTAAGTGTATTAAAATTGAGTATATTATACTTTGAGTGTACTGTTTCTAGTTGAGTATATAATTAGTTAAATTAGGTTGTTAGATGTTCACCAATTTGACCTCAACAAAAAAAATGGTAAACCAACACTTCCTTTAGCTATTAATTATCATATCTCATAACCAATTAGAAATGAGGAGTAGTCCATTTATCTTCAAAGTTTGAGTCTTCTTAATTTTTTCAATGTGGGAGAACAATATGCCCTTTAAAATGGTGTCTCTATTTAAAGTTGTTTCTTAACCGACATTGTACACTTTAATGTTAGTTGAAAACCAACATTGTACACCATCTTCTACGTTGACTGTTTATTCAATTTTTCTATGATTGTGTAAGTTTTTTAAATGTCCAATGCATTTTGAATGTTGGTGAAAAAGTTAATATCCACAAAACTCAATTTTAATATTTCAATGGAATATGATATTTATATACACCACACCTCAACTTTCTACAAACATAACAATTAACCAATTCACTTAAACACATAAATAATGACGGTCTCTTCAAAAAAATTTGTACAATTTACTAAGATGATAAACAAAATTGTTAGCTACAATAAATACAAGATTTTAAAACTTTAAACTACCCGTTGACCCTTAGTAATTTTGTCCTTCCGAGCGTTTTGTCCTTCCGAGCGTTAAATACTTTGTGAAGCCCCATCGTCAGTTTCACCATTTAATATTTTAAGGAAAGAACCTACAACAAAATTTTCTCAAATTCGTAGAGAGAATGAGAAATAAAAAAAATCAAATTAAAATATCAACTCATAAATTTCTAATTAACTATAAAAAAAGCTAGCAAAGATACTTTCCAACATTTAAGTTTTGTGCTTGAACATGAACCTCGAGATACCTACAAAATTCAAATTTAAAGAGTTTTGATGTTACTAAATAATTAATTTTGTTTGAGTATATAAGCTCTAATTTAAAATTTAACTCAAAATTAAAAAAAATTTAGTATTTACTTTTATACCAATAGTAACGTTAATATTGTTAGGATATTTTGTCCAATAAAATATTCTTTTTATGAAGTAATATTTTTATACCAACCCTTCTTAATATCTAGGAATCTTTATATAAGTTTGTCTCCGTTTTAGATGAAAAATGTGATCTGCAGGAAAGATCTTAGGAGAATTTATATATGTGATTTTTGATGAATATATTTTCTTGACGAAGAAATTGATAATTAGCAGATCCAAACGAGCTCGTTAGAGGAAGTCAGTCAAGGTGAACGTTTAATGGCTATATTGTATTTAGCTTATTATTGAAGGCTTCTTGTTGTGTAGTGATGTTTGAGAAAATAAGAAATATAATTAAATTGAAGGATCAATTCACAAAGTCAGGGGGAGCCTGGACAGTCTTAGAAGAGATTCTGATTATCTTCAGGGGGAGCCTGAGTTTATTTTTAGTTATGGTTATAACTATCTTACGTCACTAGTGTAATAAGTTACAAGTGATGAATCTCAATAATATTTCTTATCTGAGCAAAGAAGCTCCCCAAATGTAGGTCGTACTTGTCGAACTGGGTTACCAAAGTGTACTGTGTTATTTATCTTCTGCGTATCTTAGTTAATCTTGTAGTTAAATACTAGTGATATAGCTAAAGGGTATTTAACCTTCTCACTTTTCAATTGGTATCAGAGCGGGTTCAGTATAAATGGAAATGCCAAGAGAAGTTACCGTTGCTACAAGACCACCCATATTGGATGGAAAAAACTATTCTTATTGAAAAACTCTTATGGCGTCATATCTGAAGTCTCTGGATGCAAAGACCTGTAAAGCAGTTAAAATTGGATGGAAACCACCTATGATTACTGTTGATGGTAAGTCTGTACCAAAACCAGAGGAATACTAGAATGATGTAGAGGAGCAGGAATCCCTGGGAAATTCTCGAGCTCTCAATGCCAAATATAATGGAGTCGACCTGAACATGTTCAAACTTGGCCACTTAGGTGACTAACAAATTATTTATCCTATAGATATCAATTAATCACAAACAAATACATGTTTTAAATTATTTGTGATTTAAACATAACACAAAAGGTCAATAAAACATAATTTATTGTACCAAACTTTATGAAATTTAAACATGCATAAATTATTATATTTTAAATTTAAGCAATTCAATCTTGAGAAAAATAGTACTATTAATAGAGTAATTAAAAATCTAATTAATTTTCAATAACTTTAATCCAAAAAGAAAAAAATATATATGAATTTTGTCTTCTTTTTCTTTATTTTTATTTTTCTTTTTCCTAACAAGAAGATAAAATATTTTTCCTTTTCATAATAAGAAAATTAAATATTTTTCTTTTTCATAATGAGGATATAAAATATTTTTTTTCTCAATAAGAAAATAAAAATTTTCTTCTTTTTCAGGATGAGAAGATAAAAGATTTTTATTCAATTTCTAAACTTATTTGTTTTCACCAATTAAGTTTCATTTGATATCTATATAACTAACTAATTTGATCACTTTTGTGACTAACAAATTATTCCTAACATATAGATATCAAATAACATATATTATTTATTTTAATCACAAAATTTGTAAAATATTAATATTGCAAATAATTTTATCAAAATTCTCATTTAATCTACGCGATATAATTTTAATCACAAAAATAAGTGAATACTTAAAATCATACTTTATATCATTATTATTATATATTCATAGCATATAAAATATAATTGATACATAATTTATGTGATCATCCATTTTTCTACGATGACCTTTCTATGATAACTAGTAAACAACACATGCGATGCACGTGAAAATCACATACGAAAAAAATTACAGTTTTAATTTAACTTTATAAAATTGAAACCGTCATTATAATATTTTCATATTTATATCCTTTTTATATTCACATCGTAATGAGTGAAAAATGAATTTATTCCATAAAGAAAAAATGTTGTTAGCTTTCGAATGTATCTTTGAATTTTATTTATTTGCACAATTCAAATTCCATTTCTTAACATCTTGAAAAAACAATGTTAACATATGACATTATGTAATATCAGTTATGGAAGATTGTTTTATAGGTAAAAAAATTAAAGAAAAAACTTTAATATTTCTTGTTTTACACATTTTATTACCTTTATTTATACTTAACAAATTTCAACAATATTTACATTGTTTTAACAAAATCAAAGCCTAAGTCACCCAACCATTTCATTAATAAAATAGTTTTAATAGTTTTAAGTTCTCAATCAAGGCTCTGAAACCACATGTAAACTTTAAGTTCATGATTACACAATAAAATCATAACATTGTATAAAAACATTAAATGTCAAGATCTTTGAACTATATGATTTTCATAAATTAAACTTAGTTAAAGAATCACATACATTGATCCATTAATGGTCTTCTAAGGGTTTGTATTTCTCTCACTTAATCTCTCTTAATATAATTAATTTTCTTGACGGAGAATAGTGAATTATTTGAATGAGGCAATGAGAGAGGATCAATTCCTAAGGTTCTACTTATAAACACCACCTGGTGTTTAATTAGGACATTATGTTTTTACCTAATGAATCTAATAAAATAATAGGTTCCAAAGAGATGAAATAACCTATAAGTCACATAAGTTACATTATATTTAAAATAAATATAAAAGAGATGTGATTTAAATTCAGCCCAAAAACTTGAAGGAATCAAAATGAGAGAGCCTAAATGTTGGGGTTAGGTAAATCACTGGAGAAGAAATGGCCACTTCTATTTTTGGGAGGTGTAACACGTGGGTGAGAGACAAGTGAAACCAAAAGTAAAATTGGTTTTGATAGAAAAAGTTATTTTTGTCAAATCATTTCTTTCTTCTTCTCAGACTTTAATCTTTTTCTTTCTTCTTTCTCAGAGTTGCAGAACCCTGATCTTTGTCTCAATGAATTCTTTGTAATAACTTTATGAATTTGGAAGGAGAATGATACATACACAAATTGATGGAGGAGAAGAACAAGAGGAACACAACTATGTACGTACATGGTTCGGCAAAACAATGGCCTACATCCACGGGGAAGAAGAATTTTAAGGTTAAGGAAGATAAGTTCTCTCTCTTTACAGATTTATCCTCTGAATTTATTTTGAACAACCATAGATTGTATATGAAGAGTTTTCTACCAAGAGTTAGTTATAGAGAAAGGTACTTGTTGAAGTCACATAATCAAATAGAAATCACTAGTATATACTTAATAACAATGGATAGAAATCACATATCAATAAGATATAAATAATAACGGCTGAAGTTAAATTTCTCAAATCAACAACCATCATATAATTCTAATTAATGTACCATTGATATCCGAATACTATTGATATCCTAAAATCAATATTAATACAATAGAAAAGAGAACAATTTGTGAATGCCTAATGCAATACGTCCGCTTCAAAACCAGGAAAAAAAAAAAAGAAGAAGAGAAAAACTAGAAATAAAACTTAAAAAGTTGTTCAAACATTGAAAAATACAAAAATTGAACTCTTAAAACCACAAGGATGAAATCAAAGAAATCAAAATCAGAAATCCAACTTCTTATGAACTTCAAACGACTGAACAAATGATTCATCAATGAATACGCCCTTACGGATTTCAAAACCAATTGAAATCTATTGATGAGGAAAAACGATTAAGAACGAATTGTGGAGAACGTAAGAGAAAGTGGGAGAAAACATACCTTAAAAAAGTGAGAATAAATACCTTGAAGATCCGTTTGGTAGTAATAACAGATTTCAGAAGAAAAATATTTTCAACAATATTGAAAACTATGAATCATATTTGCTATATAATATTCTACAAAAAGTACCCAATACAATTTTTCTTTAAAAAGTGGGAGAAGAAATACATTATTGAATGGTAGTTTGGAAATATAATAACAAATTGATGATGAAAAATATTTTAAAAAATGAGAATTTTGCGGTGTTGGCTAAATTCTAGAACTATGTACCATATTTGCTATTCTAAAAAAGCTACCAACTTCAATTTTTCTACAATAAATATATGTATTGGGTGTATCAAGTACATCAATGTATATTAGGGGTGTATTAAGTGTATCACTTAAAATTGACTTATTATTTACTAAATGGAAAAAATTTATGACAATTTTGCAAATCATTGTTAAACTCAAAGTTCTGGCCTCCACTAGTTTCCCTCGTTAATATAGTCCTAATTTTAGCTAACAATATCCTACATTGGTCTTATAATAATAGAATAAAGTTGATCGATCTCCAAGATCCCAGACATGTCGTCTCCTAAACCCATAAAAAAGATATATATTTTCACACTATTTTCTTTTAATAAAACACACATAACAAAGTACATGAAAACATCTTAAGTTCTAATTGCAAAGCATTCTTACAACTTTTATTAAAGGCATTACAAGTTTAAATAAGTAGATTATAGATATGTTCAAATTAGCACAGGCTCTGTAAGCAATAAGGCGATAAGATGTTTAGTTTCTTTATTAACAAAAGTGAAACCATCTCGTTCCTTATAATAGAAGTCTGTGACTCGAGCAAAATTGGGTCCATAATCATGAATCACACTTGGAAACTTGCCACGTTTTATGTAATCTTCAATTATTTCTTTCCATGCTTCACCCACTTGCTTTTTCAGTTCAGCTACGGCTATCTCTTTTGATACTCCATATTGTTCCATGAAGCATTCAATCGAACAAGTAACATGGCACCTCTCTTCTCCAAACTTAAAAATATATTGAGACATGATAATTATGCTTTTAAGCCATTTGTTTATGTAGACTTAATCTTCAAAACTGAAAGGTGGATCGATGTTGTTCATGTAGACTTAATCTTCAAAACTGAAAAACCAAGATCTAAGACTTTCGCCCTCACCCCTTGACAACCAGTTGGTTATTAGTTTTTTTTTGTTCATTCAGTCACTAATTTTTTTATTAGTTATCTACTATTTTACATATATACTCAAATTTTCGTTTTATTTTTTAAATTAGCTAACAATTCAATAGTTGTCTACGTACCTTGTGGGAAACTATGTCATTCACAAGTCTACTAGCAGCTTGACTTGCTTGATGAAGCATAGGGTTACCTTGAACCCATTGGAAAACCTCTTCTGAAACAATATTTCCTAAAGATAGGAAGGCAATTGAAGCCATAGAATACAAGCCAATGGAAGTGGCACTAACTTTCATGTACTCTTCTATTGTTGGCACATAATCTTCATTGAACCATTTAGCTTCCACTATATAAAGTTTGCATTGCCTTATTATCTGTCCCCAAAACCCTAAAACGTATTAGAAAGTGGGTCCTCTTTTGATGAAACCACATTATTACAATGTCATAGAGATTTTTTACCCCTTCTTTTGCATAATCAAATGCATATGGAATATTGTTGTCCATGCACATATCTTTTATAGTCCCTTCATAAATTTCAAGTATAGCTTCATACAAAACTTTCATGTAGTTTGGGAGCTCCTCAATGTCATTCAAATCCCACCTTTAAATTTAATAAAAAAAATTCAAAATATTAGATGGAAAATCAATATTAATCAAGGTAAAATTGATTACTTTAATTAATATATGATTTTAACAAATGCTAAAACTAAGAGTTTTGAAGAGCCAAACCTTTCAATTGCGTTGGTGAATAGTTGAAGTTCTTCAAGTGTGCCATAACAATCATACATATCATCAATAACTGTTATGAAAGCAATAATTTTGGCAAATATTGTTCTAGCACTAGAGTACTTTGGTTCATAGTATATTCCCAATGCCCAAATATAGCTCTCCACCACTCTATCTCTTGCAAAAGGTAATTTATCTTTTAACTTTAAATCATTCCACCACCTATATATGTACATATACATCCATAATTAGAAAAACATTAACAATAAGAAAATTTTCAAAGACGGTATAGGAAGTTTATTGAAAAAAGATACCTTGAAAGTTCACCAAGTTCTCTTTGGTAGAGTTTTTGAAGAGAATTGTAGTCTAACTTTGCAAAAGTGAGCAAAATATTACTATTCTTCAATGGATTGTTGTGATAGAGAGAGATATAGTGCCTAGTCATGAACCTTGGCAAAGTTTTATAGATTGGCCACTTTAATGCATATTTAGCTTCTTCTGAGAATGGAGAAGTAGAATCCATTGCCATTGCTTCAAGTTGAGTTGTTGTGAATTCTAATGCTTCATCCATTATATTTTCTCCCTTCATTCTCAAGTGAGATGCCTCATACAAACTTAATAAACCTCTTTCATCTTTTGTAAATGAGTCTTTGAAATCTCCACTTTCACTTGTAAACTTTTTGAACATCTCTATTGAAATTTACAATGTTTATGTGACAGCCTCTTTTAGAAAATTATTGGAAATAATATAAATCCATGCACTTTGAAAAGTTGAACAAGTCGAAATAAAAAATATTAATTTTGAAGGAAGTGGGTTTACAGAGAGGGTTTAAAAATTTTATTAAAAATTATATAAAGTTTTCTTTGATTAAACAATGAAAAAGAATATTGCACCTTGGTATAGATATTAGTTATATAATTTTTTAAAAAGCTTTCTTAACCCTATTTTCTTATCAGTAAGAATATTTAAAAGTAATGATGTTGGTTCATTATTTACATATCGTTAAAAGTTATAAGATCTCGTAAAAACGAATAGGAAAATTGCATAGGGTAGCGTTTTGAGAATATGATATAGCAAATATAGCACATTATAAATATCGCAAAATTTTCTTTTACAAAAGTATTCTCCATCTTAAATTTGTTATTATTCTTAAATTACACTTCAATAATTTATTTCTCTTCCTCTTTTTAATGCTATACTCATTATTTATTTATTCTCACTTTTTTAAGGCCTTAATTATTTGTTTATTTTTATACAAGAAAAATTGTTTTTTTTTTTATTTTTTATTTTTAATCTTGATTTTAGAATATAAAAGTACAATAATTGCAATATAAAATATAATGGTTGTTGATGAGAGTAATTTAACTTCATTTGTGATTTTTTTTTACTTTCTTCGATGTGTATTTTGAGTTGAATTTGATTCCAAATAATTTTGTTTTATTTTGTTTACATTGACTCTGTTTTGATTTTAGTTTGTCTGAGTTTTGTATATCAGTATTCTGATATACTTATATTATATGTATTAGTTGGTTAATATACTTTCTACGTAATTTTTATTTTTCCAAATTTTATGCAATTCTTTGGAGTATAATTAAGTATATGAATGATGTAACTCAGAGTATCATGCATTATCAAATATATCAACAATATATTGTTAAAGCGTATCAGTAAAGTGAATCATTATCAAGTTTATGAATCAAGTTTACAAGTGTATATCAATAGTATATCAAGTGTATAAGTAGGACTTCAAGCAGATCAAGTGTATCTAATCAATCAAATGTATAAGTGAAGAATACTAAGTGTATCTGTAGTGCATCGAGTGTATCAAACATATCATGTACATCAAACATATCAAATTTGTTGGGTTTACCAATGAAGCATAACAAGTTTCTTAGCGGTGTATCAAACTAATCAAGTACTGTATCAAGACCTAAGGGGTATCAAGTGTATCAAGAAGAATTAAATGTAACGAGGAGTATTATAATGTGTATCAAGATGTTTCAAGTGTGTATCAAAAGGTATCAAATGTATCAAATAGTATCAGGTGCATCAAGTGTATCAATCAAATGTGTATGAGGTGTATGAAGAAGTGTCAGGTGTATCAAAGGGCATTAGGTGTATCAAAGAGTATTACGTGTATCAGACGTGTATAAGGTGTATCAAACGTATATTAGTAATGAGAGCATTTGTGACATGTGTGGATTGGATTTTGTTTTTGCCATTTTCATAAATAATAAAGTGTGTGCGCTATGAATTTAATTATTATAACTTGTTTTGCCAATTGGCCCAACATAATAATTAAGTTTAAATGTCACAATCTTTTATTAGCATTAATGAATGGTAAAATTAATTGAATGAGAGAGACTTACCACAAGAAACAAAGAAACCTCGTTGTCTAAGCAAACGGAATTTAAGAGCCACAATGTAAAGATCCTCCGCATCTTCTTCATCAACATGGGCAGAATTTTGAATATGATCAAGTATTTCATTAATTTCATCTTCAAAGTGGTATGACAAACCTAAACGTTGGATTGAGTCAATCAAATTTAATTTTTCTGAATGCTTTTCAGCAGCTACAAACATGCTTCTCGCTTCTTCTTTAAGTTCTTCAAGTTTTTTCAGGACCGAATCTTCTTCCTGAATTTCCATAACTTTATGTAACATATAACAAGAAGACATATAGTACAGAAGTTGCTATTGAAACAATAACAGTAATTAAAAGACAAAAATGTACCAAAATATTGGAAAGATTGGAAAGGAAATAATCTCCCCAAGCACTTGGTTCATGGTATTCAGTGCGACGAAGAACATCATTGTCGCTTAAAGTAAGTTTATTTGCTGCCTCGGATTCTGATGGAATTATTTGAAATGACATTTTTCTTTTTTCTCTCTACCTCTTTTCCTTTTATGAAAATATGTATAAGATCCTTCCTCACCAGCTTTATAAGAATCATTTAATGAGGATTTCGAAGATGATTATTTGGTGTAGCTAGTGGAAAAGTTATTGAACTTTAACGCCTAGTTAATATTTTTTTTTATTTTTTAAGTATAATAATTTATTTTATAGATATTTCGATAGTGTTGTCTTTTCCATAAAAGTTGGTGTAGGCAATAAAAACTATTTAAAGTAATTTTTATTTTTTTCTTATTTATATTTTCACATTTACCAAAAATTTCAATTTTGTCCACTTAATCTACGTTCTTTAGAACGGAAAACCTTCATCATACAACGTTACACCTTAAATACAAACTTGATATAATTCTAAATAAAATAAGTCGTGTCTTGTTCAAACTGAGAAATAGAGCTGAGTTTATAATCAAAACGGTTACTGCTAGTAATATATGAACCTTAGTGATCTTCAGACTTGAACTTCACTTGTTAGAAGTTAAATTAAAGAAAAATAAAAGTTTTTAACTTTACTTATTTTTTTTTATTTGAAAAACCTGCATCGGTCTTTTAAAATATTTCTAAAAAGTGGATGAAAAATAACCCCAATAGATCATATAGAAAGAAAAATTAGCAAAAATAGCACACTTATAGTTTTACAATATTTTAAATGTAGCACACTTTTAAAAAACTCAAATTTGTTTTCTTGATCAATTTCAGCCAACCTCGACAACACGATTCTTCTCAAATTTTAAAAAATAGTTTCAACATCATTTCTTGGCCCATCTTGGTCAAACTCGACACAAGATTTTGGGTTTTTTTTTTTTAATTTCAAAATAAAGGGTATTCTCTAATAACAAAAATACCTTTGGAAGCCCAAACGTTTGATATTCGTATACCCTAAACTCTGTGCTCATTCTGATTACGTGTTTGCTCCCAAAATTGAAGAGATTTGACTAATGTTCATGTGCCCAAATTTCAAGAAGTCATTATCAAGCTTAAATATGGGAAGGTAATTTACTTTGAACAATTTCAAAGTTTAAGGCTAGATTTTAAATTATGTTATATTGTTTTTTTGTGAAATCTAAGGCGGATTAAATAAAAATATGTGGTTGGTTGTCTATTGTAGTTGGATATATAACTAGATTTTAATTAGTTAATGTAGGTGGTTTCATTTGATGAATCTCAATAATTTTATCAATCTAGGCTCGTGTAGATAAAGAAATCTCTACTAAGATTGAAGAAATTGTCCAGAGATTTGTTGAATGAGTCTCGAGATCTGTTACATTTTATATGCATTTTGTGGGGTAATCTCAGGGACGATTTCGCCTGAGATTGGATCGAGATACATCACAAAATGCATATAAAACCCTTATCTTGTGGCATCTAGCTAGTGCAATGTTTCTCGAGTTCCATTGTTAATTTATGTTATTCCTGGTTGAGATTTCTTTGAGATTGCCTCGAGTTTTAGGATAGACTATTGATTTTGTTTTGTTATGTGTGTGTTTTGTGATTGGCAGATGCCTTTCGTAACCAAAATCCACAATGCATGCAGACTTCTTCTTTGCAAACTTGACTTGTTGTTCACACCTAGCGCAGATCGTCTCACATTAAAAACAAGTTAAATGTCCAACATGGTTTTCCTAAACATATACATTTGCCTAGGTGTTAACTTGTTTGTTGACGTTAAGTTTGTTTTCAATGGACCTCTATGCCAGCTCTAAATTATTAGGTGAGAAGGGCTCCTTCGGGTGAGAAGATTTTGACATTACCATGGGGTGAGGTATAGGTCGAGACATGCAGTTGAATTTGAACAAGATAAAACCCTTAGACTGCGATGGTTATATTTGATCGATAAGACGAATATGACAGTGATAAATTGGATAAATATTACCTAACTTGAATTTTGAGAGTGATGAGGATGCGATGAAGATATCCCTGTTTTATTTCATCCAGCTGGTGATAATAGGAATAGAGAAGAGGCAACACATGAACTGGACCATGTTAGGTCTCACAAACAATTTGGAGGACTTCGTTAGCTACAACTTAGGGCCTTTTTGAGCGAATATATTTCTATGGAAAAATCGAACATCTTGTCAAAGTGTTTGCTAATTATTTTTCGGCTATCTTACGGGTCTTCAAGGATCCTGAGTTAATATGGGTTAAAGACCCTGGGTAGCGTGAAAGGTGCACTAAATGGAAAAGTTGTCTTGCATAAGAAGAAACCTGCGAATAACAAGTCCCTTATTGGCTACCTATCCACTTATGGATGATACTATCTCATACGCTCAAACCTAAAAATGCAACAACAACGTTAACAAAAGAATAATAAACACAAAATTATTGACTACTGGAAAATAAAAACATAAAATACCATAAAATGTAATGTCGCGAAAAAAATTAAGGTAATTTTGGATTTAATTATCTTAATTTTTAATTATATTGAAATTACTGGGTGTAAAATTTTAGTTAATTGTTTGAGATGTTTGATTTAGAATTGGTGGATTTTTGGAATAAGAATTAATTAAATATTTGTTTGTTGGCTATTTAATTAATTATTTGATTTGAAATTTTTGTGTTGTTGAAATTTAATTTAATTAAATAACTTTGGGTGTTTATTTTATTAAATTAAAGAGTGGAATTTTGTTAGAAATTTGATAATTATATGTCTATGTGGTTATATATATATATATAACTGTTATGGAAAAAAAAGAAAAAAGATAAGATAATTATATTTGTTAAAATATAATTATTAAGGAAAAAGATATTGAAATTGTGGTAAATATTTATTGAGAAAAGAAAAGAGAGATTTATTATATGTTGGAAAAAGATGAAAATAGTAATTTATAATTAGAGGCCTTTCGTGAAACGTGCAAAGCACTATTCATCATCATCTTCTTCCTAAACCTAAACCCTAGTGGCCAACCATTCACCTTCCAACCTCTCGCCAGTCCACTGTCCCCCATCCAGCCCAATCTCAGACAAAAACGAGCTACAGTCTCCGTTAAAATAGTCGAAGTGTCCAGCCAAATTGTTTGCTCACGTCGAGCTTCCCTTCGTATTGAGTTGTCCGTCAATCTTTGGTTGCAATCATTTTGTCCATGTTCAGCACAACCCAACTGAAGTTCTTTGCCCTCTCCCTTCCTTCTGCTTTTCCATTCTAGCAAGCCACACAACGTCAAGTGTCACGCCTTGCCTCGCTAGCCACTTCATGTAACCAGAAGGAGGCCATGAGCCACCTAGACACCCAATGCGTACCTCTCCGCGAGATAATTAGTTGAACACCTAGTAAAGTGGAACTTCTTAAACCAGTCTCCATCCATTTCCAACTTCGAACTCAAGAGACCTTTGCAACTTAATGCAGCAAAAAACACTAAAACGACCAACTTAACTTAATCGCCTAGCCTTCGCCACTTAAACTTAAAACCACTAAGTGATAAGCATGACAACAATATAACACAATACAGCAGAAAGATAGAAAATAAAACTTTGATTTTATTACTTGATTCAACACTTTACAAATATATTTTCTTCCTCGTAAGCCACTTACATAAAACCTAAGTTCTAAGCTCCGGGCCTTCCACCATCTACTAGGATGCTACTCTTTGCGGCAAGGTGTTTAAGAGTATAAGAACCCCTTTCTTATCCTTCTCCTTCATCGCCTAACAATCCATCCCATAGACAAGACTCATCCCACACACAAAATTGAGATGCTGCCCTCTTTGGATATAATAACTTTAAACAATCCAAAGATGGATAACTTGATGAGCTTTCTCATGTCATAACGCATCTTACCTTTTTCTTACTTGGCCTCAATGCCTGGTTACTAAGGAAGGGAAGCTTAAACATGTAAGTCAAATACTTAATTAGTGAGGATTTTAGAAAACCTTTTTTGGGATTACAAGTCAAGCACAAATCATTTTCTTTTCTCAAACATGTCACCCAACGCCTCATTTCATAAATCACATATATCTCACATTAGCTTCTCTTATTCCTTTCCACCAAGAACATGAATCATTTTCCTCACCAAGCCTACTGCGATTCACTCTTGCTAGTATCTTACGATTGTGCTACTGTGATGTTCACTCCATCCATACCATTTGGAAAGTTTTCTAATTCAATCCTTTATTGTTGCATCGATCGTACACATGACCCCATTCACATTATGGGCACACTGCATAAGCACTACTTACTTCATAGGAATAAGACTAATGGTTTACACGCATTCATTACAATCAGCACATAAAAAGTAGTAGTTTTCTCTTTTAAATCATAACAACTATAATAACAACATAAAGAGATACATAATGTGTTATGCATAACTCATACTCATAAAGAATCTATTAAGAAAATGTTTACAAACATTATTAGCTTACAAATCACTCGTGCAAGAGTGTTGAAGACAGATCACCCACGAAGGAGTGTTTAGCTTACAACATTCGCTTGAAGAAATTGTGTTGTTCCATTTGGTTGGGATTTATGATTTTTCATCAACAACTCGTTATTTTGTTCGACAACAAGAAGATATGAGATGAGTTCATAATATTTTTTAAAACCTTTCTCTCGATATTAGCGCTGCAAGAGCATATTTAAGATACGAAAAGTAGAATATGTCTTTTCAACATGTTTGTAGCTGTAATTTTTTATCTGTATAACAACAATTTTGAAGTAATTCTAAATAATTTAGAATTTTAAATACTTATTTAAAATCTTGTAACCTCACATGTATCTGATCACATGTATCTGATCATAATGAGCTTGGGGAAGATAAACTAATTTTAAATGATCATACATTTCTTTCAATTTATTCCACAACATACGAGGGTCTTTTATTGTTAAATATTTTGACTTGAATCCTCATAAATGTGACGACAAAAGAAAATTACGGCTTTTGTTTTTTATTGATTGGTCATTGCATTTTCTTCTTTAATTGTATTTTCGAGATTCATGGCATCGAGATGCATTTTATCATCAAGAACCCATGACAAATAATTTGTACTGTAGAAAGGTCGTAAACTCTAGTTTTGCAAGATTTGTTATGGTAATTCTATCATAAAATATATTATAAATTTAATATATATCAAATATGCAAAATAATATTTATTTTATTAATTAAAACGAGTAAAGGAAAACCGACATAAGTTTAGGACCTTCGACGTAGGAGACGACTGGAGGTCATGCTAATAATGTGTTATAAAAACGAGGTACAACCAGAACACGGATATAGAGAAATATAATACAATATAATTAATAAATAAGAAAATAAATAAAAAATCTCACATTTCCCCTCTTTCTCTAAGTGATTTGGAATTGCTCCTAGGGGTGCACAAATATGGGTTGAAAAAGGTGTACAAATATGGGTTGAACCCGAATAACCTGAACTACCCAACCATAATATAAGGGTTGGGTTGGGTCTCAGGTTGGAGGGTTAAAAAATTCGGTTCAACCCAACCCAACCCAACCCAAATTAATATAATATATATATAAATAAATATATATATATTATTTTAATAAAAAACAAATTAAAGGTATATAAATCTTGAATTTATTGTATGAAAGTTTGAATTATGTATATTTGAAATTTAAATGTAACAATTTTAAACTTTTATAACTATTAGAAACTAGAAAACGAGAAATTTTTTTTTTTTTTAAAATTTATATATACAACCCGACAACCCAACCCAACTCAACCCATATTTTACGGGTTGAGTTGGGTTGAGTTAGAAACTAAATTCTGGTTATTCTGGTTGCCAACCCAAATAACCCGCAAAATATGGGTTGGGTTGAGAATGTCTCCCAACCCAACCCAATTTCACTTCTAATTGCTCCCATATGAGTTTGTTTCTACAAACTCACTAAAGGCCTCTATTTATAGAAAAAATGCTAATTAAGGTCGTGAACTACTTAGCTACTAAGAGATGATGTCTCTAAGACACATGTCAAGAGTGTTGGATGGATACAACTATGACACACTATGAACACTAAGCATAATAATAAGCATCTATATTAATATTTATAATAAAAATTAAAAACAAAATTATCACAAGATTTTGTAATGATTTACAACCACCTACGTTTTTGTCTCATATTATCATTATCTTTTAGAAAAGTAAAAAAAACAAACCTCAATAATTGTATTAATTGAGAAAAAACAAACTTCAATAATTGTATTTATTGCGTTTTCACTATTTTTTGTCAAACGTCAATTCTTGGAAAAAGTATATAAATATTAATTGGCATATTTAATATTAATTAGCATATATGGGATCTTTTTTTAAAATATTGGGAATGGAAAAAAGGCAACTCAATGATATGATTTTAAGCAATAATAATTATTATTGTAGTAAAGATATCATTTTACCAGAGATGCAAAATCACAAGTTGAATGTAAACCTAAACTAAGAAGATTAATTTTCTTTCCTAAATAAACTATGAGAAATAAACAAATGAAACGATGATTATTCTCCATTCAAAATAATTTTATAGTTTACATAGAACATCATAATTATTATGGTTTCGTTGGCTACTTATTGATATGGGAGTTCCACAGATATTATCCACTATTCTTCACTGTGTTAACCGCAGTGCCATTTAGATTGCACACAATGATGTATTTCATGAACGAACAAAGCACATTGAGAACGATTGTCATTTTGTTCTTCATCATCTTCAGAGAAACACTCTCCATCTCCAATCTATCTCTACCATTGACCAACCTGCAGATATCTTCACCAAAGCTCTCCATTCTCCTCGTTTCACCCTGTTACTCCACAAACTCAAGGTGGTTTCTACTCTACCAACTTGAGTTTGAGGGAGGGTATTACCGTAATACTAAAACACATTTAAAAAGGACTACTTCAGGATGGAAATACAATACACTTTACTTGTTTTTACTTAGAAACTGTTGATTTGTTATAACACATCAAACTCTTGATTACTTAACGATAAGCTTAAAGATGTAGGGGCTAAATAACCCTCACATAAGTTCTTACTAGTCGGCCTAAATATTACGGGAGCCTAATCTAGCAGTCGGAGCTTTAGTGATGCAAAAAGATCATTTGTCGTGCAATGCTTTCATGTGATGCTTTAAGATAGAATATATTATTATCGAAATGTAATTGAACATAGTTTGATGCCAACTCTAGATCAAATAATTTCATTCCTACCTTTAGTGTAGCGGCAGTATGGGTCGGATAAAGGAACCCACGTGTTTCTCTGATAAACTATATTTACAACCCAAGGTTAGTGGGGGAATTTGAGATGAGTTGTTTGAATGCAAAAATAAATTACACCAAAATTAAATAGTTGTGAAAACAACGAGAAAAATAATATCTAGCTTGGATTTAATTTGGATTTTGTCAATTCAATCTGATTCATCATAGAATTCTTATTAAAAATTAAGCTCTTTTAATCTCAAAATGAATATTAAACAAGGACTAACAATGTTTCAACTTTTTGGACTCTATAGAAAAAGTAATGTTGGTATAGCATATCAAAACAAATGAAGTATGCATTGGAACAAATTTATACCTATTCGATCTTGTGTCGAGTAATTTCATTAGGAGTTCTACATAGCTACTATTGAATGCTCCCATGGGTAGCAATACCAGGTGAATTAAGTCTAGTTTTTCTACCACGCCAATGGCATCCCTTATTTCTAAGGTAACTTGAGTTTTCTTATTCCTAGGCTCTAAGTCTCATATCCCTTTGTGAAGTCCATTTACACTCTAGTTTTCTAAGTTTCACTAGGTTGCTTAATTAAGTGATTAAGTTAATTTACCAAAGATTTCGTTAAAATCAACCAAGAGAATACAAGAACAACAAAGTGTTGCGAGCACAAAATTTAGATGAATTTAGCTCATGATAATTGACAAAATAAAGTTCTTTATTAAAAAAAAAAATATTATAGCTACCATGTATTTCCAAGAAAACAAAAAAAATAAAAGAAACACTATAAAAAAAATCCAACTTCAAGGTGACTTGGAACAAATCCTCAAATTCTTAATGTTTCCTAGGTCGATCCCTCTCACCACACACTTCTACTGGATGAGATGACCTAGAGTTTTTACGTCTTAGACGAATTCTTCGTTCTTAAAGCTACAGCTGACTCAACAATTTAAGATGAAGCACAAGGGGAATGATGAAAAATGGCTGAAAAAGAGAGTAATTTGTGTTGAATTTGTGGATGACGAGTTCATTGATGAAAATGGGAGGCTTTCTCATTCTTTTATACGACCACATAGGTTGATAAATGGTCTAAAATCATGACTGACTGATTCTTCATTTTTTTAGGTGTGTTACAATAGCTTTGATCGAAGAAATAGCAACAAAAATTGAATTGGCACAAATTTGGAAAAATTAGAGTTTTCTGATGCTGGCACATCACTCTGCTGTGGGCGCATCAAAACTGTAGCCTCGGTGCTGGCACATCAGATAAAAATTTGCAGAAACAACCTAAAACCTACAAAAATTAGCTCCAAATCTCAATCAATATCTTTTAAGTACAAATATTCTCAATGAGATTAATTTTAACTAAAATTAGAGATAAACTCATGTACAAATCAGTTTTTCATAATAGAAGTTCACAAATAAAAGCTAAAACTTGCCTTTTAATGGTATGAATCACCAAATATTTCAACATATTTAACGTCACCGACCCTTATGATCAGAAACACAATTAAATTGAATCTAATCAGTTTAGTTTGTTGTCCCAATCAATCTATAAATTTAATATACAGCGAACGAACAAGCATGGAATGGTATCCTGCCCAACTTGTTTGTTATTGTTATAGTCAATAGGAGTTGTTACGTCTAATCAAATGGATCAGGGAAGTATGTAACACATTTTATGACCAGTTGATTGTTTGTTAATTAGGCAACACAATTTGTTGTGATGTACCAATGAACTAACACAATCCATAAAGAGCTACAAAAACATTCTCTTAAACACTGAAGGTGATGTTAAATATCTCTTTTTCACTGTTATCTTGCTTTTTCCTATTTTATTTTCTCGCATTCTAGTTTCACCTTTCGATCAATTTATAGAGAATCTACTAATAAAACATTAAAATTCCCACATAATGGCAAAACAGATGTAGCAATCCGATACACTTTATTTATATATAAACCAAAAGAGAGTGATTACATCAGTCACAATATGTAGAATAACAAAGGAAAAAACATAAAAGAACAAACCCAACCTTTCTTAGGCTAGCTGAATATTTCCCTAGGCATCAGTAGCCATCCCTGATAATAATAGACCTAGACCTATTTATACCTCATTCTCTCATTCCTGTATGTGGGCTCCACTTGCACGATCTTTTTCATCATTCCCTCATCATTAGATGTTTGTACATTTACCATTTTACCCCTTCATCTTTTATATGTATGGACAATTGAGGGTCTTACACAATCGTTTTGTCCCATACTACTATCCGTAGATAAATTTATTGATAGTTGCAAATATAACAATTAGATTCAAAATAATTAAGTATGTACCAATATTTTAAAAAATTTGCAAATATAACAAAATCTGACAAAGTATCAGTAATAGAAGTCTATTACTAATAGATCATGCAAATATTGATCTAATAAACCATAAGAGTCTATCAACGATAGTAGTCTATCACGGATAGATTTTACTATATTTAAAAAATTAAATTGTTACTATATACTTCATAATTATTCCTAAAATCATTACAACTTATATTTACATATAAATTTAACTTTAAAAGAGAGTATACATATGTTGCCGCTATTATTACTCAAGTTAGTAGAGTTATAGGTTGTTATTATTGTAAATGATTTTTATTGTGAGAACCCTGAATAGGTTGCCAGTTTCAATTAGTCATAATGGACATGTAAATTTTTACCAAATGATACGATAATGTAATTTTTTTTAATTGACTTTCTTAGTTGATAACTATACAATTGTCATGCATTTTTATATGTAATATTAGATATAGACATTCATACGAATACTATGAAAATAATTGTTTATAGGGTAATTGCATTAAGGGACAATTAAGGAAATGCAAATATAGCAAAATTTATATGTGATATACAGACATTAAATAATATTCGATCTTAGTTTATTAGATTTGAGTGATGAAAATAATAATAACACTTTATTTATTCAATAATGTATCCAACATATAATTTACAAATTAGACGGACATAAATCCAAACATTAAAGACATAAATTGATTGATCGAGTAGACAGTACAAACTGACGATTAGGGAACGACAGAGTCATAATACTGTGATGGCGTGGTGTCTAGGCAAGAGCAGTTGGCAAGTACAGGCTCCATTGTAGGGAGAGCACATTTCAAGGAAGCGACCTTGATATTCCCATAATTGGCTTTCAACTAACAATCAAAACGAGAAACAAGATCGCCATGCATACTACATGCATGCTTCTAAACTAAAAAATTTGCTTCAAATATTCTTCAACTTGTTGAGTTGCTCACCTTACCCACAACGCGTAGTACATCTAACTAGAAACATAAAAAACAAAACAAAATGGATCCTCATGCAACACCCTCATTTCGTAAAAAGGTGACCAATAAGATCCTTAATGTTGTAATTAAAAGTTATAGATACTTGTCATGCTACATTTCTAAGTAAAAAACAGATAAAGAACAACTTAATAAGTTTAAGTTGACAAAAACTTATTGAATTGGTGTTGTAAAAAGCTACACATTAGAAACCAAAATTAGGGATGGACAATCTTTAGGTAGGTTGTTTTAAACAAAATGAGAACCTTTGCACTCAAATTACCATAATTAAACCAACTAACAAGTTCTATCGAAAAATAGAACATAAATAACATCAACTTCACTCTAAGAACCTATAAAATATATGTTTACTTGTTTATCCGGTACAATCCATTTACATTTTCTTTTCTCCCTACACATATTAGTGTCTATTGTGGTGATGTTCGTCTCGGTTATAAAGAAAGCCCAATTGGTAGAGGCAAAGCTCACATGTGACCTAAATGAGATGAGATCATGGGTGCCAGCATTTTTAATGCTGAGAAAGCCATCTGTTCTTTTGTTGCGATGATTTGAGAAAGCACAGATCAATATGTTATTGTCAATACAAAAATATTCTAGTAATGCAACCTTATTTGAGAGATCCTACGACTAGAAAAGTCATCTTGCATTGTCAGATTTGTTGAGCCTGATTATTAATTGGGCCTTTAATTTGCAGGAAATAGAGAAACTTGGAGGAGAAGCAGCCACGTAGGGGTTCTTGAGGTCGTACACGCGTGGGAGAAAGGGGATTCTTATCCCTGCAGGTAAAAGAAAAGAAAGGGAAAGAGAAAATGAAAATTACCTTTCTTTCTTTTGTTCTTCTTCCTTTGTATCTCTCTAGTTTTGAAACCCTAATCAAAATTATTTGTGGCTTTGTTGAGTAGATTGATTACAGCGGTATGAAGAATGGAGAGTAGAGAAGAGATGCAACATAGTTTTTAGGTGGTTCGGCAAATAGAAGCCTACATCCACGGGGAAGGATCTCCTTTTTCTTATTGAAGATGAGTTACAAATTCACCCTTTTTCTTCTTCTCTCTTTCTCTCTTTTACAGGAAAGTAGGAATATGTCTAAAAACTAAAAAAAACTATTTGATAGAAAACACCTTTGTACATTTATAGGTGTTTTACATTAGCAAGGTTGTTAGAGAAAGAATAAAGGAATGTAAAAATATATGTGTTGGAATTCATTTATTTTAACAATCTCCACCTTGAATCCAACTTAAGAAAACTTTTAGATCCTTCCACTTAATCTTTGTGTTCTGATCTATCCTTTTTCAGGTAGGTCGAAACCTATCAGTTCGAGGCACTTCTGGAGCTTCAGTGTTGAGACCGACTTAGTGAGCATATCAGCAGCGTTCTCAGAGGTATGAACTTTCAATACTTGAATTTCTCCAGCTTCAATTTTTTCTCGTATGAAGTGATATTTGATGTCTATGTGCTTTGTTCTGCTATGGTATTGAGGATTCTTGGATAGATGAATGGCACTTTGGTTGTCACAGAAGATTTTAACAATCGGTTGTTTGATTCCAAAGTCCTTCATCAATCCTTTAAGCCACAATCCTTCTTTCACAGCTTCTGTCAATGCTATGTATTCTGCTTCTGTAGTTGAGAGAGCAACAATAGATTGTAGGGTTGCTTTCCAGCTAATTAGATTAGGACCATAGAGAAAAAAGTAACCGGTTAGGCTTCTTCTTTTGTCACTGTCACCAGCAAAGTCTGAGTCTACATAACCTATTAGTTCTAGTTCTGTCTCAGTGATCCTTTGGTAGTTTAATTTAGCATACTTTGACCAAATTAGGTGTAACACCCCAAAACTATTAGGTTATTTTTATTTTCATTCTATTTTGTTTAATTTTGGGTGTTATTTGTGAAATTGTTTTAAATTGTGGAGATTAAGTGTTTTGGAAAGATGTGTGGTTAATTTTTGAAAATTGGAATTCTATTGTTAAAATTTGGTTTTGAATTTATGGTTGGTGAATTAAATTTGTAGTTGGAAGTATTATGAGTAAATATTGATATGTGTATGTAGAAAGTTATGGAGGAGTAAGAATAATTATATTATGGAATGATATAATTATTAAGGAAAAATATAAAAGAGGTGATAGAAGGGTTATTAATGAAGAGAGAGGGAAAATTAAATAGGAATAGGGAGAGATGAAGGAAAAGATGAGTTATTTGGGGGAAAGTAAATAATAATAATAATAATAATAATAATAGTATTATTATTATTATTATTATTTATTATTATTAGTAGTAGTAGTAGTATTTTATATCTTTAAATTTCCACTCGGGATGCGTGCCATAATTATTGTTCACCTTCTCCTTCATCCAAGAACCCTAGCCCTAGCCGCAGCCCCATTGTGCATCAGGCCACCACAGTCGCGCAGACATCGTCGGAGACGCGACTCGTAGCCGACCGCCTCTCCTTCGTTGGAATCGTCGCCGGCTTTAGCCTCCACTCGCACGGCACAGCTGCCATCATCGTCACACTCGATGATTAAGGAAGCAAGCCGAGCGTCTCCACTGTTTTGAGCCGCACGCGTAAGTCCCTCTCCACCGAGTCGCGTTCGAATCGCAAGCCGAGTCGTCTCCACTGTTTTGAGCCGCACGCGTAAGTCCCTCACCACCGAGCCGCGTCCGAATCGCAAGCTGAGCCATCTCCACTGTTTTGAGCTGCAAGCGTGAGTCTTTCTCCACCGAGCCGCGTCCGAGCCGAAGCCTCTTCTAGTCGAGCCATCTTTAAGTTTAGCCTCTTGCAACCTTTTGAGCCATTTGGGTGAGTTTGTATGGGTTTGGTACACCTAATTAAATATTTTTTTTTTATCTTAAATGAAATTGTATTTGGAATAAGTTGATCTATGGTTGCTTCAAGTGAAATTGGTGGAAATAGGACTGTGAATTTTCCATTTTAAGGTGGTGTTGGATTCAACCGTAATCTTGGGGGAGTTGGGTAAGCTTGGTTACTAATTAAACAGTAGGGTGATAGTTAACAATTATTGATTTTAAATTTTACTGGTGGTTAGGATTGAGTATTGGGAGAACCTGATTGTCAACTAGTGAATTATCATATTGTAGCAAATATCCAGGTAAGAGATTTTTCCTGTTTCCCTTTAAAGCTGCATGTATATCTTGTATATCATGTGCTCTTCAGTATAACTAAGAGAGATGTAAAATGACCATTTGGTTACTTCGGTAACCCTTTTGATTGAGATGCAGCACCATTGGTGTATGATATGATTATATGTTATTTTTTGAGTTATGTGTGTTTGAGCTAAGATGATGGTGTTATGTTGAGCATGTATAGCCTATAGTGTTATGTTGAGCATGTATAGCCTATAGTGTTCTGTTGGTCTGCCGGTTAGAGTCGTACCACGAGAGGTCCATCAAGGTTCTCCCCTATATATGTCTGTGTAGCTATTGACACGTGATTCGACGGGATCACTTACAACCCGACTCTCCTTTAGGGTGATTCCTTCGGGTCCACCGAGAGCCCAGTTCAGTCCCGGTGGAACTACTAGCTAGTGTGCGTTCGGGAGCACCATAGCGCGTGGTACTTTATTACAGGACTCTAATAAAGAGACTAACAACACATAGTGAGACTAAATATGAGACTCTTACTGAGTATAAATTTATACTCACTCTTTTTAATGTTAAACTTTCAGGTAAGGGGAGAGGAAGGGCAAGCTGGCGAATGATAAGAAGTGACCGTGGATCGCCATAGGGAATAGTTCAGTTTTTTCGCATTTATGTTTTAGTAACTATATTTTTGGTTTATTTCAGAACTTCAGTTCAATTATTTTATGTATTTCTTTTATTTTATGGGCCCGAACTAGTATTTTGATTTATCACTTTAATTACTTATTTATTTTTATTATTTAAAATTTTTCCTCAACTTATAAATTTATTTCATGTAAAAAAAAAAAAAAAGACTATACTTATTTAAATATTAATGACCTCAACTTAGAGGAAAGTTGGGTTATTACAGTTGGTATCAGAGCCCAGTTTTAGGTTCTGTAGACTGACTTACGATGTAAGTCGTTGATTTTATCCCTATGGTCAATACGGTCCTTTGTCACTCGCCAGGTACGTATTAAGATATAATTTAAGATTGTGCATATGACCTTGCCTGAATTAAACTAGATAAGTGATGGAAACGGTAGACATGCGCAGCGGAATTAGGATCAAAATTTACTCTAATTACAACTAAACACTTTAGTGGTAAACATGCATCACAACCCTAAAAAGAAACAAAATAGGGTTAATAGAAAAACTCACCCTTGATGCTTTTCTATTATCGTAATCTTCTCACGTGCTCTTCACGATTTCCTTACGAAATCAAAACCGGGACTACCACTAGTGTTGACCCTCTAATCTCCGGACTTAGAACCGAGTTGTGGGACTCGAACGGTAGAGAAAAATAGAGAGAGAGAGATGGATTTAGGAGGAAGAATTTGTGGAGAGAACTTTTGGAGAGTAAAAGGAAAATTGGTTTGATTTTGCAATTCCAAATTACAAAATCAATTTTTTCAACAAAGAACAACCTCCAATTTTATTTCCAATCCATTCCTTTTATAAGCAAACTACATGCAAAATTTGCATGTAGTGAGCTTCCACTCTCCACACTTGGCATATTACCAAGTAGGTGTCTCACATGCATGAAGCCATTTGTTATTTACATGCAATATTCTTCCAAGGGTAAAATGGTAATTTGACATTTAAAAAGTCAAAAGTCAACATTTTGACTTTTTACCGTTTTATCCGTCTTGACTAATTTCAATCTCCCGAGTATGAATCCGCATTCATTTTTTCAAAATTCAAATCATATTTGAATATAAAGTCGGTCAAAGTTTGATTTTTCAAAGTCAAAAGTCAACATTTTGACTTTTTACATCTTTGATCTTTTTCATCAATTCCGAGCTTTCAAGTATGATTCCATATTGATATTTAAATCATATTTAAACATGAAGCTCTACTTAAGTTATAACCGATGACTATATCAAATATATTTATCGGTTTCTCTCTCTTTACCTATTTTGAACAATTCAAATTATTTCATCATAATGTTCTAAGTTGATTCCTTATGAGCTAGCGGGGGAACCTAATGGACCTATAGATCATGGGCTCAAACGATCCGAGATTAACTGGCTAAACTTTTTAGACCGAGTTAATCAACTTTCGTTAACTAACGGGTCATTCCACTAGAGTCCCGTAGTTGCACTCCCCTCACTATAGATATATTTGTGTCCATGTGATATGACCATGATAAGTAAGTTAATCCTTCACAGGTTGTTCATAATCTCGGCTGGGTCAAAGTACCGTTTTACCCCCGAGATTATATCTTTTCTCCTTAAGTCCCACTGATCCACTATTGAACAATTGGTTTAAGGTCCAACCTTTAAACCGAATCCCTCTCGGGCCAATGAGAGGGTGGGGGCCCCTTGTTCAAGACCTGGATTCAGTCCTTAAGGGAACAACCTATCTACTAACCCTAGAGTGGGTAGGAGTGAATTCCGTCTTGCACCCTATGTCCCTAGCTATCCACCCGATCTTACCCCTGAAATGGAAGGCTTATTGGGCCAGCGCCATTGAGCTGCCCTCACCTATACAGATCTAAGGATAATTTCGTGTGAACAGAAGTTCATAGTTAGCTCAGGATTAAGATTAAGTTACATTGGATATCTATAAACGAAATAGTCAGTTTTACAAAGTTAACGGTATTATAACTTAAAAGTGACTATCTCATGGTTCCAGTCTTATGTAAACCCTTTACATAGGATGCCCCCACTTCCATGTCTCTACATGAACGATTTAGGATCACATCGTTTGTACTAACTACAAAGTAGGCCGCATCAATTGTATCTCCCGAATAAGGCGCCCAACCGTATTCGTATACTATAGACTATTTAGGCTATTTACTCGAACTTGATCCACGTTTATGTCTCTACATAAAGTTCAAGTTTACATAACAATAGCCTTGGGACTTTAGTTTATTGGCTTTAAAATTATAGTATTAATAACGACTTATTGAATAGAATATGATTACAAACTACAAGTTTTAGGACATAAATTCCAACAAACTCCCACTTGGACTAAAACTCCTAGTGAGATCAAACAATGTTGAATTTAATGATGAGAGACCAATATACATATGAGTACAATAAACATATGAATATTTTAAACTAGGGCACAAACCCAATAAGTCTCCCACTTGTTCTAGTTTACACATATCGTAGACCTAAACTCTGTAGGTGACCCTCAAATATTTTAGTAGTGAGAGCTTTTGTAAAAGAATCAGCAATATTTTTCGCAGAAGGTATCTGGGTTACTACAACGTCACCACGATGTACAATTTCCCTGATAAGATGGTACTTGCGTTCGATATGTTTTGCTCGTTTATGGCTTCTAGGTTCTCTTGAGTTTGCAACTGCACTATTATCACAATATAAAGTAATTGGCAATGCATATTTGGAACAACTTCCAAATCTGTCAAGAATTTCCTTAGCCATACTGCTTCCTTTGCTGCTTCGCAAGCTGCTACGTATTCAGCTTCCATTGTTGAGTCAGCTATACAAGTTTGCTTTACGCTTCTCCATACTACTGCTCCTCCATTTAGAGTGAATACTGATCCTGATGTAGACTTTCTAGCATCTTTATCAGTTTGGAAATCAGAATCAGTATATCCAGTAAGGATCAAATCCTTAGTTCCATACACGAGCATGTAGTCTTTTGTTCTTCTAAGATATTTTAGAATATTCTTAACGGCTGTCCAGTGATCACGTCCAAGATTGGACTGATACCTACTGACTATCCCCACTGAGTAGCAAATGTCAGGTCTAGTACATAACATTGCATACATCAAACTCCCAACAGCGGAAGCATAGGGAATATTTCTCATATCCTCAACTTCTTGAGGTGTCTTAGAACATTGTTCCTTTGACAATTGAATTCCATATCTGTACGGCAACAAACCCCTTTTAGAATTCTGCATCTTATATCTAGACAACATTTTGTTTATATAAGACGCTTGAGACATGGCTAGTGTTCTGTTTTTACGGTTTCGAACAACTTGGATCCCGAGAACACATTACGCATTTAAAATTTTTGAAATTTCTTAACTAGCCATTTATTGAGGTCAGATAAATAATCTACATCATTCATTGCTCCCTTTTTGCAAGTCAATGGATCCTCTAAACCATCATCAACTATGATGATTTGATTTACGATAAAACCAAGTAATGTTCAGGCTAATGAACAACCCTACCACTACTTTGAGGCTCTCTCAACTCTTGAAAAGGATGTGATTGACCAGATTTTCAAGTTTTTATCAACTACTTTAGTTGATGAACTAGGTATATCTGTTAACCTCTTTGGAAATTATATTCAATTCTAATTTACTACGTGGTTTGATGATTACTGATGAGGTTTTCCTCAAGAATGTGAGATTTGTCAATACAAATTCCTTGATCCTTGAGGATCATAGAGAGAAGCTCATCATAGGGCGAACCATGTCCAACAATAAGTAAGTGAGTATGTTATGAATGAATTCGTAGTAAAAGACTTTTAATGGTGGAATTTAGGAAAAATGCCGCCACGTAGAAGTGTTCGTAGAGGTGGTAGAGGAGGCAGAGGAGTTGGACGTAACCAGCCTGAGGCACAACCTGAAGGACAGCCTGGAGGACAGCGCGGGGGACAGCCAACTGTACAAGCTGTCGACCCTACTGCACCTGTCACTCAAGCAGACCTTGCTGCTATGGAGCAAAGGTACAGAGACCTATTGTTGGAAGTGATGGCACAGCGACAGCCGGCCCCACAGACCCAGACAGCTTCTATTCAGGCACCGACTGCAGGTGTTCAGATACCAGCCACAAGAGTTCAGGCCCCAATTGTAGCCCAACACTTACCAGACATGCTTTCAGCCGAAGCCAAGCACCTGAGGGACTTCAGGAAGTATAACAGTCAAACTTTCTGTAATAACTCAACTTTACTAGAAGGTTTAGGTCATTACTATTTAAATAAGTATAGTTTTTTTTTTTTTTAAAAAAAAAAAAGAAATTAATTTATAAGTTGAGAAAAATTTAAATAATAAGGAAATAAATAAGCAACTAAAGTGGTAAAACAAAAATACTAATTTTTTGGGCCCATAAATAAAAGAAATACATTAAAATAAATATACAAAAGTTCTGAAATCCAAAAAGATAATTACTGGAACGTAAATGCGGAAAAGCTGAACTATTCCCTATGGCGAACCACGGTCACTTCTTATCATTCGCCAGATTGCCCTTGCCTTTACCCTTACCTGAAAATTAAACATTTAAAAGAATGAGTATAAATTTATACTCAGTAAGAGACCCATACTTAGTCTCCCTATGTGTTGTTAGTCTCTTTGTTAGAGTCTTGTAATAAAGTACCACGCTCTATGGTGCTCCCGAACACACACTATCCAGTAGTCCCACCGGGAATGAACTGGGTTCTCGGTGAACCCGAAGGAATCACCCTAAAGGAAAGTTGGGCTGTAAGTGATCCCGTCGAATCACGTCTCAATAACTACTCGAACATATATAGGGGAGGACCTTGATGGACCCCTCGTGGTACAACTCTAACCAGCAGACCAACAGAACACTATAGGCTATACATGCACATCATAAAATCAACATTTCAGGTCAACACACATAATCTCAGAAATACATATAATCACATCACGCACCAATAGCACTGCATCTCAATCAAAAAGGGGGAAAAATCTCTTACCAGGAGATCTGCTAAATAATTCACAGGTTGGCAGTCAATTCCTCACAATACTCAGTCCTAAACATAAACAAAATTAACATTAATAATCTTGTCAACCATCACCCTACTGTTTAATTAAGCAACCAAACTTATCCAAGCTTACCCGAAGATTAGGGTTGAATCCAACGCAACCCTAAGTGGAACAATTCACAGTCTCAGTTCCTCCAATTATATTCGTTCCTTCAAGAAAACATAGACCCACTTAAATCCATAACTTTATTCATTTGGGACCAAATAGGTAATTAATGGGAGTACCAACAAAATCAATAGTAGCCATACTCACCAAAGTGACTCCAAAACAAGGAATGGCTTGGATCAAACGAATACAGCTCACGTGGCTCGATGAATGGACGCGGCTCAAACTGACGAACACGGCTCGTTGAAGAAACTCGGCTCGGACTGACGAACACGACTAGTTGAAGAAACTCAGTTCGGACTAACGAACACGGCTCGTTGAAGAAACTTGGCTCGGATCCTGAGGCTCACTGCTCGCGTACGGACGAAGATGGCTCGTTGAAGGAACTTGGCTCGGGTCTTGAGACGTCGGCTCACGTCTCAACTGGAACGAAGGGCTTGGCCGAGGACGCGGCTCTGTGGAGAGGTAACGCGGATGGGAGGCGGCTGCCGATGACGCTGTGCGACGAAGAGCTACGGCCGACGGAGGCTTTCACGGAGGAGAAACGGGCCGGTTTTGGATGGTTACGAAGGCGGTGAAGGAGGCGACAAAACTGAGGGCTCGGCGTTGAATGACTTCGACGGAAAACAGAGGCTGATGTAGACAGAGACTTCGTTGGCAAAGAAGGACGGCGAACAGAGATGGTGTCGGCGAGAAGAACGGTAGGCAGCGGCTAGGGTTCTTTGGATGAAGGAAGATGGTGATGAATAGTAATTTGGCACGCATCCCGAGTGGGTATTTAAATAAATAAAATTCTAATAATAATAATAACAATAATACCATTATTACTATTATTATTTAATTTCCCCCAATAACTCCTCTTTTCCTTCATCTCTTCCTATTCCCATTTAATTTTCCCTCTCTCTTCATTAATAACCCTTATATCACCTCTTTTATATTTTCCCATAAAACTTCCAACTTAACAAATTTAATTCACCAACCACAAATTCAAAAGCAAATAAAATAATAATAATAAAAAAAAATAACCCAATAATTTGGGGTGTTACACTTTCGATGGATCTTTAGCAGACCCAACCAAGGCACATATGTGGTTGAGTTCGGTGGAAACCATATTTCGGTATATGAAGTGCCCCAATGACTAGAAGGTTCAGTGCGCTGTGTACTTACTGATTGCCAGAGGCAGAGGCTGGTGGGAGTCCACAGAGAGGATGTTGGGTGGAGATATAAGTAAGATCACCTGGGACCAGTTCAAGGAGAACTTTTATGCCAAATTCTTCTCCTCCACAGTGAGAGAGGCCCAGTGCCAGGAGTTCATAAAACTAGAGCAAGGCAACATGACCGTGGAAGAGTATGATCAAGATATTTAACCTTTTTATTAGTTTGTTTTTCTATCATTAGTTTCCATTCTTTAAATTTTTCAAAAACCTGATCTTTAGTTTTTAAGAAATAAATCCAACTGTTTCTAGAAAAATCATCAGTAAATGATAGAAAATACCTTGAGCCACTTAGGCTAGGAGTGGATGTTGGACCCCATAGATCCGAATGGATGTAATCTAGGATTCCTTTTGTTGTGTGTTGTGCTTTGGTGAAGCTTTGTTTTCTTGCTTTGCCTAGTACACAGTGTTCACAAAAGGACAGTTTGCTGCATATGTCTTGAGGTAGAATGCCCTGTTTAGATAGTGCCTCAAGTCCTTTCTGACTAATATGGGACAATCTTTTATGCCAAAGATAAGCTTCTGTTAGGTTTAGAGATAAAACTGTATTTGCCTCCTCTATCATTTCTACTCCTCTTATTATGAACAAATCATTTACCTTTTCCCCAACCAAGACTAACTTAGATCCCATAAAGACTTAGAAAACTCCACATTTCCCTTTGTATTCACACCCTAGAGAGTCTAACATTCCTAGGGAGATTAAATTTCTTTTGAGGTGAGGAACATGTCTTACATTTCTAAGGAGTTTTATAGTCCCATCTTTTAGTTTCATGATAACCGATCCAATTCCAGCAATGTAACATTCATTATTATTCCCCATGAACACAGATTCTCCACTAATCTCTCTATAGGTATTGAACCATGCTCTAAAAGGTGTCATATGGTGGGTGCATCCTGAGTCTAGGACCCAATCATGTTTTCCTAGGGGATTTACATGGTTGGCTTGATCTAAGGTTGAAGCTAAAGCATCAGTGTAGGTAAAGGAGCTTTCTACTATGGAGGCTTCTGGTTGTTTTCCTTTATTGTCCTTTTCTTTTTCTTGATTCTTTCTCTTAAGGAAAAAACACTCTTGTATTGTGTGACCCTTCTTCTTACAGTATTTGCATTTCTTTTTCTGTTTAGCTTTCTTATCTTCACTAGAAAAAGATTTGTTACTGTTTTTACCTTGATTATTTTGGGTTTTTCCTTTAACAAACAAACCATCACCACTTTGATTTTCCTTATGAGTAGATTGTATTTCCAATTCTCTAATCTTAAGGGCTGATATTATGGCATCTGTCTTGACTGATTCTCTTCAGTATTTTAAAGCATTTTTCACATCTTTGTATATCTCGGGTAGGGAATTTAAGAGGACTAATGCCTCATTTTCATCACTTAGTTTATCCTTTAGGGTTTTGAAATCTGAGACTATTTTCTTGAATTCATCTAAGTTTTCAGATAAGATCTTTGAAGGATCCATTTTATATGTGAAATTTTTTTCCCTTAGATACATCTTGTTTGGAAGGTCTTTTGTAGAGTATAGACTTTCTAATTTCTTCCAAACTCCATGTGCGGTTTCTTCTTCTAGTACTTGCCTAATTATGTTGTCACTAAGGTTTAGTATTAGTGTTCCATAGGCATTTAATTCCATTTCTTCCTTTTGTGCTGCTGTGAGGGTTGTTGGAAGTTATGAAGGATCTAAAAGGGCTTTATGAGCCTTTTGCTGTCCAAGCAAGGCTTTGATCTTTGCTTTCCATAATGCAAAGTCTCCCTTTCCATCAAACTTCTTGATTTCTACCCTTGCTATAGCCATTTTCAAGTCTGGCTTTCTTTAATTTCCTTCAAGATTCAGTTTCTTGAAATCAAGAACCTTGCTCTGATACCAATTTGTTGGGCCTGATTATTAATTGGGCTTTTAGTTTGCAGGAAATAGAGAAACTTGGAGGAGAAGCAGCCACGTAGGGGTTCTTGAGGTCGTACACGCGTGGGAGAAAGGGGATTCTTATCCCTGTAGGTGAAAGAAAAGAAAGAACAGAAAATAAAGGGAAAGAGAAAATGAAAATTACGTTTCTTTCTTTTGTTCTTCTTCCTTCGTTTCTCTCTAGTTTTGAAACCCTAATCAAAATTATTTGTGGCTTTGTTGAGTAAATTGATTACAGCGGTATGAAGAATGGAGAGTAGAGAAGAGATGCAGCACATTTTTTACGTGGTTCGGCAAATAGAAGCCTACATCCACGAGGAAGGATCTCCTTTTTCTTATTGAAGATGAGTTACAAATTCACCCTTTTTCTTTTTCTCTCTTTCTCTCTTTTACAAGGAAGTAAGGATATGTCTAAAAACTAAAAAAAAATATTTGATAGAGAACACCTTTGTATATTTATAGGTGTTTTACATTAGCAAGGTTGTTAGAGAAAGAATAAAGGAATGTAAAAATATATGTGTTGGAATTCATTTATTTTAACAAGATTTCTCTCTACCCTCTTGCTAGAATCGCAGGCATTATTTTGTTGAGATTCTGTATACAGAAACAAAGATACAAACACAAGCAATTAAAAAATTAAAAATTACATATTATTCTTCTTCCTACTTTGGGCCTTTTTTATTCTTTATTTTGTCATTGATTTTATGTACCACATAATAATTAGTATTATAAAAAAAGAGGTACCTGTCATGCTACATTTCTAAGTAAAAAAGAATAATAAAGAACAATAAAGAACAACTTAACAATTTTAAGGTGATAAAAATATTCAATTGGTTTGTAAAAGCTACATGTTAGAAATTATACCAATAGGCTACATTTTAGAAACCAATAGGATGGGTAGTGATCATTAGGTTGGTTGTTTTGAACAAAGACGAGAACTTTTAAATGGCCATGCCTTCAAATTACTATATATACTCAGCTAACTAATAAGTTCTCTTTAGATCAAATAGAACATAAATAACCAAACATCATTAGTCAATGTGTTTTGTGTTGAAATTTATGTCCTAAAACTAGTAATTTATAATTTAAAATCAAATTTTATTCAATAAAGTGGTTGTTGAGGACTTATTAGTGAAAATGAATAGTATAATCTTGAATCCAATGAACTAAAGTTCTGAGGCTATTTTGCGTAGACTTGACCTTTATATAAAGACATAAAAATGAATCAAGTTCAAGTATATAGTCTAAACGGTTTATAGTGTATGAATAAGTTTGAACACCTTATTCTAAGGACACTATATGAATGTAGTCTATTTTGTAGTTAGTACAAACGATGTGATCCTAAATTGTTCATGTAGAGACATGAAATTGGGAGCATTCTTTGTAAAAAGTTTACACAAGACCAGAACCATGAAAAAGTCACTTTACGTTATAACACCTTTATTGTATAAAACTGACTATTTCAATTATTAATGAACTAGGTAAACTTAATCTTAATTTTGAGCTAACTATGAACTCTTGTTCACACAAGATTATCCTTAGATCTGAATAAGTGAGGACAACTCATCAACACTAACTCGTCAAGCCTCTCATTTCAAGGGTAAGACCCTGTGAATATAGTTGAGGACATAGGGTGTAAGATGAAATTCACACCTGGCCAGTTTAGAGCTAGTAGATAGGTTGTTCCCTTATGCACTGAATCCAGGTCTTGAAAAAATGGTCACACTCTCTCATTGGTACGAGAGGGATTCGATTTATAGGTTGGACCTTAAACCAATTGTTTAATAGTGGATAGGTTGTTACATTATGCACTGAATCCAGATCAATCTAGGGAGTAAAATAGTATTTTGACTTACAAACAACCTATGAATGATTATCTTACTATTCATGGTCCAAATAGACACAAATATATCTATTGTGACGAAAGTGCAACTACAGATTTTAGTGGAATGACCCATTAGTTAACGAATATTGATTAGCTTAGTTAAAAAGAGTTTAGTCAGTTAATCTTGAATCGTTGAAATCCATGATCTATAGGTCCATTAGGTTCCCCTACTAGCTTATATCAAATAAACTTAGAACAATATATTAGATTAGTACGAATAAATTGACTTAAGCGAAATGAGATATAAACCAACGAAGTATATGTGATATAGTAGTCGGTTATTAGTTAAGAGATAGAACTTTATGTTTAAATGAGACTTAAATATCAAGAATATGAATGTGGATTCATATTCGAAAGCTCGAAAATGATGGAAATGGTCAAAGTTGTAAAAAGTCAAATATTTAACATTTGAATTTGAAAAATCAAACTTTGACCGGTTATATATTCAAATTTGATTTGAATTTCACACAAATGAATGCAGATTCATCCTCGAAAGGTCGAAATTAGTCAAGACGGATAAAATGGTAAAAATTCATAATGTTGACTATTGGTTTGAAAAGTCAAATTTGGACTTTGACAAAAAGTGTGAAAAGACCATTTTGCCATTTTGACTAAAGTTAGTGATAAAATCTAACAATTTGTTAGGTAGTGTAACAACCCAACCACTACAAGAATTCATTATTCAGTGACAAAGTTTTAGTGGCGTAAGTCATTTTTGTCACTAAAAGTTCATCTTTAGCGACGCAAAAAATATGTGTCGCAAAAGATTACTATTACAGCAAATTTTTAGCTTATGTCACTAAAAGTATTAGTGACAATGTCACCAAAACTAAAATAGTTTTAGTAACAAAATTAAATGTTGCTAAAATTTTGCTAAAAATTCCCCTCTCTTTTTAGTTTCCCTCCAAGCTTTTTATTAAATAATTTATTAATTATATATTTTTTTAATCCTAAACCTTTCATCTCCACAACCTTCTTTTCTCTACCCACGAAACCCCATCCCAACCTTTCAAACGTTCTGCAACGTTCGACAACCCACGTTCGGGAACCCACCTCCATCGTTCAGCTCCACCTCTAACGTTCGGTAACCCACAACGACGAACAACCTTCATCTCCACCTCCATTGACGGCGAACTCTTCATCTCCACCTCCATTGTTGACAGCGAACCTCTTCATCTACACCTCCATTGATGGCGAACATCTCCATCTTCTGATTGACAGTTCCCCAAACCTCTCTGAACTCTATTTCTGTCCCTGTATTCAATACTAGGTGAATTAATTTTCTTGTTCTTCTCTTTCACAGCTCTGTATTGTAGTGGTTTATTTTTTTCTAAAAAAATTGAAATCTCTTAACTGATTTTGGGTCATTAATTAACCCATTAGTCTGATTTTAGGAAATAGTTTTGAGTGTTTGGTTTCTATGGAGTTTCTTAACTGATTTCATCTACTTGGCTTTAGACCAAATTCTTAGAATTTGGTTGGAAATATGAAATTGAGAATCTTAATTACTGTTTATGACATTATATAGTTGTTAATATGAGGGACAAAATCGCTTGCATATACTTATTTCATTATCTAATATATTACATTATTCCTAAGAATGGATGTGAAATTCTTTGTAAGGAACGGATGAACTTAAAGTTTTCTTTCCATCAAGAAGTGTAGATAAATTTCAAAGGTGGAAGAAGTGTGGAATCAAATGTTGGATTTGAATTAAGTGTTGGAATTGAAGGTTGGATTGGAATTAAGTTGTGTATATGTATTTTTTCAATTAAGATTTGGTTTAGGTTTACTACAAAAGGAGAGGGTTTTTGTTCTTTCATCCCTACCATTTATAGCATTGGCTTTTGAATAAGGTTTTTTTTTGTTGAATTAAAGCTCAAAAGCTAAGTGATTTTAACCTTCAAACAAATACTATAAATGAAATTTCCACCTCTTCAAACTCAAAGCATATATTGTTTAGGGGTTATGTTAGGAGTGAAATAATTAAGTCCTATGGAAATTATGGAAATTTTGGGTAAAAGAGTACAACACTAACTATTTTAATTAGAACTTAATAGTTTTATATTGAATTTGTTGAAGATGTATATAATTAATATCTAAGTAGATCAAAGACATAGAAATATTTTAGCGTTGATTTAAGATATTTCTTTTATATATAATGATAAGTCTCAGAAAAATATCTTAAATAGTTTACATCTTAGAAAAATTTAGAAAAACCTTATTTACTTTGTACCCACGTATATCCATGTTTTTCATCTCTCTTTATGACTTTTAGTTTTCGGGTCTCCATTTTCCTTTTCTCAAATATCACAATAGGTCTCCCTTTTTTTCTCTTCTTTTCAAATATAACAATAGGTTCCCATTTTTATACATGTTCTTCTTTTGAGACTTAAAAAGAAAAGCCTTTAAAACCGTCAATAGGTCGCCCTTTCTCTTTCTAAGAATTGAATTGTAGGTGATATTTTATGACAATTATAGGTAATTGTTATTTGGCTTTTCATCAATTATTTGTGTGATATTTTGCAATTTACATAAGACTTTGATTCTAACACTTGGATTTCTAACTTAGGTACTTTAAGCGTTATACTTTATTATGGATCGAAGTTGGATAAATTTAAGAGATCGAGCTTGTAGTTAGTATTCTGATGGTGTTACTAACTTTATCGAAATTTCAACTAATCATTTAGATGAAGAGGAAAGAATAACATGTCCTTGTTCAAATTGTGTGAATGTAAACTGGAATAGATTGGATGTCGTAGAACGTCATTTGTATAAATATGGTATGTCTCCGACTTATAGGCGATGGACATTCCATGGAGATACAGTTGATATTTCTCCATTTCTAAGATCTAATTCAAGGTTTCTAAGTGCAACGTTTTCCAATTTATGTGCACGTAGAGAAGAAAATGTAAATATTAGAGAAAACATTGAAGTTAGAGATACTATGGATGATGAGATGCTAGAGATGGTTAATGATCTACATAGGCCAATGTTTGAAGAAACTACAAGAGAATCAAACGAGCAAGATGAGTCCGATAGAATAAGTGAAATTTTTCCTAAAATAGAAGAGGAGTTATATCCGGGATGTCAAAAGTTCACTTCGTTTAATTTTTTAGTGAAACTTATGCACATTAAGGTGTTTAATCGTTAGAGAGACAAATCCTTTGATATGTTGCTTGAATAATTAAATGAAGCCTTTCCAAATGGTGTGAAGCTACCTGCCTCCTACTATGAAGCTAAGAAAAGATTACGTGACCTATGGATGGGATATGAATCAATTCATGTGTGCAAATTTGATTGTGCTTTATTTTGGAAAGATTATGCAACACTTGACAAATGCCCGCATTGTGGAGAGTCTAGATATAAGTTGAATGATAGAAAGGGGAAACAAATTCCACATAAGGTGCTAAGATATTTTCCACTAAAGGCAAGGTTGCAAAGATTATTTCTTTCAAAACATACCGCAGAGGATATGAGGTGGTACAAAGATAAGAGGTGTGAAACTGAAGGTATACTTCGACATCCTGCTGATGCGGAGGGTTGGAAACATTTTAATGAGCAGTATCCTTGTTTTGCTTCAGACTCTCAAAATGTCAGATTAGCATTTGTCTGATGAGTTTAATCCATTTGGAAACATGAGTCACATCATACAGCATGTGGCCAGTTATAGTTATTCCATACAACTTGCCTCCTAGGAAGTGTATGAAAGCACCATTCACTTTTCTATCTTTACTCATCCCTGGTCCAAGGTCTCCTGGTAAAGAAATTGATATTTTCTTACAACCATTGATTGATGAGTTAAATGAGTTGTGGGTGGATGGTATTCAAACATACGATAGTTTCAGTGCTTCTTTCTTCCAACTTCGTGCTGCATTATTGTGGACAATAAATGATTTTCCAGCTTATGGTGATTTATCTGGTTGGAGGACAAAAGGTTATAAAGCATGTTCGGTTTGCAATGTTGATACAAGTTCAATGAGACTAAAGAGCAAAATTTGTAATATGGGACATCGTCGATATCTACCTTTAACACATGCATGGCGTAAAAGTAGACAACATGATGGAAAACAAGAAATGCGAAAAGCTCCGAATATTTTATCTGGACAAGATATTATAAACCAATTGAATTCTATAAGTTTTCCAATGTTGAGTAAAAATCCTACAAGAAGTGATGTAAAACGTAAAAGGACAAATGGTGAGCACAATTGGACTAAAAGAAGCATTTTTTTCAATCTTCCTTATTGGCAAAACCTTAAACTTCGTCATAAACTCGATGTGATGCATATTGAGAAAAATATTTGTGATAACTTGGTGGGTACGATATTGAACATCGATGGAAAGACTAAAGACACCATTAAAGCTCGTGAGGATCTAGCTAACTTGAAAATAAGAAAGGAGCTTCACATACAAAAGATTGGAAATTAACGTGTAAAACCTCATGCTTCCTACACATTAACTGCTGTTGAAAAAGTGGACTTTTGTACATTCTTGAAGTCTGTGAAGTTTCCAGATGGTTTTGCATCCAACATATCTCTGTGTTAATTTGAAGGAAGGCAAAATATATGGTTTAAAGAGCCATGATTGTAATGTTTTATTACAAAGACTTTTCCCAATCGGCATTCGACCATATCTACGTAAAGACATTTCTACTACTATATTGGAGTTGTCAAATTTCTTTCATGCTCTATGTAAAAAAACTTTGAACATATCAGAACTAGACAAAATGCAAGATGATATAGTACTCATCTTATGTAAGTTGGAAAAGATCTTCCCTCCAACATTTTTTAACGTGATGGTCCATTTAGCTATCCATTTGCCGTGTGAAGCAAGAATTGTTGGACCTGTTGGATATAGTTGGATGTATCCAATCGAAAGGTATGTGAATTCTTTGTTGCTATTACTTTTATGGTGTAGAATTCCAACACATGTCATTTAGTTCATGTTGTCTTAGGAGTTTGCGGTATTTGAAGCAATATGTTAGAAACAAAGCTCGACCTGAGGGTTCAATTGCAGAAGCTTATGTCATAAATGAATCCTTGAACTTTTGTTCTATGTATTTACGTGGCATTGAAACAAGGTTTAATAGCGGGAATCAGAATAATGATAACATTGATGATGAGGAGATCAACAATTTTGGTCTATCAATTTTCTCTCAACACATAAGGTGGTTAGGTGGTGCTCTATTTCGACAACTAACCCCTGATGAGTTAGAGAAATCACATTGGTATATTCTAATCAATTGTGATGAAGTGGAACCTTATCTCCAGTATGTATCGTTTTGCTTATATTTGTTTTTAATATTTTAAATATGACTAAAAAGTTACACAAACTTGCAAAACATAGGGAGCATATGAGAATCCTTGAGTCGAGTAATGGACATGGTGATTTGCATAAGAGACAACGACTAGAATTCTTTACTTGGTTCAAAGAAAAGGTATGTCGTCATTTGTTTTTGTCGTACCTTGCGTTATACATAAATTTTTTATGCATTGCATTTGTGATTAGGCTCAAAGGTTGCATTGTGATAATTCCATATCCATTGACCTGTATGCCCTTTCTTGTGGTCCAAATGAACGTGCTCGCTCTTATAGCAAGTGTATAGCAAATGGAGTTCCATTTCACACTAAAGATCGTGATACTCATCGGACCACTCAGAATAGTGGAGTAATGGTTCCAGGTGATGATGAAATAGGACAAATCTTTTTCTGTGGCGAACTACACGAAATTATAAGGCTATAATACATTTACATGAAAGCAGTTGTGCTTTTTAGGTGTGAATGGTATGATACTAGTTCGAGGAAGAATAGAATTAACATAGTTGATGGATTTAAATCAATAAATACTCGTAACCGATGGTACAAAGATGAACCTTTCATCCTTGTAAGTCAAGCAGCGCAAGTTTTTTACTTAGATGATTACAAACTTGGTGAAGGTTGGAAAGTAGTTCAACAAATTCAGCCAAGACATGTGTGGGATATTCCAGAAATAGAAAACAATGAAATAGAAGTAACATCAGATGAACCCATATCCACATGTTATCCTCGAGTTGAACATAACCTTGATTCACAAACTTTTAATAGAGAAGATGTTGAGCCTTTGATAATTGGTGACCAAGAATGCTTTATTGCACAAAGTAATGAAGAAGCATCAACCGATGAAGCGTTGGTTGATGAAGAAGATTTTGATTCTAATTTTACCGATGAGTCAATGAGTGACGAAGATTGTGATATCTAGTGACTTAGAAGCAGACTACCAAGGTTATACATAACTAACTATGGTTTTATTTATGCATACAATTGAATTGCACCTTTCAATTGTTCATTTACTTTTATGTTTATAGTTATGTTTATGCTAACTATAGTTATATTTATGCATCAAAATATTTTGTAGGATGTCGTCACGAAATCTTGAACCGGAAATCGTAGTAGGTCATCTTCAAATGTGAACCAAGCAAACAATTCTAATCAAAATAGTGTTGGTGAGCAAGATGTGGTATCCATAGATTCAGACATTCAAAGTATGTATTCATTTGTACGTTAAATCTTCCAGTTTTCAGATGACATTAGATGTATTAATATCAACATTTCTTATGTAGGTTCTAGTACAAAAACAAAAGGTCGAGGAGCGACTAAAGGGATTGCACTTGAGAAATATGTCCAAACAAATGGTCTCATTCCAATTACAATTGAGCTTGAAGATAGAAAACCGATTTGTAAGGACTCTTCCAAGTTAAACTCTCAAATTGGAAAAGAGGTACGAGCGATAGTACCACTTGAAATAATAGGCAGACTTTCGGTAAGCTATTTAAGTTTAGTTTTAAGGAAATACTATGTTTGTTTTAGATCAAGTATAAACTAACTTGTTTTATTTATTAATGCTAGAATTACTTCATTTTAGACTTAGATGAACCGTTGGTACAAGATTATCTTGATCATGAGATGAGTGTATTGTATAGAGATTTTCGTTGTTCACTACACAAAAGCTACAAAAATTATGATTCTCCAGCTGAAGCACGAAAACACCGTGACAAACGAGTGGCACGGGATTCAGATTGGGCTCGTTTATGTGACGGATGGGAACGAGAAGACTTTAAGAGTAGATCTAAAGCAAATACTAACGCACGATCTAAACTTCCATTCACTCATTGAGGTGGAACTGCAACATTTTTACGCCATAAGCAGAAAATGGTATGACATTTCTATTGTACTTATAAATACTTTTCATAAATATAATTTTGGTTGTAATGTGTAGAAAGAAGAGGGCAAGGAAGTAAGTGAGATTGAATTATTCCAACTCACACATTCCAATGAGAAGAAGGGGTGGGTGGATGAGGCTAAAGAAAAATATGTAAGTGTAATGGCACTCATTGTTGAATTTTTTCTTAACCTAGAACACATTTATACTATTATGAAATTATGGTGTAGGATGAGATGATGAAATTAAAAACCACTTCATCACAAGAAGGAAGTGAACCTCTACTAGAAAAGGAAATATGTGAACGGGTATTGGGTAAGCGATCAAGGCATTTGAAAGGACGAGGGTGGGGACCAAGGCCCAAGAATGCTAGAAATGAAACAATTCGACAAAGCACCAAAGAAGCAAATGCACAGATTGCACACTTGCAAAGCATAATTGAATCGCAACAAGCTACAAATGAAACTATTTTAAAAAGGTTAACATGTCAAGAAGCTAGCTCCAACATGGAACGAAGTTCAGAACAATCAAATGAGAGCCAACAGGTACATTCTTCAAACTTATTAGTTTTATATAGAGTGTTAGATTAGAGTAGTATATACAAACATGGTATACTGTGAATTGATATGTAACACCCCAAAACTATTAGGTTATTTTGGTTATCATTTTATTTTGTTTAATTTTGGGTGTTATTTGTGAAATTGTTTTAATTTGTGGAGGAGTAAGAATAATTATATTATGGAATGATATAATTATTAAGGAAAAATATAAAAGAGGTGATAGAAGGGTTATTAATGAAGAGAGAGGGAAAACTAAATAGGAATAGGGAGAGATGAAGGAAAAGATGAGTTATTTGGGGGAAATTAAATAATAATAATAATAATAGTATTATTATTATTATTATTATTATTAGTATTTTATATATTTAAATACCCACTCGGGATGCGTGCCCTATCTACTATTCATCTTCTCCCTCCTTCAAGTTAGCCTCTTGCAACCTTTTGAGCCATTTGGGTGAGTTTGTATGGGTTTGGTACACCCAATTAAATATTTTTTTTATCTTAAATGAAATGGTATTTGGAATAAGTTGATCTATGGTTGCTTGAAGGTCCAAGTGAAATTGGTGGAACTAGGACTATGAATTTTCCATTTAAGGTGGTGTTGGATTCCACCGTAACCTTGGGGTAAGTTGGGTAAGCTTGGTTACTAATTAAACAGTAGGATGATAGTTAACAGAATTATTGATTTTAAATTTTACTAGTGGTTAGGATTGAGTATTGGGAGAACTTGTTTGTCAACCAGTGAATTATTTTAGCAGATCTCCAGGTAAGAGATTTTGTCCCATTTTGATTGAAATGCAGCACCAGTGGTGTATGATATGATTATATGTTATTTTTGAGTTATGTGTGTTTGAGCTAAGATATTGGTATTATGTTGAGCATGTATAGCCTATAGTGTTCTGTTGGTCTGCCGGTTAGAGTCGTACCACGAGGGGTCCATCAAGGTCCTTCCCTACATATGTCTGTGTAGTTATTGAGACGTGATTCGACGGGATCACTTACAGCCCGACTCTTCTTTAGGGTGATTCCTTCGGGTCCACCGAGAGCCCAGTTTAGTCTCGGTGGGACTACTGGATAGTGTGCGTTCGGGAGCACCATAGCGCGTGGTACTTTATTACAGGACTCTAACAAAGAGACTAACAACACATAGTGAGACTAAATATGGGACAAGGGCAAGCTGGCGAATGATAAGAAGTGACCGTGGATCGCCATAGGGAATAGTTCAGTTTTTCCGCATTTATGTTTTAGTAATTATATCTTTGGTTTATTTTAGAACTTCGGTTCAATTATTTATGTATTTCTTTTATTTTATGGGCCCGAACTAGTATTTTGATTTATCACTTTAATTACTTATTTATTTTTATTATTTAAAATTTTTCCTCAACTTATAAATTTATTTCTTTTAAAAAAAAAAACTATACTTATTTAAATATTAATGACCTCAACTTATAGGAAAGTTGGGTCTTTACATGATATGACTATCCTGCAGTCATGGTAGTCATAATTTGTTCTTATGATGATTTTAAGACATGCCCCCCCCCCCCCCCCCAATTATTTGAGTTTTCAATTTAGACATGTCCCTCCTTTCTCATTTTGGTGCTTATGATTAGAATGTTATGGAGTGTCATTATGTCACCCCCCTTCCCCATTGTTTGACTTTTCAATTTAGACATACCACTCCCTTCGCATTTTGGTGCTTGTGATTAGAATGTTATGGAGTGTCAATATGTCACCCCCCCCCCCCCGCCCCTCCCTCATTGTTTGACTTTTCAATTTAGACATGTCACTCCCTTCTCAATTTGGTGCTTGCGATTGCTTGTAATTATAACGTTATGGAGTGTCATTATAATTTTGGTGTTTCATGTAGACATCCCCTCTCTCATTTTGGTGCTTGTGATTAGAACGTTATGGATTGTCTAGACATGCCCCCCTCCCCCCCTCTCCCTCATTGTTTGAGTTTTCAATTTAGACATGCCACTCCCTAATCAATTTGGTGCTTGTGATTAGAATGTTATGAAGTGTCATTATGATTTTGGTGCTTAATGTAGACATCCACTCTCTCATTTTGGTGCTTCATGTAGACATTCCCTCTCTCATTTTTGGTGGTTGTTTTAGAATGTTTGAGTTTTATCCATTTAAGTAGTGTCATATTTAAAGTGTCTAAGTTTTGCATTTTGCTTACATGTTTTACTTTTTTATTTTGTTATGTTACACATTTCAGATTTGAAGCAGAAATGGTTTTCGATACAAGATTTTGAAGTTGACTTCGGATGAATTTGAAAAGAATTTTTGGTTCGTATCTTATAATTTTGTTAGGAAAGATCATTTCATGAATCCAAGACTTGTAGAAATATTTTGTTAGACTTGTAGAAATTCAAAGACATGAAACTTCTTGATGTAAACTATATGGTTATAACTTTAGAACTAACTTTGGACATCCATTTTTTTAATGTAACTTCATACTTATGACTTAGGTTCAAAATACTTGAACTATTTATGAAATTATTGAAGTTTCTTGACATATATTTCTTGTGATAAAGTGATGGTTCTTAAAATTATTATATTTGACATTTATAATAGGTTTATATAACAAATTGGATAGTATTTTTTATATATAATAAAATACTTTTACTGGCGTTTTCAAAAACGTCGCAAAAGCATTGATTTTTTTTAAAAAAAAACATGTAGGAACTTTTAGTGGCACACTTCAATACGTCGCAAAATATATTTGTAATACTCCAAATTAACCTTCAGCAACACTATTATTTGTCACTAAAACATCGCATTTAGTGGCGAGCATAATACGTCACTAAAAAACCAAATAGTGACACAACATATGTTACTAAAAGTAATCTTTTAGTAATGCAGAAACGTCACTAAAAGTGTGTCTTTTGTGGTGCGTAATGGTGCGTCGCTAAAACTTTTAGCTACGCGGATTCAGAGGCAGTCCTAGCGACGAAAGGCTTCGCATCGCTAATACTTTTAGCGACGTAGGTTTGGGATTTAGTGACGTTGTTAGTGCGCCACTAAAGGGGAAATTTCTTGTAGTGAACTTTCCTACTAAGTTGAAGTCATTACTATTTAAATAAATATAGATTTTTATTTTTAAATATACAAGAAAATAATTTTAAAAAATAAGGAAAAGCTTTAAATAATAAAAGTAAATAAATAATTAAAATACTAGTTTGGGCCTATAAAAATAGAAGAAATACTTAAAATAATTGAACCTGAGTTCTGAAATAAACCTCTGGAAATATAATTACTGAAATATAAATGCGGAAGAAAACTGAACTATTCCCTATGGTGAACCATGGTCACTTCTTATCATTCGCCAGTTTTCCCTTGCCTCTACCCTTATCTGAAAAATTAAAGATTTAAAAGAGTGAGTATAAATTTATACTCAGTAAGAGACCCATATTAGTTTCACTATGTGTCTGTTAACCTCTCGTTAGAGTCCTATAATAAGGTACCACATACTATTGTGCTCCCAAACGCACACTATTCAGTTGTCCCGTAGGGACACATCTGAGCTCTCGGTGAACCCGAAGGAATCACCCTAAAGGAGAGTCGGGCCGTAAGTGATCCCGTCGAATCACATCTCAAACTAGCCACACAGGCATACATAGATGGTGACCTCGAGGGACCCCCATACTGTACAACTCTAACAGGCATATCTAACAGAACACTATACCCTATACATGCTTATCATAACATCAACATCTTAGCTCAGTTAGACATAATTCAAAAATAACATATTTGATCATAGCATGCCTCAATAATACTGTATCTCAATCATAATATGATTACCGAAGTAACCATTTATAAAGTCATCTCAAATAGTCATATTATACCTCTCTTAGTTACACCATTGAACAATACAGAACATACATGCAACTTCAAAGTGGGGTTTAGTAGGGAAAATCTCTTACCTGGAGATTTGCTAAAATAATTCACTCGTTGACAGTCAAATCCTCCCAATACTCAGTCCTAAACATAAACAAGATTAACATTAATAATTTTGTCGACTATCACTCTACTGTTTAATTAAGCAACCAAACTTATCCAAGCTTACCCCAAGATTAAGGTTGAATCCAACACAACCTTAAATGGAAAAAATTTCACAACCTCAATTCTTCAAATTTCTCTTCAACCTTCAAGCAAACATAACTCGACTTAATCTAAATTCAGTTTCATTTAAGATCCAAAATATTCTAATTGGGTGTACCAATCCCAACGCAACTCACCACAAAATCAGCTAGCTTAAATTGGTGGCTTGGCTGTCAAAAGAGCTCACAACGGCTCGAGTCTGTGGCTCAGTGAGACGTGCAGCTTGGGGAGATTGAATGAAGGTGGCTCGAATCTAGCTTGAAGGGACAGAGATAAGCGGCTCATACGCAGAGAAGGGCATCAACGGCTTGGATGGCAACGCGGGGCTCACCTAGAGAGCGCGCAGCATGGCTCGAATGAAGGAGTGGCTCAGGTATGCCTTGCTTATGCGTGCGGCTCGAAGGATGCAGGCATGTGGCTTGGCGACGTTTCTCACGATGGACGTCAACAGCTCAGAACGAGGAAGGCGCGAACGGTTCGAATCTAGAACGCAACTGGCTTCGACGGAGCGGCGACGGGACGCTGCAGACGAGATGACGAAGAAGTCATTACGGCTGACGATAGGACGTGAACGACACGATGACTTCGTGTGCGATGAGCGGCTGGCTTTGACGATGAAGAAGACACGCGAAGGAGATGGAATTGTGGCTTCGTTAGTGCTGTGGCGGTTGTCGGCGACGGTAGGAGCTGCGTCGATCGTAGGGGTCGTAGCTGTCAGAGATGTACAGTGAATGGGGCGGCTAGGGTTGAAGGGAAGAAGGAGATTGAAGATGATGATGAATAGTCAACTCACGCTTTACGAGATGGCCTTATTTAATAGCAATAATATTATTAATAATTATTATTGTTATTACTATTATATTTTTTAAATAAAATCCTTTTTCCTTTTTACCTTTTCAACCATAATGATCAATCATTCCTCTCTCTTGATTAACTCTAACCCATCAAATCCAACTTCTCATTTTTTTTCTCCCAATAGACAAAATTATCATAAACCTTCCATAATCTACCTAATATACATAAAACAATTCACCATTAACCTTAAATCTTACCAAAATCACCCAATCTTTAACAAAACCAATATAATAAAATCAATATTTCCAAATCTCAAAACTAATTAAATATTCTTCCAAAATACTTAACTTTCACAATTTCAATAAATTCTCAAATTACACCCAAACTTCAACATAATAAAGATTAAAATTACCTTAATAATTTTGGAGTGTAACAGTTAGTCAGTGAGAAGATCCAACAATTTGTTAGATAAACTACATTTATTTTTTTGAATCCAACAAAATAAAAAAAAAAAACAATTTGATTTTCCCACTAACTCGTAGTGGGATAAGTGACTACATAGGATATAAACACCTAGTTCACAAAGCCCAATAATTATTTGTGGAATGTGAGGTGTTGGACTTTAATGAACTAATTACAGGCAATTAGTTCATTAGTTTATAAAATGAGATATAATTTTCAAAGGTTGAAAAAACTTTTGTCCCAATTTTATCTTTTTTTTTTTAATTCTTCACCACAAGAAACCCTCTCCCTCTTTAAAAATGAATTTCTTCCATCAATTTCCATCTTATTCCTCCTTTGATTACTACACTCTTCGGGTCCCACAACAAAACTCTGAATCCATAGTATAGTGAGTCGACACTAATGGTAGTTCGATTCAAATTCATGCAAGGATTACGAGTGATTGAGAACTACCGGACGTATGTGTTACTTTGACCCTAGTTTATATTTAATTAGAGAGATTTAAACATGTTAATATCTAATTAGATTGGTTATAATTAGAGTTTAATTTGATCCTTATTTCACTGTACATGTTTGTTCTTTCCATCGTTTCCTTAACAATATCAATTTGATTTGATGAAATATATGTTGAATTGTTTATTCAATACAATCCAGTTACATCTTCTTTTCCATACGCATACTAGTTTCGTCTTAAAATCCTTCAAATTCAATAAAGCTTTTTCCTAAAGCATTTTTTTTTTAATTTTATGGAGTGGTGTTTGTCACTGTTGTAAAGGAAGCTCAATTGGTAGATCACTTACATACAAAACATTACATATAAATTCTCAAAGTCATTCTAAGATAGATCATATCACTAGCAAAGTGGATCAATGATAGATTCTATATAGATGTTGCTATGTTTAGATTTTTTTAAAAGATAGTACTATACACTTATTACTATTCATAAGAGTCTTACATATATCCTATTCAAAATATAATAACATATATTTTTATAAATCAATTTTTAATTTTTATTAACGAAATAATTTTTTTTAAGAGAATTGAAAAAAACGGCAAATTTAACAAAATATTTACAATGTATAACAAAATTTCAAATTATATCAATAATAGACATTGATAGATAGTGATATGTTTTTATCAATGGCATTGATAGAAAAGTCTATCAATTTTTATCATTAATAGATTCTAAAATTTTGTTATAACTTGTAAATATTTTAATTTATTTTACTATTTTAAAAAATGTCTTATTGTTTTTTTTTTTTGTAAAAATTAGGATAATAGTTACAATTATACCGTTAAACATTCAAAATTAAAAGTTAAGTTGTCAAATTCTCACCCAAACTTTAAAATTGAACACTCAAACTTGCATAAACTTCAAATACATATATACATGTGCAAATTGAGATAAACTCTGGTTCGCATTGTTTTGAATTTTAAAAGTTTTATGAGTCTCATGTGTGCATGTATTGTTCTTCCTAGATCTCCTTGCTTCTATTAAATAAAATATAAGAAATAGTAGTAAAAGGAAAAAGAAAAGAAAAAGACAGAAAAGAAAAAAGAAAAAGAAACTGCATTGACGTGTGGCGAATTCATAGGCTAGTATAGGGCCACGTGGCTGCCAAGATCTGGTCTTTATAATTTCAATGGGAGAAATTCAAAATTTGAATTCCCCCCCCCCGAATTTCAAGAAAATAGCCGTTGTAAGCAACCTTACTCGTATTAAACCCCAACGTTAAGCAAAAATATAAATAAAAAAAAAATAATAAGTTCTTCCTAAAAATCTTACACTTCAATTCCTACAATCTCACTCCCTAAACCCCATTTCTGAAAACGAACTGAAAGAAAGAAAAATGGCTTCGAGTATTGGAATCATGGATTCGGCTTACTTCGTTGGCAGATCTGAGATCCTTTCATGGATCAACTCCACTCTCCACCTTAATCTCTCCAAAGTTGAAGAGGTTTTCATTTCCTTTCTCTCTCAACTTTTCTTTTTCTTTTTGCATTTTGGATCTCAATTTCTATTATCACATTGTTGCATTCGACTGTTCTTACAATGAGTCTTGATGTTGTCGCACAGTCTTGCTCTGGTGCGGTCCAGTGCCAGTTGATGGATGCGGTTCATCCAGGAATGGTGCCGATGCATAAGGTCAATTTCGATGCGAAAAGCGAATATGAGATGATTCAGAACTATAAGGTTCTTCAAGATGTGTTCAACAAGCTCAAGATCACAAAGGTTCCGTTTATCCCAACTTTGATGGCTGGATTGGTTTTGTTGTTTGATTCATATTTGGTTTTGACTTAATGTTTGTTAGATCTGTTGTTCTGAAACTGCAAATTTATTCTTGTTTATGTTCTTAGCATATTGAGGTTAGCAAACTTGTGAAAGGTAGACCACTTGATAATTTGGAGTTCATGCAATGGATGAAGTGGTACTGTGATTCCATCAACGGAGGAGTTCTACACAAGTAAGTTTCATCTTCTTGCTTTTCCTTTCACGTTCAGGAAATTATGAATAATAACTTGAAATGGAAGTGTTGAAATTGTTCTTCAATTAGATGTATAAATTTTGTGTATAGTATGAACCTTGATCTTTTTAGTTTTGTATCCTGTGGATCAACGAATTAAGGCATGATTAATAGGTCAGGAACTTACGCTATGATTGTCAATCCATGATGAAAATTTGTCTAATCTTAATGTCATCCTGTTGAAGCATGAATTGTAATGGGTTTCGATCACAAACTTAATTGGATTGATTTTTATGATATTTACTTAGAATTATGTCACATTGACCTTTAATGTTATTGTTTAACCTTAACAAGAACGATAATAGTAGACGTAACAATAAATGTGAAATTCATAATTTTCAGAATATTAGGGAAAAAGTATTTGAAATGGTATCAGTAAAGGTGGTGAGTCTCGTCTTATTTAATTTTCAAGTGTAATTTGATTGAGTACACTCCGTTCCTTAATCAGATTGCTGGAGTGTTTTGATTACAAATTTGGAGATGAATTTCACAGTTCTTTGTGATTACGAAACCTAAACAACAATAAATGCAATCAAATAAGACTTGATTTATGATGTTTCCGTTGGGTAAACATGACCTTAGCTATACTTAATTGAAACCTCCATTAGACATTTTCTAAAGTTGAGAAGTCTATTAGAAACAATCTTGTAGGAATTTAACCCGAAATCTTCCTGAAGATTTTTTGTTTATTTAGGTTTTAGTAGCTTTCGAATCCAAAAACAATTTGTTTATTTTTTGAAGAGTACTTGGTTATAAACCACCGTGTTCCTTTTCCAGTTATAACGCTTTAGAAAGGAGAGAAGCCTGCAAAGGAGGGAAAGAAGCTAGTAAGAAATCTGCAGCTTCTCAATCTTCAGCCAAGAACTCTGTGGCTACATCTAGATCTCAAACCTCTCAGAATGCAAGAAGAAATGAAGCCACTGCTTCTATCAACTCAGCAAATCAAGCAGCAAAAGCTTCAAGGCCTTCCTCTAGTCATGGAGCAGCTGTATATGATGAACAGGTAATTTGTGGATTACAATATATATGAGTTCCTTCTGTTTAGAACATCTGATCTGTAATGATAAGAATCCCCATGCAGATCACAGAGCTGAAACTTTCAATTGATAGTCTTGAGAAAGAAAGAGACTTTTACTTTGCCAAATTGAGGGATATTGAGATTCTATGCCAGAGTCATCAAATACAGGACTCCAATGTAAAGTACTCTTAAGATTTTAGAAAATGTCAATTCTTTCCATTTTTGCTCAACTTTGAGGTGATGAACTCTGTACTACAGGTTGTAAGAGCGATAAAGAAGATTCTGTATGCTGGGGAAGATGATGCATCGGTAGTGGTAGAAGCTCAAGCGATGGTGTCCATGGATGCCCAAAAGGAAGGTAAGACAACAACTGAAGGGATTTCTGAAAATATGGAAACGCAGAAGAGAAAAAATATTCAAAATCTTGATGTTGATGCTGTGGGGATTTCAACATTGTCTCCTAGGCAGAGAATTTCTGGTGTTTCTGATGTTCATTGCAGTAGTTCACCACTGATGACTTTCTGATTATGGATGGAAGTCTTCAACATTCTTTGGATTTGATGAACCACAGGATTTTGTTAAAGCAATCATAAATCAATTGATTCATTTACACTAGTATATTTTCATTTTGGGAGATGAAAGTTTCTGTTTAACATGGTTTAAACTGTTGTAGAATGTATATACTCAGACTCTCAGACAGACAATGAAAGAACATTTCTCACTATTAGAATATATCTTGCTAAACTTTGGGACTTCAGATTATTCTGTTCAATGTGAATTTGTTTATTGGGAGGATTAACCTGGTTTAACTTGCCAAATCTTTTTATTCTTTGTCTTGAACACATACTTGGTTTTAGGTTGCCAATCAAATCTGTGGTAGATGAGGCTGTGGTTTTGGATGTCTATTGAGTTGGTTGAGGAGCTGGAATATAATAAAAAAATACTGAGAATTTGAGGAGGAATCAAGTACAGAATGAAAATACGATCGCGACGAAATGAGATTGATATTACAAATCGAGTTCAAAACGCTCAATTCAAACATGAGTTTGCAAAGTCATTCTATTATGACTTCCCAGACAATCCCTTAAATATTAAAGTGGAAAGTGTTTAAGTGAGATTAATAACAAATTCATCTCTTTAATTTTCATTCTCCAACGATATAAAACGACATATTAGTTTCTTTTTCATAACAGTTTTAGCCCAAAATAGCCACCAAGTTCAGAGAATGATTGGATGGATACTACTTTCAAAAGTTAACGTATTCATCAAATACAACCTCAAAATTTGAATGTAGGATTCTACAAAAATGCTTCACAAACTATATTTCACAAAGGGTTAAGTTTTATGAATATTAATTTTTTAATATATATTTTAATTCTCTATCACATCATAGAAAAAGAAAACATTCACTGAAATCAAATCATGTTCTTCGCCTATAAAAGCTTAATTGTTTTCCAGAAGCCATGTCAATACCCTCAATTCAGCTACACTCTGATTCGACAATCCTAAATTATAATGATATGGACATTTGTGTTACTTAAATCTCAAAGTTGTAGACTATCCATATACATGTGTATACGTAGTAAAGTGCTAAAACATATTGATCAAGTCCCTAATTTAGTGAAATTGGTTTCTAAAAATAAAATGGATATATGGGTAAAATTTGAAAGTGTTGGACCAAATTTATGGTAATGTCATTGGGGCGATTCAGTCGGCTATTCTTGTCCATCGGCATAATTTATGGGTCATACAATTGTAACCACTAACTTTGACCCAAAAAAAAAATTGATCTCTCTTCGTATTAAATTGTTTCGAGAGACGTGAGCATCTTATTGTTTCGCATTCAAAGAGAGACCTTAGTTCCTTAAAGAGCTCAGCTCATTTGATCCCTTGCCAACAAAATCAACATGAATATGCAAGCAAACAAGGCATGTCTCTTCCTCTTTCTCTCTCTCTCAACGGTGGCTTCCTTTTCACCCTTTCTAGCTTTTCTATCTTCATTTCTTATTTTCAAATCTACTAAAATGAAAAAATTTAATTGTAATTTACTCGTGATAGATCAAGTTTGGTAGGGTTTAAAATAATATGGGTATGATTTAAGTTATTAATATGATTATAAGCTACAACTTGAAATTGATAATTCAGGAAGTAGAACGTAGAAATGCACAAGGTCAAGTGGAGAAGAGAGTGGAGACAGTAGACTATCGATCATCGGTGGGGCAAGGCCTAGAAAAGAGAAATGTGCAAGTAGTCCATCTGCCTCATTCCTCATCGGAAAACTTCGCCACCAGCGGCGGTGTCCTCGCCGGAGCGGCAGCAGCGGTTGCCAACACCCTCCAATCTGCCAAGGAAGCCATCTCTCGCAAATAAAACCCATATATATATATATGTATCCTTTACATTTCACAAAATCCCATCTTCAAACTAAATCATATCTAAAGAATTAATAGTACTTTTCACTTTTTTTGCAACTTTTTACTATGTAATCAAATAACAATTCTACATAGTTTGTGCCTATTGCTTACAATATATATCTGCTTAGAAATGGGAACACGGAATTCTTCTTCTTTCTTTTTCTTCTTCTTCTTCTTCTTCTTCTTTTTATTCTCTTTTGATTTTGTTTTTTTTTTTTTCTCTCTTTCGATTTTTAAAGGTAATAAATTGCGTAATAAACTCAATGGGTACTTCTCTAAAAACATTCCTTTAGGTGGCATAGATAGTTGAAATACTTACAGAATGTGTAAACCCCATCTTTTACAATGTTCTATATATTTTAATGTCTGAATTAACATTTTAAAAATAACTAATATATGAAATTTACTTTAAATTAAATTTAATTCTTACAAATTAAATGTACTATGTAATTTTGAGTATCCGTTAGTATGTTTATATGAGCATGATTACAAGTATTATTGGATAAAATTGGATTTAACTTAGAAAAATACAACATAAAGAAAAAAATATGTGAAAGGCATTTCGTTATTGTACTTTTCAATTCCTTCAAACCCACTAATTTTGTAGTGTTGTCTGTACTAGAAGTTAGAAATAAAATAATTATCATTTGTAATTTTGATAATTTTTATTTGATTTTCATGCTTCATTACAATTATATAGAATCAAGAAGTTCATCCTCTATTATATATTAAATCTTCCATATTAATCAAGACAGATCCGTAATGCTGTTAATTAGAAGTTACAGGTAAACAGCAGTAAGAAATGGGCTTTCACATATTTTTTTCTAAGTATCCTAATTATCTTAAAGTGTTGAGAAAAACTTATTCTGATGGAATGAGAAATGGGCAGTAGGTTGTTTTGAACAAAGATGAGAACAAACATCTTTATCTAATGTGTTTCCCTAACAATATCATCTCCACTCCTAAGAACCTATAAAATATATTTTTAATTGTTTACCCGATACTATCCATTTACATTCTCTTTTCCTCATGTTCATATTAGTGTCATTTTAAAATTCCTTGGAAATGAAGAAAGTCTTTTCTATTGCAAATTATTTTTTTTAAATTGTGGTGGTGTTTGTCATGGTCGTAAAGAAAGCTCAATTGGTAGAGGCAGAGCTCACATGTGACCTAAATGAGATGAGATTATGTATGCCAGTATTCTTAAAGTCGGGAAAGTCATCTATTGCTTGTTGCGATGACTTGAGGAAGCACATAACATGTTATTGTCAATACAAATATATATTCCAGCGATGCAACCTTATTTCAGAGATCCTACCACCAGAAAGGTCCTCTTTCATTGTCAGATTTCCCTACCCTCTTCCTAGAATTATGTAAGGCCTCCAATTATTCATACAAACAAGCGCAGGGGCATGAAAGGAATAACTCACCAGACAACAATGGGAGAGAAAGGAAAAAATACTGATGGATCCCACTAATGATGGGGAGAGGGAGTATAAAAGGAATGTTTTGAGATGTAGGTTTTATTTTTAAAAAGTTGTTGAAGCTTTTAGAGGAGAAGTTGCCAACCTTCGTGAAGGTGTTGAGTTTCCATTGTCTTGTTGCCTATTTTCTTATGTTCTTTGATTACTCTTGGCCTGTTTGAATTATACCAATATATTTCCACGTAGTGCTGCCTCTGTCCCTATCTTTGTTGGGTTTTATATTGAGTTTCAGGTGGAAGATCCTAACAAATTGGTACCAGAGCCATAAAATCTGAGGACCAGAACGAGATCAATGACACAAAAATAAACTCGAAAGGAAAGAATGGAAGCAACTGAAAAGGAAGTGATGAGCGTGAAGGAAATGATGTTCAAAATGAAGAAAGTGATGGAGAGTATAGTTTAAGATGTAAAAGAGAACAAAGAAGACGGTTGCAAAGAGGAACCGTGCACCACTGAGGGATCAATATTGAAACTAAAAGGGAAGACAGATGAAACGAAAACGATGATGGAAGGCTGGAGTTGCAGACCGAACTAAGTATAAAAAAATTAGAGATGCTGACTTTTATTAGGAGAATCCAGAATCATGGGTCTACACGTGGAGCATTTTTTTTAAATCAATAACTTGGCTGAACGTGAGAAAGTGAAGGTTGTCATGGTGAGTTTTGGTCAGGATGAAGTGAATTGGTTCAGGTTAAGTAACAACCAAAAAAAGGTGGCATCGTGGGTGGACTTGAAAGAGCGGATGTTCAAACACTTCAAGCAAGACTCATTCGAAAATCACAATACAAGTCTAACTTTATCAAAATACATGTAGCCTTATTTAGACTTGTGACAATCGCATCCCATTTGAGATAATATAGTTTACTTCTCATAAAATATTGTAATATATATATTTACTAATCAAATATACATTGAATACCACGCGCAAATGTAAAAATGAAATTAAAATTCTCATACCATATATGTAAAAGTTAGAAATGTCATTGAGCTTAAATCAATCACACTTGATGAACAACAACTACTAAACCACACTAATCATTTTCCATTTTCCAAAACAAAAAGCATCTTTAGTAGCTAACTTTAATCATTTCACTAATTTACTTGCTCAACGCAAAGTGAAATATTAATACTTTTTAAAAAGAAATCTCTTAAATCATGTCATTAGTTGGATGAATCCATGTTTGCTTACTCATGAAAGATACTTTATGATTCCAAATCACTATAAACAATTAATTCCCTTTCCTTCTATGTATTAGTTTTTGCCAAAAGTTGTTTCATCATTTAGTGCACCCAACTTTTTTTCATAGTTATAAAATTGTACAGTACACATATGAGAATATAAAATCAACTTCTACTTTTCAACTTGGTTTTGAAATTGTTTACACCTACATAAGATTTGAATCAATGAACCATATTGGCAAATCTTTAGATAGAAAAGAAAAATCATGGCATAAGAATAGTCATAATTTGAAATCCTTATAATAATATGCTTAAATTTTATGGACAAACTTCAACAGACACATATGACAATTAACATAAATCAATAAACTCTATATCACAAAATAGAAGCTAAGTTTTCTCAATCAAAACAAAGATATCCTTAATGTTGTTAATTAAAATTTGACATGCTACATATCTAAGTCATCCCTTGTTTTTAAAATGTTTAGAGGATTAAAATAAGCTAAGACATTGTAACTTATTCAAATGATGTTGTAGAAGCTACATTTTAGAAACCAAATGAGAGGAATGGGCTATCATTAGGTAGGTTGTTTTGAACAAATTAGATGAGAACTTTTAACTGGCCATTATTCACTCAAATTACTATAGTCAACTAAACTAACAACTAACAAGTTCTCTTTAGATGTAGAATATAAATAACCAAACATTATTTCCTTAACAATATCAACTTCACCCTAATATTCTATAAAATACTTGTTTATTTGTTTACACAATACAATTCATTCACATCTTCTTTTCCTTGTACACATATTAGTGTCGTCTTAAAACCCATCAAAATGAAGAAAGCTTTTTCTATGGCAGGTTTTTTTTTATAGTCGTGGTGTTTGTCGGGGTTTTAAAGGAAACTCAATTGGTAGAGGCAAAGCTCACATGTGACCTAAATGAGATGGAATCATGTTGTGGGGAATATTTTATTGATAAATATTCTGTGTGATTTACATGTATATCAATTGTGCATAAATAGAGAAATTAGACAAAGTAAATAAGGAAGGAAATAATTATGCCTAAACTATCGAATTACATCAATACCCTCCCTCAAACTCAAGATGGTAGAGTGGCGATCAACTTGAGTTTGGTACGTAATTGACCAAAGCAATTCGGTGGCAATGCTTTGATGAAGATATCTGCAGGTGGCTCAGTAGTAGAAACAGAGCGTAAGAGGAGGGTGTTGCTTAAGAGGTGGTGACAAACAAAGTGACAGTCATTTTCAATGTGCTTTGTACGTTCATGAAAGACATCATTGTGAACAATCTGAATGGCACTACGATTGTCACAATGGAGGAGGGTGGGATCCTGTTGAGGGGCACCCATATCAGCAAGGAGCCAACGGAACCATAGAAGTTCAGCGATAGCATCAGCAAGAGCACTATATTCAGATTCAGTACTGGAACGAGAGACAACACTTTGTTTCTTACTACGCCACGAAATGAGAGAATCACCTAAGTAGAAACAGTAACCTGTGGTAGATCATCGATCAGTGGGATCCCCATCCCAATCGGCATCAGAATAGCCAATTAACACAAAAGAAGATTGAGAGGAGAACTGAAGACCATGTCCCAAAGTTCCCTTAACATAGCGAAATATGCGTAGAACGGCAGTAAAATTGATGGTTCGATGAGCAGCCATAAACTGACTAACAATATGAACAGCGTATGCGATGTCTGGACGAGTCACTGTTAGATAGATAAGACTGCCGACAAGTTGCCGATATAAACTCACATCTTCAAGAGGAACACCATCAAACGGAGTTAGATGGACATTGGGATCTAACGGTGTTGAAGATGTTTTGGAGTCAGTAATTCCTGAGCGGGCTAAAAGATCAGAGGCATATTTTGCTTGAGACAATAAATAACCATCTGAGCTTCCAGAGACTTCAAGACCCAGGAAATAATTGAGAGATCCAAGGTCTTTCATCTCAAAGTGTTGACCAAGATAATGTTGTAGGTCGGATATGGCCTGTGGATCATTACCAGTAATAATCATATCATCAACATAAAGAAGAAGAAGAACAATACCATGAGGTGTTTGTCGTGTAAAAAGCGCATTGTCACGAGGGCTGAAGATAAATCCAAGTTGAGTAATGGTAGAGCTGAATGTAGCAAACCACGCTCGTGGAGCCTGTTTTAGACCATATAAAGCGTGACGAAGGAGACACACCTTGTTAGGAGGAGGGGAAGTGTCGGGTGGTGGTTTCATATACACTTCTTCAGAAATGGTCCCATTAAGGAAGGCATTCTTGACATCCATCTGAAGAAGAGGCCACTGTTTAGCAGCAGCAACAGGTAACAGACTGCGAACAGATGTCATGCAAGCTACAGGAGCAAATGTTTCTTCATAGTCAATCCCATATTCTTGTGAGTACCCTTTTGCAACAAGACGAGCTTTATAGCGTTCAATAGTTCCATCAGAGTGAGTTTTGATTTTGTAAATCCATTTGCATCCAATGGATCTTTTACCTAGAGGTAAATCAACATAGTCCCAGGTGTGCGTCTTTTCAAGAGCCTGTAATTCATCATCCATTGCTTTCTGCCATAAAGGGTTAGTATTGCCCTCTTGATAAGAGGTGGGTTCAACAAGGAAAACAATGGTGGAAAAAAATTGGTAATCAGTAAGATGAATGGGAGGTTCTCTTACCCGGGTAAAACGATGAAGGAAGGTATCCGAAGTAGATTCAGGAACAGCATCGGGGACAGGCAGTTGATTTGGATTTGCAGGAGCAGGTGTAGATTGTGCAAGCTCAATATCCGAAGTGGGATCAGAAATAGGAAAAAGGTCAACAAATGTATTAGTAAAGAAAGGGTGAGGACTAGAGAAGGAGGTGTGGAAGGAGGACAAACTAGAGAACATAGTATGTTCCCAAAAGGTAACATGTCGAGATATTCGAAGTCGTTTGGAGAGAGGATCCCAACAACGAAATCCTTTGTGTTTGGTGCCATAGCCAAGAAAGCAACAGAGGCGGGCACGTGGTTCTAGTTATTGTGTTCATGAGGATGCAAAAGAACAAAGCAGGCAGAACCAAAAACTTTAAGGCTAGAGTAGTTGGGAGAAGTACCATATAGTCTTTCGAATGGGGAGGTGTTCTGAAGAACAGAAGAAGGAAGACGATTGATGGTATACACTGATGTAAGGGCAGCTTCACCACAGAATTTTCAGGACAGGAGGCAGAAAGGAGGAGGGCACGTACTGAGTCAAGTATATGACGATGTTTGCGCTCAGCACGCCCATTTTGTTGAGAGGTATGAGGGTAAGAGCGCTGAGCAAGAGTGCCCTGTTGGGAGAGGAAGGAAAGAAGAGTGGAATCTTTATATTCCAAAGCATTATCAGTGCGAAGAGTTTTGATAGGATAAGAGAATTGAGTGCGAATCATGTTAGCAAACTCAATATAAGTGCAAGATAATTCAGAACGATGTTTTAGAAAATAAATCCATGTAAATCGAGAGTAATCATCAATGAATAAAACATAATAGCGATAACCATGAACAGTAGTAGTAGGAGCAGGACCCCAAACACCATAATGCACTAAATCAAATGGTTTATCACATATAGATGTGGATTGAGAAAAAGACAAAGCAAGTTGTTTAGCAAGTTTGCAATTCAAACAACTAAAAGGAACAAACTTAGTAAGATTATTCAAATTGTTAGCAGAAATTAAATGACGAAATTTTTCAGAAGAAGCATGACCAAGACGAAGATGCTACTAATATGTATCAGAATCAGTGACTGGAGCAGAGATGGAGGAATGAGAAGGAAGCTGAAGTGATATGAGCTCAAATAATCTTCCCACTTTGCGACCCGTACCAATCATCTGTCCTGTTTGCGGATCCTGAACCTGACAACCATTAGGAGAAAAAGAAACAATTAAGCCAAGATCACATAATTGACAGACAGATACTAGATTAAAGGTCAAGTTCGAAACACAGTAAGTATGGGGAAGATGTAGACTGGGAGTATCAATGGTACCAGTATGAGAGATGTTCATACAATTACCATCAGCATCATAAATAGAAGGTAAGGATTTTGCAGGGCTAGAAGTAGACATGAGAGAAAGGTCAGAGGTCATATGATTACAACAAGCAGAGTCAAGAAGCCATCGATTACCTGACGAGACAGCAAGAGCAGATGATGATGAAATTAACTGATTCAATAGGCTTTGAAGATCACTTATCTGAATGAGGGATGTGGAATCATCCGAGGTAGCAGCAACAACCGAGGAGGTACCAGGTTTAGTAAAGTTTTTTTCCTTCGTAGAAGAATCAGGAGGTCGGGGTGGTCTGGTAGGACAATTATCCAGAATATGACCACGTTTATGGCAGTACTTGCACGCTATTTTAGGGCAATCATTAAATTTATGACCAGAGAGCTTACAGTTCTTACAAAAGGTATTTGATGCTCTATTGAGCATATAAGTGCTGGCAAGTACAACATCAGATTGTTTAGCAGAATTAATGCCAAGGCGCTTTTCTTCAAACAAAATTTCTTGAATAGCTGCATCTAGTGAGGGAAAGGGACTTCGGTGTAGTAAGGCAGCCCTAAACAGATTCATATTCTGGACGTAATCCCATAAGGACTTTAATAAGACGAAGATGATCTCTGCTGATTTTAGCTTGATCAAGCTGAGTCCAAATGGGTTGAAAAACTGCTAAATATTCATTAACAGACTGACCAGTATCTTGATTCAGATTGACAAGTGTACTGTGCAGTTGATAGAAATGGGCTAATCCAATAGATTTAAAGCGTGTTGACAAAAAATCCCATAATTCTTTAGCATCGTCAAAAGCATCAAATTGTGCATGTATAGCAGGAATAGAAGTGTTAACAAGCCAGGTGATAATCTGATGATTCTTACTGTCCCAATCTTCGAGGTGTTCAATGAATTTGCTATCTTTTTCCTTGTCCTTGTCCTGTTTAATTGGTTTGGTTATGTCACCAGTTACAATGCGCCATAGTTTTCGCCCAATTAGAAAACTTTTCATTTGATTTGTCCAAGTGATATAATTTGTTCCATCAAGTATTTTGGTAATGGGTCTAATAATATGGTCTCTCTTCATTGAATCTAAATGGTTGAAATCACACTTTTAGAAGTAACTGAGCAGGCAGACGTAACTGGTGGTTCACGTAAATTACACGGCGTATAGATATTGAGTGTCATCCACAAATCTCGACTAATGATGGACGTAAACAGATTTCTTCGTGCACGATTTCGATCTCTTGAACGTCGAACGGTGGTCGTTCGATTCGCAGCATGATTGAAGGACGCGTGAGGAGGACATGGCAGCTGGACTTCAGATGAAAAGAACAGAGATGGAGACGAAGATTCGACTGGATGTTGCTGGGCTTCGGCGCAGCTGGGCAAGATCTGCAATTAAATGACGCTAAATGCAAGGATCTGCCAGCAGAGGTCAATGATGACCGAAAAAAACGTGATGCGCGAAGTGGGTTGGTGAGATCTGAGGTCGATGCCCGACGACGATTGCAGATCTGAACGAACAAAGAAGAAGAAAGACAAATGGATCTGGTTGAATATGAGATCTGTGGAGGATTTCGTCGTCAATGGAGGATTCACGGCAGAGGTCGCGACGGCGGCGGCGGTAACAGGTATAATAGATCTAGGTTTTTGCTCTGATACCATGTGGGGAATATTTTATTGATAAATATTCTGTGTGATCTACATGTATATCAATTGTGCATAAATAGAGAAATTAGACAAAGTAAATAAGAAAGGAAATAATTATGCCTAAACTATCGAATTTACATCATTACATGTATTCCAGCATTCGAAAGTCCTAAAAAACCTTCTGCTGCTTGTTGCAACGACCTGAGGAAGCACAGAATATGTTACTGTCAATACAAATACAATCCAATGATCCAACCTTATTTGAGAGCACCTGCTACCAAAATGATCCTCTTTAATTGTCAAGTTTCTCTACCCTCTCGCTAGAATTGCAAGCATCCTTCTCATGAGATTCCATATGCAACAAAGATACAAACACAAGCTATTAGAAAATAGAAGTTAAATAATTATTATTCTTCCTTCTTAATTCGGTTTTTTATTCTTTATTTTCTGATTGATTGTATGTACCACATAATAATTTGTATTACAAACAAAGAGTTTCGATATTGATATATATGTTAAATAACAAAATTGTTCTTTACGTTTAATGTATAGTTTTAATATTTATTTTCATTTAGGCATGAGAGTATATAGCGAGGCATGTCAAATTCTCAATAGACAAAATACACTCATCCAAGATAATGATTCGTACCATAACCCAAGAAACAACAAAGACGAGCCCTTGGTTCAAGTTTGGTATGTTCATGACGATGTAATAATACAAAACATGCACAACCAAAGACCTTGAGATTAGAGTAAGAGGGAGAAGTACCGTATAGTCGCTCAAAAGGGGAAACATTATGAATGACATGAGAAGGAATGCGGTTGATGACATAGACTGAGGTGAGGGCAGCCTCTCCCAAAAAATTTTCAGGACAGGAAGCAGAAAGAAGTTGAGCGCGAACAGAGTCTAGAATGTGACGGTGTTTGCGTTCAGCTCTTCCATTTTGTTGGGAGGTATGAGGACATGAGCGTTGAATCAAAGTGCCTTGATGGACAATGAATGAAAGAAGGCGGGAGTCTTTATATTCCATTGCATTGTTAGTGCGAAGGATTTTAATTGTGCTAGAAAATTGTGTGTGAACCATATTTGCAAAATCAACATAAATTTGATATAATGAGGAACGGTGTTTAAGAAAGTAAATCCAAGTGAAACGAATATAGTCATCAATAAATAAGACAAAATATCGATAACCATTAACAGTAGTACATGGAGCAGGACCCCAAATGTCAAAATGAATAAGACCAAAAGGAGTATCACATAATGAAGCGGAATTAGAAAATGATAAAGCAGGTTGTTTCGCAAGTTTTCAATTTAAACAGTCAAAAGGACAAACTTTGAAATATTATTCAAAGTGCCAGTAGAAACTAAAGTACGAATTTTGTCAGAGGAAGCATGACCTAAACGGAGATGCCACTGATATATAGTGTTATCAGTGATTGGTGCTGAGATGGGTGGGAACATAAGAGAATGTTGAAGAGATGTGATCTCAAATAATCGTCCCACCTTCCGTCCCGTACCAATCACTTGTCCCGTCTGAGAATCCCGAACCTGACACCCATGAGAAGAAAAGATAATGGTTAGTCCGAGATCACATAGTTGGCCAACAGAGGCTAGGTTAAATGTGAGATTTGGAACATGATATGTGTTTGGCAGATTTATGGTGGTTGTATTAACAGAGCCAATGTGAGAAATAGACATATGATTACCATCAGCTGAATGAATGGGGGGAAGGGATTGAACAGGAATAGGAGAAGTCAACAATGAAATGTCAGAAGTCATATGATTACAACAAGCCGAATCAAGAAGCCAAGAGGTACCTGGAGTGACTGCAAGAGCAGTAGAGTTGGAAGAGATCACCTGTTTCAGTAAGTCATGCAGATCATTTAACTGAAAGTTTTGAGGTGCAGTGATATCAGATGGGGTAGCAGCAGCAACCACAGGGTGAGAACCAGTTTTAGAAGAAGACTTGGGTTTATAGGAGTGACCAGAAGGGCAGGGTGGGCGAGTGGGACAATTTTCCAGGATGTGACCTCGCTTGTAACAATATCTACACTCAATATAATTGCTATATTTTTCATATATGTTTCAATGGGCTACAATTTTACACAAATATTAAGCTCACATGCCCAAACTACCCACTTTTAATATTAATAATGGATAAAAAATTAAAAATAAAAAAAAAATAAAGTGGACCATCGCGCAGAAACAAAAACGTGAGAAAAGTTTTGTTTTTTTTTTCAAATTTAGGGAAGACTTCCCTTGTTGAAGAAACTTCCAAATAGGGGTCTTCTTCATTCGCAAATCTATCGGGAACATCCTTCTTCCATCTTCTGCGTAAATCTATCGACTATAGTATACATGTTTCGACGAAGGGCTAAAGTAAACGATTTTCGATGAAGAGTTTCGGTAAGTAAGAGTTTATGGTTATATACAAAATTTGTTAGGGTATATCATGTATATTGAAGACATTGGTTTGTTCTAATACTGAAATCGAACTTCTTTCCTAACATTATTTTAGTCAGTCTATTAACAAATTAGGGTTTCTTCTAAACCAGACAAGTAAAAATTTAATATTTCGATTGTGAATCACCATATCAGTAAGAACTGTGTGCTTCGTGAACTGTAAAATTGTTAGGGTATATCTACAAGAAATTTAATTTTTAGTGGTGTATGGCAAACGTCGCTAAAACCCAAAAAGCATATCACTAAAAGTATTAGCAACACAAAGCCGCCATTCATTGCTAGAAATATATTATGTACTTTAAATTGCTTAGAGTATATTATGTACTTCAAATTACTCAAGAAAGATAAGAGTATATTATGTACTTCAAATTGCTACTGGGGTATAGTGGACCATATAATATATACTAGTAGATATTGATGTATTTAAATCAAAATCATATTCTTACAGTCTAAGAATTTACAAAATTAAATTTCAATATATAAAAACAATGCAAAGTTGATGTAATATAATTTTTATAAATCAGGAATTAGTAAATTAAATTTGGTGGTGTATATGAAAAACAATGCAAAACGGAAGGTTAAGTGGCATATATACTTCATTCACTGTAATTTTTATTGATCGGAAATTTCATTAGAAAATTAAACTGGCATTCTATGTGTCAAAATTTCATAAACATAATTAGTAATATGAAATAAAAATGCACTCACTGAATAATTTGAAGAAGATGAACGAAATAAGAAAGATAGGACGAAAAGAAAGATCGCTTATGACAAACGAGGTAGCAACAACATATATATTCTGATCCACATATGAAGAGAGTAGCAATGGGTTGCTTCTTTTACATCCATGTGAGGGCAATGTATGTAGAACACAAAACCAGTTGTACTTTTGCGGTCATCCACATCTCCTTCTCCAATCGCTATTACTATTTCCAAGAGCTTATAATTATCAAAAACAAAATAGTGCATGCCATAACTTATCATACCTTTGATGTATTAAAAAAATTTCTTTGATGCCTTCAAGTGAGTGGTTGTTAGTTTCTTCATGAAGCGGCTGATAACTCCAATTGAATAAAGAATGTTGAGTCTTGTGAATGTTAAATATGTAAACTTTCAACCAAGCTTTTAAAGAGTGTTGGATCCACGCTTTCTCTTTCCTTGCAACATGGTAGTTGGACTCTATTTTCTATGGGTGTGTTGAATGAATTAGAATCACCCATCTTAAACTTCTTGATCATTTCCTTAGCATAGCCTTCTTGTGTCATAAAGATACATTTATCTTCTTGCTTTACTTTCAATGCCAAGATAGTAAGACATAAGTATAATGTCTGTCATCTCAAACTTGTTTTCACCTCTTCTTTGAATAACTTGTTTAACATGTTTGGATTACTACCTATAAAGATCAAGTCATCTACATACAAGCACACATTCAATACATCATTATTTTGAATTTTGATGTAGAGTGCATGCTCATATTGGCATTTAATGAAGGTTCTTTGACATATAATATACTTGTTTATTAATTGAGAATTCCAGTCTCTTGGAGCTTCCTTCAACCCATTGAGTGTTTTTTTCAACTTCGGTACCTTTTCTTCTTTTCCCTCAACTTTACAGCTCTAAGGTTGCTCAATGTAGATTTCTTCCTCAAGAAATTCATTGAGAAAAGTTGATTTCACGTCCATTTGATGGATTCTCCAATTGTTTTGAGCTGCTAATGAGAATATTAATCTAATAGTTTCGAGTCGAGAAAAATGAGCAAATATCTCATCATAGTCAATGTCAACTCTTTGACCATAAACTTTTGCCACTAGTCTTGGCTTGCATCTTTCAAGTTCTCCTCTTGCATTCTTCTTAGCTTTGTAAACCCATTTCATACAAATTGTCTTGTGGTCTTTTGGAAGTGATACTAGCTGCCATGTGTTAGTGTTCTTCTTGATTGCATTAAGCTCGTCATCCATAATGTTTTCCAATTTAGATTCATTATAGCTTCTTAGAAGTTCATGGGTCAGAATCAACAAGGAGGCAAATCAAAGAAAGATTATCTTGATTTTCCATTATCTCATAGAGTTCTTGTAAGCTTCTAAAGTGTTGAACACTTCCACTTGAGCTAGCTTTCGACTTCTTGAGAACATGAAGGTGGTGGTGTAGAAGGCTCCTCTCTTGTTTGCACTGTGCTGGTTTGCTCCATCCCATTTTCTTTGAAGTACGACAATTTATAGTTTTCATCATGTCATCTGCAACTCCACTCTCCTTCTTCATCAAATCCTACATCTCAACTTAGGATTGTTTTTTCCATATCTAGATTGTAGAGCTTGTATCTTTTGGTATTTGAGTCACAACTGATGGAGATGTATTTCTCACTTTTATGATCTAACTTGTTTCTTTTTTCATCTGGTATATGCACATGAGTAATGCTCCCAAAGACTCTTATATGGAAAATTCCAAGTTTCGTCCCACTCCATGCTTCTTGTGGTTTCTCAGATATACACTTCTTGTTGGAGATCGATTGAATAGTTGCACATGGTACTGCTTCTAACCAAAACTGCTTTAACAATTTTTTGCTTTTAAGGATACTTCTTGCGTGTCCAAAATTGTTCTGTTCTTCCTTTTTGTTCCTCCATTTTGTTGAGGGGATCTTAACACTATTGAGAGTCATCAAATCCCTTGGTCTTCACAATATTTTTGGAATTCATTTGATGTGAATTTTCCTCACGATCATATCTCACAAACTTGATCACCAAACCACTTTCTTTCTCAACCAAGGATTTTAACTTCTTGAATTTCTAAAAGAATTATGATTTATGCCTGAAGAAATACACTCATGTTTTTCTCAAAAGATCATCAATGAATAGAAGGAAATAGTTACTCTTATCAAGTGAGATTGGCTTGATTGACCAAACTTTTGACAATTATAACATTAATGTTTGATTTATCATATCTTGAGTTGCCTTGTTCACAACCTTTTGTTGACTTTCCTGATCTTCTTTGGTAGTTATTGTTGTTTTCTTCATTGGTCCTCCAACCACAACCTTGTCCTCTTCCTCATCCTTGATGTTCAACACGTTCTCGTCCTTGTTCACTTCTATTATTGAGACTAACTCCTCCCCTACTAGAATCAACTTGTAACTTGAGCAATTGATCTCTAATTCCTTCCTTCTTCTTCTTCTTTTTTTTACATGCTTATTACAAACCCATGAGTTGCTTAATAGTCATGACCTTCAAATCTTTTGTTTCTTCGATTATGGCAAGAATATGATCAAACTTTGAATCTAACGATCTTAGTATTTTTTTTTCCACATCATCAATCTTTTCACTTTTTCTTTTCTTTTAAGTTGATTGGTGACAGTTAAAACTCTAGAAAAATAGTCTAAGTGATGACTTCTCCCCTTTTTTCATATGCAAAGTGTTAAACTCAGCTCTTAGAGTTTCAAGACATACTTTTTTTACAAGAACCGCTCCCTTGTACAATGTTTGAAGCTTCTCCTATGCTACTTTCATCGTCTTTGCTTCTAATACTTTCTCAAATGAATCGTCATCTAATCCTTCATAGATTGGATAGAGAACCTTCTTGGTTTGTTCTTGTGAGCCAAGTAATAATCTAATCCTTCATAGTATCCCTTTTTACTTGAGAAAGACCACAATCATTCTCTGGTTCAACGTATCCTCTCTACATTCTCCAACACATCTTGTGAGCCAAGGAGAGAGCCTTCATCTTAATACTCTAATTATCATAGTTGCTCTTGTTGAGCATTGGGACTTGAAATGAAACCATGATATTGGTTGTCATTTTAAGCTCTTATACCACTTTGTTGGAAAGGAATTTTAGAGGTCGGAGGAAATTTGGAAGAGAATTGAAGAAAAAGGATAATTGTATTGTTAGATACTTGTAATTTTTTTTTCCTTTTGCCTTGATGCAAATGGTACTAGGAACATCCCTCCTCTTTATACTAGTTGGCACCCCTAAAATGATTACACTCTATTCTCCAATTTCCTAGATATTTCTTCAACCTTCTTAAAATATTTCCAACCATTGATTTTTCTGAATTATTATAATAATTAATACTTCTAGAAATTGGGCTTTTATTTGGGTCAGCTCAAATATTGTTAACTCAAAATCAAGTTTATATTTCAATAACAATGTCAATTTTATGTCGTATTTTGAATCGAGACAATTAAAATTGTCCCCACTTTCAGGTAAAAACAAAAGTAATTGATTTTAGTTCTAGTCCCTTGGGTTCGATCTTTATCATTAAAAAAATTCAAATATTGAAATTTATAAAATACAGGACTTAAAAGCAGGTTGTGAGAGTAACCTTATAGTGGTGAAAGTAAGAGCACATCCACTATGCTACAACCATAATTTATTTTTAAAAAAATATTATTTAATATATATTGTAATCAGAAATTTCAAAATTAATATTAAGATACAAAAACATACAAAAACTGATAATGTGAGATGCCCTGTGAGATTTAGGGGTGTCCAATTTAGGGGTGTTTGGGACAAGTATTATCCAATATTATAATAATCACAGCCTTGTTTAGTATTTGAAGTGACTTCATTTGTTTTCCAATATTTCAGCTCGATGTAAATTTATCAGTGATAAAATTTGTTATATTTACACTTCTTGTCCTCGCATACTATCCCATACTAAGTTTTTACTTTAATTGGGAAATTGTAGTCCAAACCTTAAACTTGTAAACTAAACCAAAAATAAACAAAAAATTTACCAACATCAAACTAAACTAGTCGGTTTGAACCGGTTCAGCTCAATTAATCGATTTAGCTCGGTTTTTGAACACCCTTAATTGACATTACTAATAAGCATAATTATTTTCGACTGCTAATTACCAGCAATATATACAATGATAGGATGCTTAGGTACCAATATTAGTATACCCAATATGTTTGATATGATGTACCTAAGTTGATAAACTATTTGAATAATTTATCCATTCTAAATCAAAACCATTTTGAATAAGAATGCTGGGAAAACAATTCCATTACCTGATTAATTCAAAGTTTTATAAAGAGGAATTTAACTATTAATTAATTGAGTTTATATTCTTTGGTGTCGATATATATATATATATACTCATTTTGCTGATGTAAAATACAAATCCAAAACACATGTATTCTCTCCACAAATAAATCTTCAGTCACAAAAATCATACAACATTCCAATTCTTATAAACACGATGTCATATACTACTACTTGACCACCTCCCAAATGTGCACGCCATCAAACTTCTCCCAGTCAGCAGTCCCAACGTTGTCTTCAAAATCGTCAATCGACCATCCCCGGCGACTGGAGCTCCAACCCCTGTCTCCATCAGCCTCGGCTCCAGGACAGCAACTTCCCCAGCACTCCCCGCATCGCTACTACTCGCATCCAAGTGATCAATCTCCTCAACATCCCAATTAACACTCAATGATGTCCTCTTCTCCACAAGCCACTCCTTGATCTCACCAGTCACCCCTTTGCATTTCTTCACCTTAATCTTAGCTAAATTGGGACATCCCCAAGCCAGTGATTCAATTCCAATATTTGAAATTGGACATCCTTTGATGCAAAGTTTCTTCAACGACTTGCATTTTGCTGCAATGCAGGCAATCTCTTCATCCCCAACTCTACTCCCACACAAAGCCAATCTCTCCAAATTCACACAGTTGGAAGCCAACAATGATAGAGATAAACAAGTTGGGTTTACCCCAATTAGAACAAGCTCTTGTAAATCAAGGCATTGTTTAGCTATGGCCATCAGCCCTTCATCTCCTATTCTATTAATTCTCCACCCATCAATATGAAGTTTCCTAATCTTTTTGCAATGTTCGGCAATACGAGCAAGGCCAAAATTTGAACAATCCCATACTTTGATAAGATGCAATATCTCTAAATCTAAACAGTTAGAAATGGCTGAAACTCCACAGTCACTCACCTGGATCCTCTCAATGTGAACATCTATCAAACTAGAGATAGCATTTCCATGGCCAAACAATTGGAAGAGGTCATCCCAATTCCCTTGGCAGCGAATGATCTTCAGAGCTTTCAGATTTTTAGAACCCATGATCAGAGGAATTAAGCTCAACCCATCAACAAGATCCTTCAGCAGAATGGATCTCAGAGACGCCGCTGCTGCGCCGGGCACGATTGGCTCGGTACCGGCGATGACGCCACGGAGACCCTTCAAGGACAATTCCTCCAAAGTGCTGCAGTGCTTGAGGAGAGCATTAATGGAATTGCCCCCCAACGCACATGAACTACAAGAGAATTTCTTCAAGGTTTTGCAATTGGAAGCAAAAGCGGCAATACCCACATCCGTGAGTTGGAATCTGCCGGAGAGCTTGATACGGGTCAGATTCCGGCAACGGATTGAGACGAGAATCAAAGCATCGTCGTTGATTCGAGAGATTTTCCGGTTGCATCGAAGAGAAAGCTTCTTCACTGAGTCGAATCGAGTAAAGAGAGATGGAAGAAATGGGAGAATCTCATCCTGAGCATTGAGAGATAAACGGTGACGGCTCTGACCCTCCACTTGAAACCACCGCTTACAAACCAACGAACAACTTTTCCGGTCACCGGAGTTGAGGAATCGGAAAATGGAGGCCAAACATTCATCAGGAAGAGGAAAAGTAAAGTCCACAAAATCCAACAAACCCTCATCGTTTTGCTCCGTCGAAGGAAGGGCAAAAGGGGAAGAGAAACCACCGATTTGAGAACCCGGCGGCCATTGTTGGAGGCAATTGAGGTCCGGAGAGGTTCCAGCAGAAGAATAAAACTGACCCATCAGAGAGAAGGGTTTGTAAACCCTGAAAAACGAGAAAACTACACAGAATTGGAGAAGATAAAGAGGGAAACTCGAGTTTTTGGTTATGTGGGAAAGGGGAAAGTGGGGTTAGATTGAGAGAGAATTCGCGGTGCCGACGCCCCGTCAAAAGGGAATCCGTGTCATCTCGCCTTCGATTCAGCGGCGAGGAGCAAAAGTCACAAACAAAAACAATGGAAGTGAGTATGATGACCAGACCAATTTAAAAAAGGAAGAAAAGAAAAGGGAGTAAAGTAAGAACCAAGGACTCGGTCTTGCAAAGACGCCTTTGCTTACTTGGACCATTAACATATGAAATAAAATAATAACTTTGTGAATCTTCCCAATAATTGATTTGTCTTCCATTTTCTCATATATGTTATGTGTCTACAACACAAACCATTGAATTATGTTGCTATTTTATATTAAGGCTCCACGTACTCTAATCTCATTCTTGTTTTCAAAACTACATGTATTATTGGTGTTTTTTTAATGAATCAATAGTTCACATCATACACTACAAAGACTTTTGGAACTTTAAAATGATAAATTTCTTAAAATAATATCAAAGATAAGTGATAGAGGAGTGTTGGAATAAGGGTTATGTAGGGAGAGAACCAATATTGATACCAACGGAAAACATTGGAAAAGGTAAATGCGTTCTAACACTTTACTATTGCATTTGTTTATTGAATCCCTCCCTATATAGGGAAGCGATAGCATATGTCTGGTATTTCATGTTTTAATAAATTTTGAAAATAGTAGAAGTGTTGACAATCATCCGTTCTGGTAACACTTCACTTTGAGTATATTTTTTTTAATCTAAACTTTCATAATTAGCTAGAACTCAAATATTATAAAAAAACGTACCAATTTAACATGAATGCAATAGTAGTAATAGAGTATCTTTTAAAGGCATTGTCTAATTAACCTTGAGCCAACATGGTATGACTTTTTTTTTCGAGATACATATCTATATTTTTATGTTTTTATGTGCTTATGTACAGCACTAAAAGTTATAAAAATTGTAACTAAAAAGTGGATTTAGTTTTGAGGAAAATTAGTTATGCTTTGAGGAATTTGAAAAGATTATTAAAAATTAGAATCAACTCAGAGAAGGAAATCAAAACAAATCAACACAAAGAAGCTGCCTTAACTTGTGATCCATAATGATTGCAGCTGAAAGAGAGATTGTCGAGAAACTCTTTGAGGAGGATGAGATGTAATGGAAATAAAAATTGTAGGAAGACTGTATAAATGGGAAGACAAAAATACAAAATGCTCCCATCTTCGTCCGACCCAACACAAAGAGACTCATTAAGACTGCTTGCTTACAAGATGGAAATGGCACTTTGGTGGACATGGAAGAGTACTTCAGTGTTCAAATAGCTCTAAAATTCTTTGAAAACCTCATTGATCGAGATCAAGAGATAAGAATAACTAGTTCCTCACTCAAAGCTCACCAAAACTTCAAAAACAAAGTGATCTAATCTTCTTGGCATGCAACCTAAATCAAAAATTATATAAAAAAATGTGGTGATGAGACTTTGTCAGAAGATTGATAGAAAAACCCTAAAATTTAAATTATCAAAAAAACTTCTTTAAACAACTAAAGGCAAGACTTAAATAGTCTCTCAATAAGACTTAATGTAATGTAAAAAGACTAGATTAACTCTACTTAAATGTTTGGGATGTGGCGGGACTTGATCTCGTTGAGTTGTGCTAAAATAGTCTGAATATGGATGCTGGAGTTGGGGATCTTAATTATACCACAATTGTTCTTAATCCCCAAAGGAAACTATCAAACATCAATAGGGAACTTTTGTCCTATTAATTTTTGCAATGCTATTTTCAAGATCATAGTCGTGGCCAACTGACCGAAGGGTGTTATGGATTGTATAATCTCTCCATACCAATAAGCAAGCAGAAAAAAATGTGGTGGTTTGGCTTGAAATTATCTAGATATGAACAAGATATGATAAGGTGGAAGGGAGCTCTGTTGAGTATGTGATAGAAAAGATGAAGATGGGTTGTTGTTAGTGTTGGATTCAACTGATCGTGTGCAGTGCGTTGAGACAATCTTCTCTTAAATTGGATTGGTGAACAACAGTTTCGTCCATCTCCACGTTTGCAATAGGGGACCCTCTTTTGCCCTATTTATTCCTTATTTGCTCATAAAAAGCCTTTTAGATTTCTTCTAACCGTTTTTTCAGGTTTGTAAGTCAACTTTCATAGTTCCTGCTATTTTTTTCAGATGATAGCCTTCTGGTCTTTTGAGCGAAGGAGTCTACGTGGTAAGTGATTAAAGAGTTCCAAGAGATGTATGAGCAGAGACTTTAGGCCTAACTGTTAACTACAAATCTAAGTAAGTTTATGTTCATGACCAACAAAATTATATAACCATAACATAAATGGTCAAAAAATTTGAAAGTAATCTGTTATCTCTTGGAGTAAGTATCATGTTTACGTGGATATTAAGAATAGGTGATGACTATAAGTGATGTGATGTTAATTTGATAAGGTTTATTATTGCAAGTATATGTTGTCACAAATTGTACTATGGGGTGTAATTCAAATACTGTATTAACGGACTAATAAACAACGCAATTCTTTTTAATTAGCACAACACTTTCAATGCAAACCAAGTATATTTGGTAAAAATAGGTGAATTTTTATTAGTTGATTTCTAAGAATAAAGGTAAATATATATGTGAAAATAGGGATTAGAGGTAAAATTTTGATTCACAGTGTCACATCCAGCCCTGCAACGCATCTTTAACCTCGTGTTGCGGCACGTGATTCAACTTTGAGTAGCCCTGACGCTGCAAATGAAATGTTAGAACGCTCTCAACTTAAGTCCTTGAACTTTAGCTTGATCGCTTTGCTCCAGCTCAAATTTAACACAACTTAATACTTAACTATTAGATGATAAGAAACATACACAACACATTATATCAACCAACTCCTTTTATTACGTAATAATAAGTGTTCCAAAATATACATATTACACACTTCATTAAATTCATGAACTATAAAAATAATGCTGTAAAAATAATGCTTAGGATACCTTACGCAGCATCATAGACTCCACTTAGAACCCAATGGCTTGCTCGCGTAGTAGCTTTGGCCTTATTTTTCCCACTTTGGCCTTAAACACTGGGCTACCTGGGAAAAGGAAACTTAAAACTATTGGTCACTTCCAGTTTGATCGATCATTTTGCGATGCAATCCTTTTCTATATGATTGTCATTACTTATTAGGTGCACATAATAGGTATCTCATTGATAGAAATAAGACTAATGGTTTACTCATAAACATAGCATACAATCATCAAACATAAAGCTTTAGCTTGAAACACAATACACAAGCTTTCTTTGTAAAATTTACTTTTGATTAACATTAATGTGAAATACAACATTACAATATAACATGAAACTTTAGAAGGAAAAGCTTTTTTAAAAGCAATTCAACTTTAGAAAAATCACTCGAAACTAATTTTCCTTCTTCAGAATGCATAATCCCCCAAAAACTTTCTTCTTGCCTAGTGTTTATTCTTTTCAGCAGGCAACTCTAAGAATTTTGGCATAACATTCCTTTCTACTGTCTTTTCACCTCTACTTACACTACTCCAAAATCATATTAGTCATTCTTAATTTCCCTTTAAGCTTGCCACTCCTGCTCGAAGGATTACATATGTAAGCTTATTAAACTTTCTAGACCATGCTTAGCTTTAACCCTTTTATGTGGCCCATCAATTAAGAACACTTAGGAAATTTTCCAGATTTTCTCTAACTCTCAATGTCTGACTTCATTTTGCATTGACCCTCAAAATGCCTACTTTATCTTGCTCGCAATCTCCATCATCTCGCGTCACCTTGTTTCAGCGCCAACCACTACTCAGAACGCCTTCTTCAAAAACACCTTCGTCTCCAACACCTTCTTCAAAATCCTTCAATCACATTTTTTTTCTTCCAAAGTCACCCTTCCAATTCAAGCTCGGTCTCACACATAGACAATTTAATTACCTTAAGCTAAGAGTGACTGAATCTCAATCGCATCACATGATATGAATAATGAACCACTTCTATTTTATCTTGTTACAGAAGTTCTTTTAGGAGACTAAGTAGCCAATCCTATATCTCTATAAATAAATGAATCTTAATTAGATGAATTCATGTAATCTCTAAGTCCTATGATGTGTCTTATGTTTAATCATGTTAGTTCTAGGTATTTAATGCTTTATCTTAGTGTCTTGACAAGTAAACAAATAATTGACTCCTCCAAGCGGTTTAGGATACTTTCAGTATAAAATAGAGGAGTTAGTAAGCAAACAAGACAACGAGGATTAAGTTTTAATTAGCTAGGGGTCATTTGGGGGAAGGGTTGGGTTTTGTGGGGTAAGGGTTATGATAAACATAGGATTATAATAGGATGTATTTGGGGGAAGAGCTATGGAGGAAGTGTTATGATAAAATGTGTTTGAAAGAAGAGTTATGTAAGTAGTGTTATGAAATTTATTTATTTTTATTTTTTAAAATTCATATTATAAATCCAATACAAAAATTTCGTATACTTAATTTACCAAATCGTCCTAATTTTCGTAAAACAATTTGCCTTATTTTCTTTAAATACGACGTTCATTTTCAACCTTTTTTAAGTAGTCGTTACATGCGAATAATTTTTTTTAATTCATATTCTAAATTCAATACACAAATTTTGTATATTTAATATATTTACCAGATCATCCTAGGTTTCGTAAAACAATTTGTCTTAATTTATTTAACTACAACGTTTATTTTCAACATTTTTTAAGTATACATTACGTTTCAATAAAGTAGTTTTTGTGAATGTGGCACGCAACCCGTAAACATGTAAATAAGTGCAAATAACAATTGCAAATACGAAGTATTGGAAACAGAAAATAACAAACAAGACTTTTATCAACTCTAATTTTGTTTTCTAGTGAAAAATTACAATGAATCTAGTTTTAGGTTTCTCTTCAGTTTATTTTCATCTACTTTTAAAATATTAACTTAAAAGTTTATTCTTTTTAACAATGATTTATATACTTTCAAAATATTTATTTTAGTCCTTCTGCAACAATTATTGTGTAAAAAAGTCATGAACCTACTATCTCTTTAACAAAAGATTTGTTATGTTAATTTAACTTAACTTAATTTAATAACCAAAATAACATTATGAAAGTGGGAATTAAATATAGACAAACCACTTTTAAATAATAGGTTTGTTGAAATTACAGCCCCACTAATTTTTAATTTAATTAAATAGTCCTTATAGTTTGCTAATTTTTGTAATCAATTTATGGTAGTTTGTTAAAATTGTACTTTTTTTTTATTGAATTAACATCCCTTAAATATTTAAGCTAATTAACAAAATACAATGAGGTTGTGATTGATATCAAAATTTTAATTTCACAAATATATTTATATGAATTCTAGCATAGAGTTGATTGAAGGTAATTAAGTTAATAATGTAATTGTGTAATCACAATAAATTACCTTAATTCAAGTGTAAAGGAAGAAATGAAAATTTTAATAATGTAGTTGTACTAAATTCATAACTTAAAAACAAATTGTGTTTTTAAAGTAAAAAAGATTAAAATTAACAAAACTCATAAGTATAGAAATTATAAATGAGGAGAAAAATTGGATTAAATAGTATTTAAACTTATATGGGACGTTAATTATAAATGAGGAAGGGTTGAGGGTAAAACAACTAGGGTTATGATAACCCTTCCCCTAAACGCGGGTTGGGTTACATAACTCAATCCTTCCCCCAAACACCTATTTAGAGTTTTGGAGGTTGACAACACTCGCCCAACGCCTGACTGGCGCACTTTTTTCAAAGATCAGCTCTTCAAAGTGGAGCTCCATGATGCTTTCACTATGACGTCGCAGTGCTCCTACATTTCCAATTTACACGCTCAACACTCTGCTTCGACAAGGTGTCAAGCGCTGCGGCGCTCTAATAATCTCTAGGTCTTAATGTGGTTAGATAAACATGTTAGGTGTGGGTTTGATATAGCATCAAGGGCGGATTTAAGAAGGGGCCAGGGGGGGCCCTCACATTCTCGGTTTTTGTATTTTAATATTAAACTAAATGCTCTTTTAAAGGTAAAATTGGTTTCCGGTTGATTGGTTGTGCCCCCCTTTGTAACTCCCACATCTCGTGTTTGAATCTTACCTATTGTTGTTTATTTGCATCATTATTGTGTTGAAGTCTTCTATGATGTCATTGATATGCAACTTCAAAATTTGAATAATCGTTTTACTGCATATTTGAATCCGAGTAATTCATTTGCTGCATTCGATAGTAAAAAACTTAGTCGACTTGCTCACATTGGCATTGATTTTAGTAATCGAATGGGAGAATGGGAGATCAATGGATGAATGATTGTCTTATAGCTTATATTGAGAAAGATTTATTGGATAAGTTAGATAATAAACTTATCATGAATCAATTTCAAACATGAAAACTCGTAGAACACAATTGTAATACGTATTAAATTAATTAATTTTTAAAGCTAATTAATATTTTTTTAACATTTTTTTAGTGTCTTTGTTATATAGTGCCCCTATATGAAATTTCTGGATCCGTCACTGTATAGCATGTTTGGCTATTAAGCTATTAGGACCATTGGTCGGGATTCTAATCAATTGAGCTACATATATAAGTATTAATCAAGAAACACTAAGTTCCACTTATTCATGTATAAGCTAGAACATTCCTAATTAGGGATATTTATCGTTTTAATTCGTTGCATTTTACTTTTATGCTTCATCTACCTTACTTTCCATACCAAACACCCATATTGACCACACTTTAATTATAATTAAGGACAAGCATAATTGAACTTACCCTTTATGAATCCTTGTAGTTCGACCCTGGACTTGCATTACTTATACATTTTAGTAGCAGTAGCATTTAGTTTTGGTGAATTATAAATTTTATTTTATTAGTATATGTTTACAAGCGACAGTAATGTCTCCACGTGTCCGAGACGATGCGGAGAAGTCGACCTCCAAAAATTGTTTAATTTTAAAATAAAACAAAAATGAACCACCACTAATTTTTTCTACGGTGTGATTGGACACAGAAATAAAGCAAATAATTTTAAAATAAATCAATTAAAGAAAGGGGTCGAGGAAAAACTAAAGTTGATTTTGGGAGTTATTGGTGTATGAGGAAGGTGTTAGCACCTCAACACCAGTTTAAAAAACACCGACCAAGTCTTATATCTTGAATTAAAATCATTATTTAAATAAAGTTTATTTAAAAAATAAAATTTTTTAAAATGTCTTATCTGATATAGTTTTTGATAAAAGAATTTTTTAAAACATGATTAAATCATTTTTTTTTTGGATCAAATCTTGAACTCCCAAAGATATTGATCTCTCACCTCAAGAATCAAGAAATAGTAAACTCTCATATATTTTTAGTTTTCATCGTAGAATGTTGTTTAAGAAAAACGGTATAAATTAGTAAAAAGATTGATTAGGATTACGAAATTATAGATTTGGTTTTCAACATTTGAAAAACACAAATTATGATTTAAAGAAAGATTTTCTAAATAGAGTTTTAAAATAGAGTTTTGTGAAAGATTTACAAATTTACTTAAAAGGAAATTAAATTTTAAAAAAAATAAAAACTAAAAAATCTTAATTAGAAATCAAATAAAAGAGATAATGAACAATATAATAAGTAAAATAAAAAAAAATGCAAATTAAGCAAATAAAAAAAATTTACAAAGAGTTCGGGATCCATCTCAGACTCTCAAAGAATGGACCTCCTCACCTCAAAAATCTAAAAATAACATACTTATATATTTCCAGATTATGTCATATGAAATTTTTAACAAAAAAAAAGTGCAAAAAGAGAAAAATAATTTTAAAAAATTAAATTACTACTTAGTAACTATGATGTAAGACGGATATATTCAAATAAACCACAGTAGATTGAAAAAAAAATGAGATGCAAAATAAAATGCTAAAGGAAACATGCATACATACATATATTCTTTAATTTAGCTTTTCTAATTAAATTTGTTGGGAGTAGCAATTACTCAATTGCTCCAAAGAATTTCATGATCAAATTCTTGGAATAGGGAAAGATCTATATAACCGAAGCTAGATCTGTTTATCATTAATTCAAAATTTTTATTTTATATCTCTGTTTTATGCAATTTACTTCCTTCCACAACAATTTCCTTACAAACCCCATCTTTGGTAGGATTCTTTGACTGTGATTCTTTTAATCAAGAAACAAATTTGTTTAAACATAGTTTTATGTGCTCAACTTGGTCTTGCTAATAAGATCAGTACTTGTGATAGATTTGGTATAATCATTTGGTCAAAATCAATGCAACAAAAATCCATCCAACCACCAATTTGATGAAATTGAAAGATGTTTAATAGAGCTAATAAATCTATATATAATCAAAATTCACTTTTTCCCTACCTATCACAAAATATCATTTGATATAAAGTATACTACGTTTCATATCATTTGAATGATAAAAGGTGATCTTCTCAATATATTCTTTAGTAGATGAACTATTTTAAAGAAAAATAATCCAATATATTATTTATTTATTCATATTGCATCTTGCTATGAGTTCATGTGACATTCAAAATCTTGACCAATACATGTATAAAACAAATGTTCTTTGCTGTCACAAGTATATATAATAATAAAAGACTAAATCATAGATGAATTTATATATATATATATGTGTGTGTGTACCTAAAAAAGATAGAAAACTCAAAATAAAAAAATATGTATAATAATTCATCTAAACTAGACATTTTCACCTTTAACAAAAACAGGTTACATGTTGAAATCTTTAATTTAGTTAAAACCCATTTAATAAAATAGTATAATAAATGATATATAGCAATCAACAATAGAAATGGTAAATTAGAAGAAAACAAATAGAAGAAACAAAAAAAAGAAATGTAGAATAAAAAGTCAATCGAATATGATATGCATGTGGCCATTGCTTCTTAACTTATTCTCTAGTCTCTACAATTATTATTATTATTATTTGCTTTTCATTTGCCGTAGTTGAGACGATTGGTAAAGTCTAATATTTTGACCTAATCATAATTCAATGTCCCATCTTTTAAGCTATGCTTTTATGGTATTTCCCCCAACATACATATTCTCATTCAAAATTTGACATTATTTCACTTCTTGCTGTTGCTATGATTATTATTCATTATAACCTATTTTGACTCTTTGTCTCACTACGTATATAAGTGTGTTAGTTTGACTCTAGGGATAGGTAATTAGAGATATACATTTCTTTTTTTTTTCTAGATCACTAGTTTATAACATAGGGTAGCGTAGCTGTGTATATGTATAGCTAGATAAGTGTCTTTAGCATATCCCATTTATCAAATGTGGGGTCAACCTCAACCTCATCCTCGATTGTGGCTAAGTAGGTTAATTTGAATTTTGGTATGAACTTCCCTTTTACCATACTTAATTATTGGGGCATAAGGTATAATGTTGTGTCTCCGATAGTTTGAAAACTCCATAGAGTCAATATTATGTCTTCTTGATTTCACTCATCATTTGGGCAATGTTAAGTTTGTTCATTGTAAGCGTGATTATAATTTATTTATTTTTGTTCACTAATGTTGCACGAGTGCACACCTTTAAGTTATAGTATAGTTAAAATAATTTAAGTGATCGAATATTGTCCTCTCTTGTACCAATCAACTAAAATTCTTAACTTTTATCTAAGATGTTAAAAAATTTATAAACATAATTTAAGGAAAACAATAAATAGTGTTGATTTAAGAAAATTCATTTAGTAAAAACATGGTGGGGTTTTGATTTCATTCAACAAAGCTGTGGATGCAAAAGATTTACCAACAATATTTAAATCCATCAAACCCCATGACTAAAAACAACTTAACCACTTATGATGTGTCATGAAAGAGAAACTCTAAACATGATGATCTGAAGTATAAAAGAAAAGAAAGACTTAGTCATTGAACTTGATCTTCCAATTAATTTTCTTTCAACCTCTATGGAAAGCTATATATAATCTTACGGAATATGATTTGAGAATCGATGTACACCCTCTTTTATATAAACAAACATTTATCCAAATTATGTAGGATTCATATTCCTAATATGATAAGTAAAAGATAAAAATTTTAACTATGTGACTTGATTACCAAAAGTAAATAAAAGAAAATCTAAAATACAATGTTGAAATGAAAATAATGAAAAAAAAGAAAAAAAAAAAGCAAGTAGTCACTCATCTACAATGCCCAGCCAGACCAAGAATTATGGCTAAATTATGACATCATTTTTTATGCCTTTGCCTTAGTTGGCCACTTTTCATCAACTTTGACTCATTCTCTTGCCCCACCTCAAACTTCAACCTATTCTACTCATATTTGTTCCTCTCAAATTAGTCTATTCTACTTCAAATGTTCTGTTTTTTATATTTAAACGTAATAAAGCATCAAAGAACATAAATTATCAATAAAACTAACAAAAATTCAGCCTAAGAACACACATTTTTATTACATTTCACTCACTTTTTGGCCTGTATTATTTTTGTTTTGATCAAAGACCCCTCTCTTTTATGGTTTTTATTCAGGAAGAATTTTACTTTGAAATGTAGTTACAAATTTGACTCTATCAATTAAAAAAGTTAAAACTTTTTGTCTCCTTTATAATGGGGTAAAACAATCGTAAATAATTCATATGGTTTAATAACATATACATGTTTTAAGAGTTATTAAGAAGTAAATTATAATTATAAATGATTGTATGAAAATATTTAGAAAGGGTGTTGTGTTTGAATGAATATTATTTGAGTTAGAATAAAAGTGGATACCAAAACCATAATTTAAAAGAAAAAAAGATGAATAGAACGAGAGGGGCCCATGAGTGATGAGGAAGGAGAACATTGGTCAATGAGAAGACCACACAGAGAGGATCAATCAATCAATTGTTGCTTTTAAGACCTTCATTTTTCTTCTTTTCTTTTTGTTTATATTAATAACCTCCTCCTCCTTCTTCTTCTTCTCTTCAATTGAATGATTCAATCTCCCTTTTCACCTTCTTTTTCTTCTTCTTCTTCTTCTTCTTCCCCTTCCTAATTCAATGGCGGTGGAGCTCCTCTCCGGCTTCACCAACGCTCCTCAACTCTCCTCCCGATCCCCTATGGACCAAGACTCCGCCGTTCAAGAAGCCGCCTCCGGTCTCGATACCCTCAAAAAGCTCATCACATTACTCTCTCATTCTCCCCCTTCTAATCTCGACTCCGATTGCCAAGCCGTCGCCAACGCCGCCGTCTCCCACTTCCGCAAGGCCATATCTCTCCTCGGCCGCTCCTCTAGAACCGGCCATGCCCGATTCCGCCGTGCCCCTTTAGATTCCTCTAAAATCTATAACGCTACCCCCATTCAACAAATCCCTCCCCCCTCCCTTGACCGCCTCGATTCCGCCACCACCATCAATTTCTCTTACTCTGCCGCTCCTACTTCCTCCTTCTTAACCTCCCTTCCTGCTTCCGATTCAGAAATTAAGCTCCAGCATCAACCCTCTTCCTCTTCTTTTCAGATTACTGATCTTTCCAGAGTTTCCTCTGTTGTCTCTAAGCCTTCTTCTGGTCTCAAGAGAAAGTGCGGTTCTGAGAATTTGGGTTCTGGGAAATGCGCTGGATCTTCTGGTGGTCGCTGCCACTGCTCTAAGAAAAGGTAACAACTACCACTTAAACCCCTTCAAAATTTTCTTGTTCTTACTAATTTTCTTTCACGATTTAGTTCTTGTAATTTCAAGTTGGGTAAGATCTAAATCTCTGTCTGCTACTGATGTAGTTCACAATCTATCTGCCAATTGAAACTATAGGCTTAAATTAGTATCAACTGTTACTTGAATTGGGAATATGGAGGATTGAAATTAGTACTTAGTTCAATGTTAATTGGAAAGGAAATGATGTTTATTAACTGATCTGATACTGATATGTTCAAGTATTTCTCTCATCTTTTTCAATGGATATGAACTAAAATAAACAAATCCCATGTGTTTGTTTGTTGAATTGAATAGCAGAAAATTGAGGTTGAAAAGGGTGGTGAGAGTACCAGCAATAAGTTCAAAGAACGCTGATATTCCTCCAGATGATTATTCGTGGAGGAAGTACGGGCAAAAGCCGATTAAGGGTTCTCCATATCCAAGGTAAAGATCACAATCCAATCATCAAGATCACTCAAAGTTGTTAAAATCATCAAGTTTTTGGGGAGAATAATAATAGAAGCTTTGTAATTTTGCAGAGGTTACTATAAGTGTAGCAGTTTACGAGGATGTCCGGCAAGAAAACACGTTGAGAGAGCGTCAGATGATCCATCTATGTTAATAGTAACGTACGAAGGCGATCATAATCACTCTCAATCAGTGGCAGAAGCTTCAAGTCTTATCCTTGAATCTTGGTGAAACACTAGAGTTTTGTGTTTTCTTTTGATTCATACAGAAAAAAGAAATAGGAATGGATGAATTTATATCATAGATCATTGTTCTTTTTTCTTCATGTAAACAAATGTGGGAAACTCTGCAAAGAAAAAAGAATCGTTTGAGGGTTAGAGTTTTAGTGGGATATTTGAGAAAAAAAAAAAGAAATGAAGAAGATAGTGAATTTTATTTGATTTGCGAAGTACTGTTTCATTTTTTTCATTTGAGTTGCATATAGATTACGTTTATGAATGTTTCTTTAATCTGAATACAAAAGACTTTAGAGATAGAATTAAAGGGTGGGGGAAGGATTTGGTCAATGGCTTTTAAGAAACAAATTGGAACAAACTAATCGTACTGATTACGGTTGACTGTGTGAAAGGGAAAAAATGAAAGTGGGTTGGGCAGTTTTAAGAGAGAAATGATAGGAATCTTATTTTGTTTGGTAATGAAGAAATGGTTGGAGGTTTTCAATGGGAATGGTTGGATGTAAAAGAAGGGTTGAAGAACACAGTAGAAATGGAGCAAAGTCAAAAATGGTGGGCAAGATAGAGAAAAATCTCAACTAGCTGAAAGGGCATGATTCTTTGTTTTTATATGTAAACCCTAGAACCCTCGTAATGTAGTTAAATATTATCCTCTAAACAAGTGATTGTTGCAAATATAATAATCAAATTCAAAATATATATTCATGAACACAACTATACAAAAAAATTTGTAAATATAGCAAAATTTTGATTTAGTTTAGATTTTACTATTTTTTTTTTTTTAAAATATTGATATATACTTAATTGTTAGTCCTAAAAATGTTGTTGCAATAAATTTATCCTTATAAATATAAATAGAGACATTCCCAAATATACTAAGTAGGTTCAAAGTATTAAGTATATATATCTACATTTTTTAAAAAAATTCAAATATAAGAAAACATGTGAGAGTCTATAGTAAATCTGAAATTATGTTATATATTTTATAAATATTTTAATTTATTTGATTATGTTTGAAATAATTTTATAATTACACAGTGTACGTAAAGAGTTTAATGATAGAGAAGGAAAGTAAAATGTTGATAAGAATATGTAGAATGAAAGTGATGAACATATGATGGTTGTGGAAATATGAAGGGATAGTTTACGAAATTTAACAAATTTGAATATTTGAATCTCAGATTTGATTAAGGAAAGTTACAAAATTGTATTGGCAAATGGTCAAATTGGTGCATGCATTTCAACTTTTTTTCTAATTACACAACTTTGACTTTGCCTGCTTACGTCCCTACCAATTTTTTCTTTAATTATTGTATTACTTTATTTTATTTTGACTACCAATCTGTCTTTGAAAACAACTATTTCTCTTTTTCTTTTTCTTTTTCTTTTTCTTTTTCTTTTTCTTTTTCTTTTTAAGAATAGACTTTAGCTTTCATAAAGTTTGAAGAAAATTATTGAGGAGTTAAAAAACTATGTAATGTTATATGTTAATATGCTTATCTTTTAGTGAACTGTTGGGGCTTATTATATTGCATGCATCATTGTTATATATTATTATTGCTACAAAGTTTAGATAAATATGCAAAAATTAATTGGAATAATTAAGGGTTAGGCAAAGACGAGGTGTATGTTGATGAAATGGTCAAAGGGTGTGTCTATTTTAGTTTTGTTGAATAATATGTATGTGTGGGTGTGTCACTCCCAATTATGATCATGCTAGTGTTTGTAGATGGCATGTTGTTTTAATTGATTTTTTATTTTATCTTTTACTTACCACACACTTAGAATGTTTCTTCATGACTTAAATACTATTTTTCTATAATTGAATTATTTTTCTTTTAGAAAAATACATGATTTAATTAATTTATTTGTAAATTTGAGATATGTGTTCCTATCGATGCAAACATAGATAATTTCAATGTATTCTTTATCATATGTTCGAATATGAAATAAACAATGAATAGAAATGGATACATATAGTTTTTGAGAGAAAAAGAAAGAAAGAGCTTGATACATATGGAGATGATCGACTAAGTTGGATTTTGTAGGAGTTGTCATTGGAAGTGGTCTTCTCCAAAATTAGTGGTCGAAGTTAGTCGTTGGAGGTGATTATGGAAGATATTTATTGCCTGGTTGCGCACCATCAACGTGATGAAGGACCTACGATAGGGATAATGTGCGAAGTGATTATGCGATGAAAGGCCTCTACGAGAAGAGAGTTACATAGTGGACAATTGGGCAAGATTGAGCTACTTTACCTAGGAACAATGATATGACCCCGATGCCAATAGGTCGACGATTGATTGGACATTGTTGTCCAATCCGAGTTCAGGATAAGAGGATGACAGAGTCACGTAGCGTTTTAAGATTGGGTCATTTCTCACCGCCAGCTAGGGTAATCATTCGACATGGAAAAACTTACTAGAGAGATCTTTAAATAAAGGAATTCAAGTCATTTTGAAGTCACTTTTACCCTAAATTTGTTAAGAAAGAATGAGGAGTGTGTCCAAGGATTCAAGTCGTACGTTGAATGAGCTCATTCCAGCAAGGATTTAGAGAAGTGAAGGGGAGACTCTTGGCCGAGGAGGCTAGGCTAAGGAGCTAGTTGACTGCGACTATGAATTTGGTTTTTCTTACAAATACTTTCCAAAATAAAAATTATTACTAAGATGCATTTGAATCCTTAAACATATTTTCATTGAAACCATAATGTTGTGAATTTCCTCTTGCTTTCAAATTCTCAAAATGTGTGCGACATATGATGAATTGAAGGGCTAGAATGAGATAATAAACTACTTAAGCAGTATAGTGCGTGAACTTCTAAGGGAAGGAAATATTTCGAAAACCATTCTTTTGAACCTCATACGGAAATCATGATTTAAACATGTGACATGTTTTATTAACAATGTTGGTATTAATTGAAAAATGCTTGTGAGATGTTAAAAAGCTTAAATAAGAATGTCTGTGTACCCTATGCGATAGAATGCCCTATTCATGTTGTGTGATCTTGAATAGGATTCCTCATACATGTTGTGTGATCTGGTATGGGATGTCATTTGCTTGTTGTGTGACCTGGCATTGGAAGGCGCGTTACGCGTAAGAGAAAATGGATGATAATTACTAGTGCGTTAAGATTTCTCCACATAATCGTAACTTGAAAAAAGAGTGTGGTAAACGCTTGAGCCAAGGAGAGGGTACAAATATGAATTTGAATATGCATAGTGAATCTGCAATATAAACATTTAGTATGTGAGAAGCATACGACGTGATAAACGTTGTGATGAATAATAAGGGAGTGATCTCTGAAATTTACACATTGTTGAATAAATAAAGATGACAAACGTTTTGAATAAATGTTTCTCTAAAATGTGATAGTTGATTTGCCTTTCTGCTATAACGCTTGGTTGGACAAATGATCATGTTGCGATAAAGCAAATTTATTTGATTAAAAGGATTGATAAAAGATCCCACTCACTAGGAATTTTTGTCTAACCCTTCAAATGGTTTTTTTCATCCCCCCCCCCCCCCCCCCCCCCCCCCACGAGCAAAGGACTTCCAAGTTGAACTTGCAGTCTTGATCGCCTATTGTACCTCCTTAATCGCATCATTTTGGTAATGGCCACTATCTACTCGCAGAGCATATAGTAGCTAGGTGAGCGTAGTCCAAGTCTTGTTGAGTCATGTTTACTAGTTTTGTGACGAATGTTGTAAAAGTACTGAATGTACCTATATTCGAATTACCAATGAAATTCTCGAAGTTCATCAAAGTTTACCTTCCACATTAAGTTTCTTTGTGATTATCCTTTAATTTCGCTTACTAGGCGTTTGATGCCTTACTTTGCAGAGAATCTCGCGCAGAATCTCTAGGTGGTCACGTATCTATTCCAACACATAAAGTGAATTGGAGCAAGGCGTGACAGTTACTAGCTAGTAGTGGTTATCATGCAGAAATTGATCATCGGAGGTGGTCATCACAAAAACTAAAGTTATACATCAACGAAGTTGGTGGTCAAAGTTGGTCGCCTAAGTTGTTTTATCAGAAGTGGTTGCTAAAGGTGGTACTCGCTATAGTTGATCATAGAAAGTAGTTTTTATTGGAGTTGGAGTCGAAGGTTGTCATGCAATTGCTTTTTAGAACAAAAAACAAAAAAAACAATTTTTACATGTAATTGATTTTTAGAACAAGTATATAAATAAATAGCTCAAATAATTGTAACCAACATAAGCTAAATGTTATGTTTTATGGTTGGTTTGATTGTTAATAATTAAGAGTAGCATTTAGAAGGATGTTGAATGATATATATTATTGGACTCGTTTGATTTGATGGGTTTATGTATATGAACAATTAATTTAGATTTGATTCCCCACGTGGGGTAGAGTTTTGTAGCATTTACAATTCTTATGAATAACCAATCCTTTTACACAAATCAAATTACCATCCCCCATTGCCCTCATTAATATTTTCCAACTTCTAATGCTCAATTTCATTAACATGGGGGTTAGTGAATTGTTTCCTACAACTACACATTTCATTTTAGTTTTAAAGTATGAATAATTAATCAAATATTCTAATAAACATCTTATATCTTCTTCCTTCGTAAATCAAATGATTTGATTGTATATTTTATGTCTGAGAATTAAATTCTTGCAATAAATATATCGAAAATATTGTTACAATGTTACTTTTTGTTGTGCTCTCATTCACTAGCTAAAAGAATTTGTGCTTTGAGTGCATTTGAATTTTTTGTGGAATACATTATTCTCTAATACGTCTCTAAGGAAATGTTTGTTTCATGTGTTTTACCTAATCTTTCAAAACAAGAATTTTATCTACTACTGTTCAATGAAAATTTTTACGTCTCGTCCATTGTCTAACAAGGATTCTTTTAAGAAATGTTGTCAAAAATAGAAAAATTGACAAAATATTTAGGGACGCTTGCAAAAATATCAAAAAAAATTATGATAATAAGGTTCATGTCACTTCATTTTCTAAATTGTAAAAATAACAAATTTCAAAACCAATAACCCTCTGATAGTCCTCTGATAGCGGTCGAATATCACTAATTAATTGTCATATTCGCAATAAGCAAAAAAGATGTGACATTTGCTGTTTTTTTCTAAATTTTTTTTGTCAATTTTCCAAATATTTATAATTTATAGAAAAATCAATTGTAATAAATCTACACAAATGCGAAACAAATAAGAATATGCAATGTCTGTCTGAAATTTCATGAAAACATAATCGGTTATCCAAAACCAATTAAACGTCAAGATGGCTCAGATCTCAAAGTTCATTCTCTTTTTCTAAAAGAAATCAATAAATACAAATTCATTTCCTAAATCAATATAATTGAGTAAAAGAGAGATTCTCAAAAGCTTTCATTACCTAATAAAGTTAACTCTAATATTTTAAAACTAAAGCATACATCAACATTCTATCACCAACTGAGGTAAATTTGCATCCCTAACTAACCACTTATCACTAATAACTCTCTCATGGACAGTTCTCAATAATGTAACTTGTCTAAATCAACCAAAATTGAGTGTTTGATAAACTCATGATGTGTTAGACATGTTACACTTGCTTGAACGACGTGATCAAATCAAGTGCTTTCCTTCTCATTTTGTAACCTTCTTATCCCTTAATTCTCGAGTTTCTGTCTACTTTTGCAATTTTCTTCTCCTTTGTGGATCTTTCTTTCATCTTTCAATTTTGTTCTTTATGAAGTTGTACTCGACACACGAAATCTTAGATCATTTGCAAGTACACAATTATTTCCGCTCTTTTTCAAACGAAAACTATTTCATTGAAGGGTCTCTTTCTCACTTCAAAAATTTCATTAAACAATTTTTTTTTTCTTTTTTCGAACTAAATTTACTTCCTTTAAATTTCACACTTTTTTCTTTTTGCTTTTGACTGAACATAGACGACTTTTTTCAACTGATTCAATCTAAATTATATCTTCTTTTTGTAACCTTTTTGTTCCTCGCTCCTCTACACTAAACAAGTTCCTCATTCTTCAACTCTCACTCCTTGCTTTTCATCCAATATTCATAAGCTTTGTTTGTTTTTACTTCTCAATTCAATTTGTAAGTTCAATCCTCTCTCCTCTCTCCTTAATTCTGATCGTATCTTCTTGTTCTTTGATCATCGATTCTTTCTCTTCATTTTAGTGTCTTTAATAATAATATTTTGTAAAAATTTTAAAAATAATAAATTTTACAAAATATTTACAACCTATAGCAAATTTTATCACTGATAGTCATTGATATGCTATGGTAATAGAAGACTATCAGTAATAGAATCCAAAATTTTGTTAATCCTTGTTTGGGGGAATGATTACGTGGAAAAGATTATGACAAAAAAAATTGTATTTTTTTTTCATTTGTGTAATTTTTTTTATTTGTACGTTAACCCCAGTATGAGAAAAAATACATAATTATTTTTTCCTGGGAATGAAATTCTTGTTTTTTTCGCGAACCCAATAAAAAATGAAAAATGTGCTAATACTTTTTGCATTTGTGTAAATTGTTCGTACTGCGTAAAGCCTCTACAACCAAAAATTGTATTCAAATTCATTTTTTAGTTAGGTTGTACCGTAATCCAAGCGTTCACAAAAGAATTGTATTAATTTTTTTTTTTGTTGATTTTGTATAATTTTTTTTATAACGTACACCTAATACACTTTCAAAATAAAGTTTTTTTCCCATTTGTACAGTAGTTTTTTTGTTTCTTTTCTAACATTAAATCCAGTACACAAAATAATTTTTTTTTCAGTTGTGTAAAATATGTTTATGAAATTTATACCGTAAATTCAATTCACACAGAAATTGTATTATTTAATTTTTCATTTGTCTTCAATTTGTAGTTCAATTTGATTCGTAAATTCAATACATTAAAAAATATGCTTTTAAAAAAAATTATGGCAAATATTTTTTTTTCTACCGCCTCATATAAGAAAGAAATTGAATTACATTTTTTTCAATGAGTAAGAAATGCTTATGGAATGTTTTCCGTAAACCAAATACAAATAAAAGTTGTATTATTTTTTTTTATTTTTGTATTTGTCTAAACTTATTTTTTTGTTCGTATTGTTTTCCAAAACGACAAAAATTTGTATTAAAATAATGTTTATACTTCATTTCTACTGTAACCCCAACACACAGCAAATATGTATTAATTTTTAAGTTGATTTTGTATAAACAAAAATTTGGACCGTACACACGATACACAATACAAACAAATTGTATTGTTTTTTTCCATTTATGTACAATATGTTTCTTCAAATTTTACTATAAATAGAATATAAAAAAAATTGTATTTTAAGTTTGTATCATCAATCATATACAATAAAAAATTGTATTATGTTGTTTTATTTTTTCTTCATTTCCAAGATTTCTTTTTTCATTTATTAATTTTTTTTTTCATGAAAACGATAAGCAACATACTAGAGATGAGGATTAATTCGTTTGGCGAACAGAGAATGAGGAAGAAAATAGGAGGGTTAATTCATTTGGGAAAGAGAAGAAATAAGAGGATTAATTTGGAGAGAAGAAGAAATCAATGAGGAAATAGAAGAAAGATAAGGATTACGTTGGAAAATTGAAGGATTAAGTGGGAAAAGTGGAGTAATAAATGAGAAAAAAAAAAAGAAATAAGGGTGATTAAGTTTAATACTTTCTCTCCCCTTAATCCATGGGTCAAACAAGTTCATTTCCTTTCCTCTCTCCAAACGGCCCCTAGTGTTATGAGTTTCATTTATATTATTTTTAATTTTTTTAAAAAAATTTAAAACAAGTTAAATAATTCTTCTGAAGTTTTAAGAGAAGAGATGCATTAAAGATTGATTTTAAGATAAATTATTGTAAATATAAAAACATTTAAAAATATAATAAAATTTTAGGTTCTCTTAATGATATATATATGAATAGAAAATTGTTGAATAATAAATTTTAGCCAATTAAATCGCACATATCATCACAATTAATTATAATTAGATTGAGTTTGGGTAATTAAATTTTCTATCCAACTCAATTCAAGCCAACAAGCAAATGGGTCCAACCCAAGCCCAACAAGCAAATGAGCCTAAGCCCACCAAAAATCCATAAAAAATCTTAGAGACCTTGTCATTCATTTAAGGGATCTTTGGTTGGAGAAAGATTTAAAGTTCTAAAGAATTGAAAATTCAAACTTCTAAAAGCTTTTAAAACGTGAGAGTTCTTATCATTCCTGAAATTACTATCTATGAAAGATTTGCAACTTAAAAGATTAAGAAAAGTTAAAGGTCAATCACAACTTCCTAAAGATCGAAGGATAGTTCTAAGAAATTTAATTTGTGTTCAAGAAAAAACATCAAATGAGTAAATATTAAAGATTGTATCCGTTCAATTTCACGAATTACATTTCTCCAAAACTTTTGTGTGAACATCAATATATGACGGACTTCTATCAATATTTGTCATTAAGTTTTACTATATTCTTAAATATTTTGGTTTATTTAACTATATTTAAAATGCCCCTAGTTTCAATTTAGATTTTGAAATATAATAGTTGAACTTATTTTAAAAGAAGACAATCATGCAATTGTTTTAGTGCATTATACTTATACATTATCAATATATTTAACTGCAAAAGGAAGCTATTAATAATTAATGATTAATTAACAAATAATAAAAAGAAAAATAGAAGATGGTCTCGAACCTGAGAATGTTGAAATTTTCAAAACATCAAAAAGAATTCTTTTAAGTGTTTTTGGGAGTGATAGTTGAAGTAATGATTTTAGAAAGAAAAAAAATAAGTAGAACTGATTTGTTAAAATTGATTTCTAAACAATCAAATTTATTTTTGGTAACAAATTTTTAAAATTGATTTTCAAATCATTATGTTTGATACCAAAATGATTTTAAGACTATTAAATTACTAAAAATGGTATTTTATATTTGGAGTTTATTTTTTTAAAAAAATAGTTATAATAAATATCTAATTTTATTAAGGACCCTTGCAAAAGTAGCAAAAAAAAAATTATGATAATACGACTCATGTTATTACATTTTCTAAATTGCAAAAGTAGTAAATTTAAAAGTGGATAACCTTATAATAGCCGTCTGATATCACTAATTTTGTCATATTCGCAATTTGCAAAAAATAGGTGTCATGTGTTGTTTTTTTCTAGATGTTTTTATGATTTGATACAATTTCCCTTTTATTAATTTATTTTTTCATTTATTTTATTGTTAGATTAGTATATTTAGATTGATATGTGAGGTAAAAAAATGCACATATTAAAAATAAAAGAAAACTCAAAACATATATCTCATCCAATCTAGAAATGTTTGTATCATTACGTAATACTTAAACTATATATATTATTATCTATTTAAACACAAAGTGTATGGCAAAAAATATTAACGAGATATAAGAAGTCTTGCAATTTTTTCCCGCTCCTCTTCTAACTTCCTTCCATGACAAGGAACTTCGTTTCTTTAAAAACACTCCTCTCATTTCTGCCATCACTTGAGGGAAGCAATTCTTCATCATCGTCAAAAGGCTTGAACTCAAAATTGGTTGTAGAATAAGTTCTTATCAAATTATGGAGTGTCATCAATGCAACAACAAATTTTACTTGTTTATTAAAAAGGAAAACTATGCATATGGGAACATTCTTCATCTATTCTTTCAAACACAAATTGTCCTTTCAATTGTCAACCTGTCTATGGGTAAATATTATTTTTACCAAAATCAAGACGATGAATATTTTTCACCTTTATGACCCTAGATATCCCTTTCATTTGTGGATACCTAGCATCAACAAGATAAATATTTATCATTGCAAAATGGATAGTAATTTTTTTTAAAAAATTATATAAATAATGCAAAGTTTAATATGAAAATTTTAAAAGCAAACTTTTGGGAAGATGTAAAAATTTTAAATGAGGCATTCGTAAAGATTCGATGAAGATGCGTGAGTCATGAGCAACATCTTTCCAACCAACCCAAATAAAAGTGAGGCACATATTAAAATCACATACAATCACAACATTTTGGGTAGGAAGACCGCCTTTTCTACCAATATATGGTATTTGTTTATCTCTAGGGAGGAACAATTGATATATGGGGTTGCTCTAAATTGCAGACCATTTGGCGTAATGATGTTGTGAGACCCCGTTTTGCCCTATGCAACGATCCAGGGGAAGAAATAGCAAGTGCAAGAAGGCTACGTGATAAATTGTTTAGTGGGAAGATGTGATGCAGCAAAGTGCTTGGAGTTTGAGTTACTTCTCCAAGAAGTAGTAGCATAGCCCTGGTATCAGTAGGTCGGCGATTGATTTGACCTTGCCACCCAATCCACATTCAGGATAAGGATTTGGCAGAGACATGTGGTGTCTTATGATTGGACACTTCTCTCCATCGACAGAAGCCATCAATTCTACATGAAAAATGTCACCGAAGGGGCCTATAAATAGACGAAGTCTGACCATTTTGAAGCCACATTTACCATGAGTTGAATTAAGAAGGAATCAAGGAGATCTCCAAAGTTTTCAAAATTCTCGGAAACTTGAATATTGGCAAAGAAGTTGGGAGGGAGTTCTGGACTTGGGAATTGGGCGAAGAAGCTAGTTAGTTGATTAAGTGTGAGTGCTTATTCTTATAAAATGTTTTCAGAATGAAAAGGATTTCTAAAATATATTTGAATTCGTATATGATTTCTCTTATGCTTTCCAATTCTTAAAATGCATGTGATTTATAAATGAATTAGACTTATTATGACTGGAATGATGTGACAAAATAATATGTATTTGAGAATGGCATGAGATTTAAAATGAATTGAATGATGAAACAAGAAAGATCCTTTGTACCATATGCGATGAGAATACCTTATATACTTTGTGTATGTGATGCCTTATCCTTGTCGTGTGATATGGGGTAATATGCTCTATTCTTGCTGTGCGTTCTAAAATAGAATGTCTTATTCATGTGGAGTGATCTTGAGTAAGATACCTCATATATACTTGGTGTGTAATCTGGTATTCGCCTTTGCTTGTTGTGTGATCTGGCATCGAAAGACGCATTATGCGTGATGAAATTGATGAAACTTGCTAAATGCGTTAATATTACTCCATATATCTGCAACTTGACAAAATAGTGTTGTAAACAATTGAGCTGAGGAAAAGGGTACAAAGACGTAATAAACATGCAAAATGATTGAGCGAGATGATTATGTTGTATGCAAATGCACACTATGCGTTAGAGATATCCACACGGGGCCAGGGATGCCACTCTCGGTCCCCGTCCCCGCTCTCTTATCCCATTCCCCATGCCCACCAATTTTTTTGCGGGGAACGAGGCAGGTATTCCCTGCAGGGATTGGGTTCCCCGCAAGGAAATATATTCTCCGTTTTTTTTAAAGTTTAATCTCATTTTCCAACATTTACTTGAAATGTATATACATGTTAAAATTAATCGTTAAATATACACAATTTTTGTATTGCATTTAGAATATTAATTAAAAAATGAAAGTATAATTTATTCGCACGTAACTACCCAACGTTAAAAAATGTTGAAAATGGACGTTGTCTTTGAAGAAATTACTATTTACAAAAACTAGGAAGATTTGGTAAATTAAATATATATAATTTGTGTATTTGAGTTAGAATATGAATTTAAAAAAATCAATAATTTATTGGCATGAAACGCTTGCCTAAAAAACATTGAAAATGGAAATCGTATTTAAGAAAACTAATGTAACTTGTTTTACGAAAATATGACAGTTTGATAAATTAAATATAAGAATATTTGTGTATTGGATTTAGAATACGAATTTAAAAAACTAATAATAAAAAATAATTTTTCATAATCCTTCTTCCAAACCAATATTATCATAACACTATCTATTATAATCATTCCTTCAAACACATATTATCATAATCCTATCCCTATAACTTTTTTCCTCCCCAAACGCACCGTAAAAGTTTCATAAATAGTCCTTTTAGTAGGGAAAAGAACTATTTAAGAGGATTTAACAAAAACGTAAAAACTATTATGAAAAACTATTATGAAGTTAGATCAAATCATACGAACTAAACTTTAAAATTTAAAATCACATAGACTATAAATTTATTCAAACCATATGGAACAAATTTAAAGTTTAATCTAACTTATCATTATTACATATTTCAACCTCATTTTAAAAAATTGAATTGATTTTATAACCTTTTTCTATAAAGGGATGGATTTTCAATTAAAATTCAAGTTTTTGGATACAATAAAAACATAAAAAGATGTTATTTTAAAAATTTACAATGGGTGTTAATCATAGAATTGAAAAACAAAATTTCATAAATAGAATTGGGATAGTCTCAGCTGATAACATAAAACAAAATTGATGTTTGGAGGGAAAGATATTTACGTGAAAAACCTAATTCATAAGGCATAAACCCCCGAAAGAAATAGATTCCGTTTGCAGCCTAAAATCTCCTCTACGGAACCGGCGGCGGCGATGGGCTGCCTAACCATCTTCATCCTTGGGTTATGAGATCTCTTTCCAATTCTCATCTTCATCTCAAATCTATATTCTCTCTCCCTAACTCTCTCATGGCTTCCTCTCTTACACAAACCCTTAAACCAGATTTACCTCCTCAAGACCTGGACGACCTTCTCTGCTCCCCTTCACAGAAGCAGCCACAACAGGAATCCTCCTCTCTTACCAATTCCAATTCCAATGACTCAACTCCTCTCTTGGGGTCGCCGACTGGATATTTGAGTCGCGAGTCGCGCATTGAACGAGCCTGGGTTCACTGGACCAAGCTCGGTCGCCCAAAGTTGATTGTAGCTCCCATGGTTGATAATTCGGAGCTGCCATTTCGTTTACTCTGCAGGAAATATGGTGCTGAGGCCGCGTATACGCCTATGCTCCATTCACGAATCTTTACCGAGAACGAGAAGTATCGGAACATGGAATTCACCACTTGTCAGGTATGTTACAATTTAAAGCCATTTTATAGTGTTAAAAACTTTAATATTCTGTTTCATTTGGTATTCATGTATGTTTCCGGCTGCTATTTGTGGATCAGTAGCTAATTGTAGGTTTTAGTCTTCTCTGTACTATTGTTTAAGTTTATTTTTCATTGTTTTTCAATTTTTGAATGCTTTGTAGGAGGACCGTCCATTATTTGTTCAATTTTGTGCCAATGATCCCGATGTTCTGTTGGAGGCTGCTAGAAGAGTGGAGCCATATTGTGATTACGTCGATCTTAACCTTGGGTACTCTCTATTACTCTAATTTGTACTCGGTTGATTAATTCGTATGGATGTTGGCATTCTTTATGGTCGTATGTTCCAAATGCTGACTTCTTATACTTCTCGTCGGTGGTGGAGTAAGGATTTGTTCTCCAAAAGACTTTATGTTTGTTAAGATTGTGGATTGTTCACCAAGTACATTTTGTGATTTAGAAGTAACAAAACAAAACTACAAAAGAAGGGAGCCCGCAATAGGAGGATTTACGAAGACTTCTCCAATTAGAGAAAAGGAAAGGAAAGCTATAGTAATGAAAAAGAGGGGAGCATTTACTCCAAGTCACACAAACTAACTATTGTCCCAAAAATATCCTTAAAAAATTTTCTATTACCCTATTGGCAAATGATCCACTAAAGAGCACTCACATAATGTTCCCGCAAAAAGCTTCGTTTCCTTTCTGAATGGATGACCCCTTGAACTTCAACTGTTTAAGCAATGAAGATCTTTGGATCCTCTGGTAGGGCACTATGTCTTGGAACATTTTAAACTATATTATAACTTGATGCATGTGCATGTAAAGGTATCCGAGGGATCTTGATATTGAGGAGTTACCTTCCATTGTGAAAATCCTTGAGGATGTCACTTTATCCCAGACAAAGGTATTTGGAAAATGGGGAAAAGGGCGTCTTTTCAATCAGCTCCCTCTTAAAGATATCCATTCTAATCTAAAATCTTGTCACTAGAGCAAGACGATGAATCATACATCAAGCAGCAATGATCAAGTGTTGAAACCATTAAGAAAATATATTGCTAAAAGACAACAAATGAACAATCAATTCCTAATAGAAAAATAGTTAAGTCAACCTCAATCCACAAGCTCAATTGATCCCTAGAACTAAAATGTTTAGCGACTTATGATCTCACAATACGTGAAAGAAACATTGAGTTTACAAAATCCAGAATTCTAAAAGATCAAGGGAAAAATTAAGAAGGTTGGCTAGTGATTTGATCCCGTTGCCATAATAAAACCACATTCTGTGCTATCGATTCTTGCAATCAAGCTCCCAAGAATCTTCCATCATGATCACACACCTCTATCTCTTTGGAAATCGAAGTTATCCACTATCTCATCCTCCAAAAATCCAGGTTGAATGATCTCCTTAAATCCAAAGTGGGAGTTATATAGCTGATTTGATGATAGCATCGTGATGCTACACTGCATTGTCCTTATCACCTTGCCGGGTGGTGGGATCATGGGCTGATTGAACTTAATAGCTTTGTGTCAAGCCTAGCATTGCACATTGCTGCAACGCTTGTTGGGGGCTTTTTTCTTTATGTTTTCCTCTCTAAGGTTAAAATCGAGCCTAGCATTGCACTCCCTAAGGCTTCTTTTTTTTTTTCTTTCATATTTTCACCTGAATTAATCCTTTTCAGTTCAAATTCTTGGTTCAAATTCAACAAATAAATATTAATAACAAAATAACCAAATTATAAGCCTAAGAAGGTATTTTTTGAGTGCTTTTCAGTTCCGTCAAACATTGTCCATATACACATGTCAATAGTGGCTTGTGGGTCTATCCTTGCACAGAGAGAGATCAAATTTAAGAGGAAATCATCTATGATAGAGGTTCATCCCCAGCCAAAACATCCTAAAAGATAAATCCAAAGCATCCCCAACTATATAGTTCATTCTGTCACGGATGTGATTGGTTTCAAATACAGGCTATTTTGGGTGTAAGAACACCCTTTAGCAATTATAGTCTCTCCTTTTATTTCAAATTGGAGATGTTGTTTTCTAACACACCTATAAGTGGGTAGTTTTTTAGCTTCATTTATTTCAAGTGTTTCTCTTCTAAAAGAACACATTGAAGACCCTTAAATGATTAGAGTGGCTTTTACATATAACTTCTAACTGTAGGAATTAAAATTGGACAAACTTTTTAAAAGAAAATCATTTATGGCTTTTTTATTCTGTGTGTTATTTTCTGCTTTATTCTCCACTAAAGTTGCGTCTAAACATGAGGGAAAAGGAAAGAAAGAATTTTTTTTTTTGTTAGTTTGGGTTGATAATGGTTCAGGTTTTCAAATAAGAAAAACTGAAAACATTCAGCCGGGGCCGAGTTTAGTCAAATTTGAACCAAATATACTCGAATCCGATCAAATATTGAATAGTTTGCGAAGTAATGGAAGTGGTGCACCCGGTTAAAATTTTGGTTCCATATCCTAGAGGGCTCGAGTTTGATCCTCCGTCCTTGAGATTGGATCTTTTTAAAGACATTGGTGTGTTTCCTTCTGTTCAGCGAATTATTTTCAGCACATCCCATTTCCAGTTCACAGGTTCTAAGCCCAACCCACACGCTGTGTGCCATTAACCAAATGGTGTACTGCTTCAAAACACTAAACCAACAGTTTGGTAGGTTTGGTTATTATGTGTGACAATTCAGTTCGTTTTTTAAATTTCTTCCTAGATTTAGCAATTTACTTTTTGATAGTCTAAACTAACAAAAACAATGTAGGATAATCTGAGTTCACTTGCTTTCCAAATGTGTTGCATACCAAATATGTTGATTGTGTTCATATTTTTCACTTAAGGTTCCTGAACATCAATTGAGCAGTGAAGTAATTTTGTGCAGGTGTCCTCAGCGTATTGCAAGGCGAGGAAATTATGGGGCTTTTTTAATGGATAACTTACCTCTTGTAAAAGCAATAGTAGAGAAACTGGCTTCCAATCTTCAAGTTCCTGTATCATGCAAAATCCGAATCTTCCCAAATCTACAGGATACAATTAATTATGCAAGAATGTTAGAGGATGCTGGATGCTCTCTTTTAGCTGTTCATGGCCGCACAAGAGATGAAAAAGATGGTAAAAAATTCCGAGCTAACTGGAGTGCCATTAGTGCGGTTAAAAACGCTGTACGAATTCCAGTTCTTGCCAATGGGAATATACGGCACATGGAAGATGTTAACAACTGTTTACAAGAGACGGGAGTTGAGGGTGTGCTCTCGGCAGAAACCCTTCTGGAGAACCCTGCACTTTTTGCTGGGTTTCGAACTGCTGAATGGATAGAGGGCCACAAAGAAAATACCCGGGATGGTAACCTGGATCAAGCGGATCTGCTTGTAGACTACTTGAAGCTTTGTGAAAAATACCCTGTCCCATGGAGAATGATCCGTTCGCATGTACACAAGTTATTGGGAGATTGGTTCAAGATTCATCCACACATTAGAGAAGATTTCAATGCACAATCTAAGCTCACCTTTGAATTTCTTTACAATATGGTGGAGCGGCTGAGAGAATTGCAGGTAAAAATGCCTCTTTATATCAAAGATTCTCATGCACTTGCAATTTCATCCAATGCTTGATTGCTTCCACACATTATTAATTGATAGGTTTATTGGTCTTAACTTAAAGATTCTTTGAGGAAATTAGATTGATACTGTTGTTGTTGTACCACTAATATTCACATAAAATTGTCTTTCTTCAATCAGCTTGAGCACACAGTGAAGAAAGAAAAGATTTTGTATTTATTCTTGCGAATTGTAGCCTTATTTGATTTAAATAGGTAAGAGAGATCAGAGAGTAAACATTACCTTTTGGCTTTGCCCACATTATCTATTCTACCATCTTGTTTACATTCTTCTAGAAACATTTTTCATTGTGTTCAAATGTTTTAGTGATTTGATGTGAGACTCTTGAAAATGTAATTCTTCAACATGTCTCATTTTAGTTCAACAAATGTTCGGGGTGGCGATTAAACTATTGACACCTTTGAAATAGTAATTGATATTTTATTTATGGAGCTATGCTTGGATTGATACTTATATTTCACATTGATCTTTGTACGATCAAACACTACTGGGTCGAACAATCTTCATCCTAATTGAATAAGAAAAGTAAAGATTGTACGCTATGCAACTTGCTTCTTATGAACAGTTTATTTATGGCATGTTTGGAGTTTCTTTTGGACACTTTGGGGCGAGCACAATAGTCGACTTCTCAGAGACACAGTCTGTTCTTTTGATAGATTTTTGGATTTTGTTTCTTACACATGTTTTCAATTCCTGTGATTTCTGATCTTCCTTTTTGTTCCTTTACACATGTTTTCAATTCTTGTGATTTCTGATCTTCCTTTTTGTTCCTGTATCTTATCCTTTTTTTTTTCATTCTCATAAGAGAGATTTCTTGTACTAATATATTCTCTCTTTTCGTTTCTATTTTTCTTTTTTTTTCAAAGATCACGATTGGCGCATGTCTTCAAAGTTGTAGTTAAGTTGGCTCTGAACAGATTATGCTTGAACTTTGTAAGAGCAAGTATGTTCACATACGTGATCAAACTTCTCATTAATTTTCAATCATGTTCTTTCAAAATAGTTTTTACTAGCAATTATTTAGGATTGGAATGGGTAAAACCTTTTGATATTTACTTCAAACCCTAAAACCTTCGACTTCCAAAATTTTGTTATTTAATTACTAAATATCCTTCAACTTTTCAAATATTCTCAAATTTGTAACTCAAATTCCCGACCGTCTCTTTTTGTGTATTTAATTTGAAGTACTAACTTACATCGATTACTAATTTGCAAAATGTCTCTTTTTGTGTATTTAATTTCAGATATATATATATTTTTTAAAAAGCACTTATTTACAACGTTTTGGTTTTTAAAATCCTTTATTGGGATTCATTTATTCTTCTTTCGTTTTGCTATAATCTAAATGCCTTCAAGAGGGTTGGTTTCGGAATTGATGAATAAGAGTAGTAAAAGGTGAGTGAAAATAAAGATTTCAACAGGAAGGTGAAATGAGGTGTAGTTAAATGACTCATCTTTATACTATTACCGGTGGTAAGTGTACCTTCTCAACTTTTTTTAAGGTCAAAAGAGTGTTGATGCAACTTCTAAAAGTAGGCAATATTTTGAACTAATATATTGACAATTTTCATCTATTTATGTATATAGATATATTGACAGTAAGGACATTTTAACTTAAAAGGTTTATCAAGGGTATGAAGTTTATGAATTTTCTTCAGCAAATTATTAACGGATTCACCAAATGATAATGGTAAAGATATTGCTTCAGCTAAAAGTGTTGTCTAATGTAATCTCCTCAATACTAATGGACCTTCTCATTTTCTTTTAACACAATATCTAAGTATTCAACGTCAAAGTACAACACAACTGACTCAATTGATATCAATTGATATATAGTTGTGTTTACATCTAAAATGTCTGTCGGTACAAATTTTCCTATCTCATTCAACTTTATTGTTTCATCCAATATTTTTGGCTCAACCATATTTTTTTATGTTTATGCATGCATCGCTAAAGCTACAAAAAAAGTTTTGAACAAAAAGAAAAGGAAAGAAAAAGCAATAATAATAAGCAAATACATCTTACAAAATCAGAAGTTTTCTTTTTTAGAAAGGTATCAAAATTGGAGAACATTAGCACAACTTACCTTCCAAGATAAGAAAAAGTTCAAATAGAATAAATTATGAACCTTCTCCCATGGGGCCATAAATGGTAAGGAATCGGAAACAAATTTTAATACATAACTGTAAGTTGACAACAAAAATCAACTACAAGCTTCAGTATTGCACATCTCAACATAATAAACAAACAGAAATACAAATACAAAGATAGAGATCAAAGGATTGCAGTCTTGAACCCTTAAACAAAATTTGTGAGGACTTTGCTAACCAGATGTTCCCCATAGACAGATCTCTTGAATTTTGATTCTCCTCCTGTTCTATTCTTGCAAATTTCCAAAGGCTCTACAGCTGTGTCAAAGTTTGTCTGTTTTTACAGAACAGCAAGTTCATACACATTAATGAAAAGCAGAAGAAAGAGAGGGATTAATGTAGTGGATAGAAGGAACAGAGAAAAAGAGGAAGAGACCTCATAGAAATATGCTACACAAACTCTATATTTCAAAGATTTGTTGATAACTCGATGTAAAGTCGACTCGTACAGCCCATTCGAGTAGATCTACAAATTCCAAAAGTTTTCAATCAAAATATCCAATTGATTTGAATTGAGATATTCAAACGTGATCATGTACCTTGAGCATGTCACCAATGTTACAAACAAAATTTCCAGCAATTGGTGGAGCTGATATCCATTCTCCAGATAAGTTTCTCACCTTTCACCAACTTATCCATCAGTTTATAAAGCAATAACTAAAGCAGGAGAAGATAGGGAGGAAAGAAAATAAGCAACACCAAAATCATTTTGATGATTGTTGATTGTTTCAATCTTTACCTGAAGTGCAGTAATATCATCATCCTGATTAACCAATGTCAACAAACCTATCAAGGACTGATATTTAGTACTATGTAATCAATTAAACTGATTTTTAAAACTCAGTCATGATTTAAAAGGCTTTTTTTTCCCTCTAAGTATTCTTTTTACCATAGTCGGTGTGAGCCCCACTGGATGTTGCTCAATGGTGAAAAGTTGAAAATGAAAGGATGGGAAAAGAACAAGAGCCAAAGAAACACAAAAGCATTAGATCCTGAAGATATATAGGTAGAAAAAACTACTGAAGCTGCAAATTACCATCCAATGTCATTTTCTGGGACATCAGAGGCCTTCAAAGAGGAGATTCCAGGATAACCAATGAGACGCATAACCCAAAATGAATTTCCAGCTCTATCTCCCTCGAATTCATATGGGGATCCACCCAATGCTAAAGCGATTCCGCGCATAATATTTCTTGAAACATCTGATAACATATTAGAATTGACAAGTAAGAATCTAATTTTTTTTCTTTCTTGGGTTGAATCGGGGGGGGGGGGGGGGGGGGGGGGGGGGGCTAACAAAGAAACTTTGCCTGTGCAGAGGTTGATATATTCTTCCATCAGTTGCTTGAAGTTGGGAGGATCAAGTGGCCTATATCCATACAAATAGGAACAATCTCGTCAAGATTGAATCCATCTCAATACTATAAGTGTTTGATTCACCATCTTCTTAAGTTGGTGTAAACAATTTAACTCTGTTAGCCTTGCATTTTTATCTAATAACTCCATTTTCCATTTTTTATACTATTCAAATTTACCAAGGAACTTAATCTTCCCTTCTACCACTACTTACCTTCTTAATCTACTTTTTACAATTACAGAGGAACTCAAGTTTACAATTTTGCACCCTAAACACAAACTTACTAACTCCAACATATGAGCCCAAGACTTATTAACTTCGAAGTGGGCTAAATGTCCCCCAAACATTCCCTAAAATATGGGAGAAATATGTTGATAGTAAAATGGAATCGTTGGAAGAGGCATTGAAACTGGCAACTAACAACAAATTGATTAAATCAATGTTTTTTTTAATTTGTTAGTGTCCGGGCCAACTTACACACTCCTCGAGTATCATGAGACAACTCACTTGACCCTACAACATTAGGTGAAAATACTAGGTAGGTAGCCACCAAGGATTGAATCTACATTTTGAAATCCATAAATTATGCTTACCATTGGTTACTACCCTCCATAGTTTTGCCAAGAGTTCCATACGTTCCTGGTTTAAATTCCCTATAGCACTGTATACAATTGCAAACGTGAAGGCACAGAAGTTTAGCAATATAAAATACAAGAATAGATGGATTCCACTATGACATGGAAAGTTAATATCAGCAACTTGTTCAATAGATGAAGACAAACTCACGTCTATAGCTTCATGCATATCTGGAACTCCTTTGGTTATGTTTTCCCCTACTCTTTGATATCCTCTGCATATAAAATTTTAAATGCGCATTGGCTTCTTGAAATTATCAACAGAAAATTTGGCTGTTTACATGTGTGAGAAATAACATCCTATTCTCTTCAACAAACCTGTATCCACTTTCTGGAGTCAACTTGATTTTAATTTTTTCTTCATAAGGAAGTTGGAAAAACATGCGTGTCACTTTCTTTACCTCACTAAGGAGGGATTCAGAAATACCATGGCCCTTCTGATAAATCACAAGACATTTTTTTGTCAAATTTCATGTCAACATATTTATGTTAGAAGTGAAAAGAAAAGGATGAATACTTTAAAGAAGGGTTATATTATCAATACCAAAAAGTATTAGAACTGGATAGAAAACTTCATGGTTTGAGAAATAAGGATGTTATTAATTATTCTCAGTACAGCTAGCCAAGACCTTTTACAATTTCTTTTCTTGAAAATTTTCAAATGGCACAAGTATTTTATTCATAACTTTAAATGATTATCTTTAAATAATAAAAATATGTTCCTACGCTATTTGAAAATTTTCAAGAAAAAGAAATTTGAAAGTATTAGAACTGGATAGAAAACTTCGTGTAATTAAAAATAAGGGTGTTATTAATTATTTTCAGTACAGCTATCCAAGATCTTTTTTACAATTTTTTTTTTCTTGAAAATTTTCAAATGGCACAAGTATTTTACTCATAACTTTAGATGATTATCCTTAAAATAATAAACATCTACACTATCAATCTCTTCCAAGTTAATAGTTTAATATGATAGACCAAGTTAACTCAACTTCTAGAAGTGAAAATTTATTCGGGCTTGGAGGGGTAGACCATGCAAAATTGACTCACAAGTCATATCAGGTGATCTTGATGTAATTGAATTTTCCTATGGAAAATCAAATGGTGCTCGAATACCAAGTTCATGAAGCTGCCTAGAAATTTGATACAGATTATTGGACCATTTACTTGGGTCTAATTTGAGATCCAACATTATTCTTACTTCCAAAAATCAGGTGGATCTTTTCCAAAGCGCTAACCGAGCACTAGAGAAATGGTAGTCTTACCTTAACTTAGTTAAGGAATCCTTCATCAGTGGTTGTGAATGACTTCACTAATGAAACTGGTACACAGGAAATGTTACATGGGGATCTTGTCATTATGTGACTTCAACATTTATCTTTTATTTCGTTTTATAAATAACAAACTTTAGGAGCATTAAAAGTTGGGTCAAGAGTGGAATTTAAAGACATGTTTGGGAGTATTTTAAAAGGATTTAAATCACTGTTTTTAATTAATCAAAACCAATTTTGTGTGAGAATTTCATTTAAAAGCGTAAAATTAAATATTAAATTATTTTTCAGTGATTAAATGCATATCATAAAGTGATTTTCAACTCGAAACGACTGATACTCCTAAAAATGTACTAAATTCCTAAGTAGTCGCAAGTGAAGACCTCATCAACAATCGAAAAGCTTGGCCAGGAGGGAGAGGTAGTCTTAATGGTGGTCGTTGGGAGGAAATAGACATTAAAATCAAGCAGAAATTGGTTCTTAGGAGTGGGTAGATTAATTATTGGAGGTAAAAACCAAGTGCTAAATCAAAGTAATTTCAACAACTTAACTTTGTGTGGGCCAATAGATTCCTAATTTGACACATCAAGAACAGTATTATGTAGAATAAGTTCCTTAGAACATTAATTGCAAAGAAGAGGCCAGTAGCTAACAGCAACATCAAATGATAATTCATCACTTCGAAAGAGAGGAAGGGGACAATAGAAATACCGCATAAAAGAAGCCAGTCTCTCTACAAGCTTGATCTAATTGCTTAACAACTTCAATTACATTTGCATCCTCTCCCATTTTTGGATCATCTCTCTTTTCCATAAGAGGGCCAACATCTGAACAAAAAAGGGTTTGAATTAATTAGAAAAAGAACTAAAATTTTGAAATTCCAAGGAGGAATTGGAAGTCCCTTTTACTTCCTCGCCATTTTGAATCTTCTTTTACGAAACTAACCAAAACCCATGATTCAGAAATTGCAAAAGAACATGAAACTAAAATTGAAAAGGTGAGGAAGTAATTTGGGTGTGATTACCGATTACGGGAAAGGATGTGAAGTCGGTAGGCATGAGTGAGGATTGATGATTTAGTCTTGAATTGAAGAAGTATGAAAGAAAAATAGGATGATTTTGTTTGAGGTTCGTAGATAGGTTTATTTACAGATGGACAGTAAAGACCGGCAAGGCTGCTCCGTCCAGACAGGGGTCGGAGTTATAGAGACATCCGCTGTTGCTGAACCTCACCCGGAAGGGTTTGAACACAAATTTTCTATACAAATTATTTGGAATTAATACTACCAAAACATAAAATACCATAAATGATGTAACTCAGTGTTTACTAATCCACCATATTTCTAATGTGTTTTCATTCATGAATCTATTGTAATTAGTATGATTTAATCTCTTTTACAAACATGATTTAATTTCTATTCAGATTCTTTATTTACTTTGTATTTTCATTTTCAAGTATCATTATCTTCTTATTATCTAATGATAATCAATAACAATATGTCTATCGATAATAGTAGTTGTGATAGATTCATATCCAATTTTTCTACTATAGTAGTAGTAGTATTAAAGATAATGGTAATGGTATTTAAGGAAAAATTGGAAAATGGAAAGAAAAAAAAAAAACTCTAATATGCGACTTGATTGATTGTGTATGTTGAGTATGAATTTGGAGGTTGTGGGTCCCACATTTCATTATGATTGTTAAACAACAAATGAAATCAAATAGGTCATTTTTAGATTATCATTGATAAATTACATTTTCAGGTCAATAAATGACCTAATTTTAAACTTTGTGAGGTCTTGTAAAAGTAAATATGCTTTAACATTTGCTCAACTTATAAGTATGGTTTGAAATAACACAAGAAAACATAGGAAAAGAAGAGGTAGCTAAAACAGAGTTATATCGACTAAGATGAGACCAAAACAAAATTGCACTACATGTGCTTGATTGTGCATCTTTTGGTGCATAATTGTAGCATAATCGTGTCTGGGCACCCCAAACTAGGAGATTGTGCATCTTCTGTTGCACAAGTATGTGATCACGTAGCTCTCTTTGTCCTCTTTTGTTTTGGTTATAACTTCATTAGCTAAATAATCATTCGTTTTCATACATTTTTCAAGTTCTTTCTAATCATGCTTATAAACTAAAATAAATTAAAAAAAAATTGTCTTTAACAGGACCAAATTTATCTCAGCTTAAACTTTGTAAGCTCATTTTATAACCGTAGTTGGAAAGGATATGAAAAACATATAAAAATGTGGTCATTTAGAAGAATGTAGTTGTATAGAGAGATTTGGGTATTTAATGTTTTGGTAATATATAATTAGGGTAAAATGATAATTTCCTCTCCAAAGGTCACTTGCATACCATTGTTGGGTTTTAGGTTATTTTCAGTAATTATGAGTGAGAATACTAACTAAATTGAGAATTTCATATATATGCTTTTTAAAATGTGTTCTTTTGATCGTTTGAACGATAAAATTATCTTTTTATTCCTTAAGTTACAAATATATCAAATAAGTCAACAAATTTTCCATTTATCTTTCATCTCTAACTTATTTTTTGTATCTTCCTCATTTCAACTTCGATCCACAACAAATTTTTCTTGATCTTTACTCTATCACTTATATGTTCTTCTTCTTATTCTTAATTAACTTTGTTATCTTATCTTCACTCTCTCTTCTATGTCCTACTATAGCTTGAGCAATACAACTCAAATGATATTTTTTTTGTGTTGAATAGCCAAATATGATAAATTCTAGCGAGTGGATCTCAAAAGAATTATGTAAATTTTTTATAAGTAAAATAAAATCTTCATCCAATTCGATCAACTAAGATAAAAAGCTTGACCTCTCAAAATTTAAACTTAAATCATTTTATATTTTCGAGTTCATAGTGGCCATATACGATAATATATCGATTGTAATGGGTTCAGTGAGATCTCTTTAAGAAAGGATATTTCAATGGAAAGTAGGTATTTAAAGGCATACCTACATCCATGAAGGACATTGAGTTCCCAACCATTGTAAATTTTGAACCAAGTTTCATTCCATCAAGAGTGGGCATGTCGTGAACCTCATCATGTGATATGAAAGGTAACTAATGAAGTCTTCCTTCAACAAGATGCAAAGGACATCCTCAATATCCCTCTAGCTAGGTAGGTGTGACACAAAGAAAACAAGATAACTAATCTGGAATAATTTTGATGAAAGTTTTCAATCAAAAGTGTTAAAATTTTAATTGTCATTTTGCAATTCTTGACTCAGATTGCACGTTAATAGCATTTAAGTAGGTTTTGATTAACTTACTTATGGAGTGTTCAAACTTGAAGGGAAAAAGTAGGTCTTTATCTTTTATCTATGTCCTAGATCAAAAGATAATCTAAATATATAATTTTTTTTATTGTTTTGGCAGTTTTAAAAACCTTTATTATGAGGTCAACAAAAGAGTTCCTAATTGACAAATGGTTATAGTTTTCATATCAAATTCGCCACATTAGGAAGGATGTTGTCTGAAAAAAGCCTCCATTTGTCATCTGCAAAAGAAAAATTCACCAGAAGAAGCACAAAGAGGGATTCACAAAAATAACGTGGATGTGGCTTGGTCTGAGAATCTTAACTCAAGAAAGATCGGTTGGATAACCAAAGATTGGCTCAAGCAATCCGTTCTAGTGGTTTTGCCACACCTCACCCTGGAGCTCCTCCTCACTAGGTCCGAGATGTGCCGTGAAGTCAACTGATATCGCTTTCCTTCTAAACGACACTAGCTAGCCCACCTTAAATGAGAAATGCAAGCGGAAGCTAAAAGACATAACATACACACAAACTTAAACACAAATGAAATGCAACCCTTTTCAATAAACACACTTTAAATGGGTTTACATAGACATTTTACAGCAACCAAAGAAGCAATGAAACAGACTTTAACTCTAACCCTTAAACAACTAGAATCAAATTAGTTTGGCATTAGTAAGTCTAGCAGCCCGAGCAAGACAATCTGTACCTGAAAAGTTGATAACATTTTGAAGAGTGTGAGCTAAACGAGCCTCGTGAGTGATAGGTTTTCTAAATAACTTTTCATAAACCTTTTTAAACAATAAACATCATGATAGTATAAATACTTTAACTTTGGCAAACATTTAAGAAACAGTAAGTCAAATCCTTATTTTTCTTTTCAAAACCCAAGTATGTACTCTTACGAGGTGGTTGAGGTTACTCAATACCAACTCTAAATTTCAGAGATGGGCATCCCCAATCTCTGTTCCTGCGAGGTAGGTGTCCCTAGCTCGATTCCTAAAATAAGTGTCCTTACCTCACCTTGGCGCCCCTTATTCTACCCCATTATGGCTGTTTTGAGACATATTGATTTCGAGAAAGCATTTATAAAATCATAAGCTTCAAACCATTCAAGAATCCTTTTTCAATAAAACAAACGTTTAAATATAACCATCAAACCCTTTTAAGAACCTTTCTGCATACAGCAAACCTTTAAACATAATAATACCTTGATAAACTCTTTTTCTCTAATTTAGCTTTAAACATTTAATAGTAAACATGCTTGAAATAAATACATTGATAAAATCTCATGTTTTAGAAGTCATTCATAAATCTAATAGCTCAAACATATAACTTAAAAACATACTTAAGATAGTAGCTTAATGAACATGCTGTGAAATCACTTTAATAAATTCATTTTTCACTTACAATGTTTGGTTGAGATTTCCTTCACAATATCCTTGAATTTCTTCTTCGGCAACCCTCCTTAGAAAACAAACTAACTCTTGATCTTTAGAAGTGATTTGTAAGTGAATTGTGAGAACCTTAATGTGAAATTACTTATTTATACTAATTCTTTGCATGAAAATGAATTGACACTTGAACCTTACTTAATCTACCTTTTAATTTTCTTAATCCAGCAATTACTCGCTGAAATTTAAGTTTCTGCATGGCTAAACACCTAGAATCCAACTCTACTGATATGATAATTATAAAGCTTTCGACCGACATAACCTTGAACACTTCTTTAAAATTTCCTTTTCTATCTACAATTTTCTACACTGTCGTTTAGCTTTCTACATGATTGTTTAGCTTTCTATACAATTGTTTATCCTCTTACACGATCGCTTAGCTTTTATACGATCGTTAACTCTCTTACACGATCGCTTAGCTTCAACTTTCAAATGATTGTTTAACTTCCAACTCAATCTCTTAGCTCCTTAACCGATCGCCTAACTGATAACTTGATTGCTTACCTTCCTAACTAATCACTTACTTTTAACTCGATCGCTTAGTCTTCAACTCCTTGACACTTAGTCAAACTTCCTCTTTTTCAAGTATCATGACATACTTTTAATGACACATTTGAGTCTCTTTTAATCTTATTTCCAAATAAGACTCACTCTTTCAAGTTCTTTAAAAATACTTAAGCTTCTCTAAAATTCAGGGTTTACAAATTTGCTCTTTCGTACATCATAGATGGCGGGTGAAGGTGCTCGAGGCTAAAGGGGTGGTTGAAGGCGTTTAAAAGGCATAATTCTGATGTGCGAATTGAGTTAGATTTTCTTGAACAATCTATTATGTTGAACTCTTTTGATTTAGATATGTCTAAAGTTTTCTCTTATTTTTTCAATTCCTTTCTTTTGTGTAGGAAGCTCACCATCTTCTTAAATTGATGTGGGACAATAACAAGGTTGTTCATGAATTAGTAGTGCAGTCACCTAATTTCGGCCTTATTTAAAATTAATTCAATTGTTAGATAATTTTTACCTTAATTTGTTTTTTAATTTTGTGATTTACCAACTTTTGTAAAAGAAAGTAATTTAATTACTTTTAGTTTGGTTACAGTAACTAAACCAATTAGTTAGTCTAACTAAGGTAAGTGGAGAATTACTCAATATGGTAACTTTTTTAAATTGGTTTTGTTAATAAAGGCTCCATGCCATTTTGAGATGAATGCTAATGTTAGTATTATTTTTAAATTAAAAAAAATAGTCATTTTGAATTTTTATCCATTTGAAGAAGCTATTTTGGCTATAAATGGTCTCTTCTTCTTCATCCATGAAAAGGAGGGGAAAAAAGGCCACACAAAAAAACCCTAGATTTTTACAACCTTTCCATCCTCTCTTCTTGATCTAAACCTCTAACCTCCACGCTCCTACTCCTCTTAACCTTCATATCTTCTTTAAAAAAAAAAAAAAAAACTCTTTAAGTTGTATCTCGAACATTGATCCATGTATGTCTCTACATACTGTTCAGACTCATCAAACAACTTAAGATGTTAATTTATTGGATTTAGGTTATTAAGACAAAATTAATAATATAATCAATAACAGTTATTGAAATTATAATAATAACACTTTATTAATAACACTGAACATAGTATATTTACTATTTATGAGTTTTAGGGCATAAAACCCACCGATGATCACTTCTTGGATCATTAACTCAGTTTCGAAAGAAATTGCAGCTAGTTTTATGTACACTAAGAAGGCTAAAAATCTTTAAGATGAACTGAAGTAGAGGTACCAAAAGTCCAATGACCCTCATGTATACCAATTGAGAAAAGATCTAGTCACAACTTCACAAGGTAATCTCTCGCTTAAAGCTTATTACATGAAAATCACTACGATCTAACAACAACTACTCGAATACCAACTTACAAATGAATGTACTTATGGAGGTATGAAGAAAATGTTTGAATTTCTTAATGTTGTATTCCTAATGATTTTTCTCATGGGCTTAAATGAATCTTTTTCTCAGTACGGGTACTTCTTCTCGATCCACTAAACCTATGATAATCAAATTATTTTCTTTAATCATCTAAGAAGAAAGACAAAGAGGTGCTATCGAAACTACACCATTTGTTGAGGTAATGTCTTTAATGGCTAATTCTAAAAATAAACACCAAAGTGTTGACCAATCCAAGAAGAAAGATATGCAAATTTGCTCGAATTGTGGCTACAGAGGACACGTGGTTGACAAGTGCTACAAGCTACATAGATATCCCCTGACCATAGACTCGTAAACAACCAACTCTTATGTTCATTAGAAATCCAGCAACCATATAACATCATCTAAAAATGGAAGTGTTAAGACAATTGAATCAGACTAACAAAATCAATATGCCTTTTTTGGAAGCCTCACCAATGATCAATATTCTCAGTTGATGCACTTACCACAAACCCACATCACTCCTCAACATGATGAGAAACCAAAAATAGAAGTTATACATGTTGCAGGTACATGTTTTCATGCCCCTTTTAAGTACTTCTAAACATCAATATGTTTGGGTATTAGATTTCGATGCATCAACAAATATTAGTTACAGTCGTTTCTTCTTTAAAAATCTTAAAAATACATAAAATATGTTGTCATCTTACCAAGAAAAATTAAAATACATGTTCAACATATTGGAAATATTGAACTGATTTGAAAATATCTGCTAGTGTAATGTCCTTCTCATTCTTGAATTTTAGTATAACCTTTTATCAACAAGTTTCTTACTGAAGGAGTCAAGATACTCTATCATGTTCTCTAACAACCAATGTATTATTTAGGACAAAATTATACTTTACACAAATTTTTGAGAAACTTGTTGAGTGTATTTCTTTTAAACACCCTATACTCATGTGTAAAGCTTCTACAAACATTTGACATTTGAAACATCCCAATGGAAGGACCTATCTCATGTGTGACTTTTCTAATCACTCTACTTCTGAAATACTTGTCATATATGTTCCTTAGCAAAACAACGACACCTTTCTTTCCCAAGTTCAAATAAAGTTGTTGATAACATTTTTTATATAGTGCATTGTGATATATGGGGACCCTTTAAGAATCCTACATATAATGGTCATTCATATTTTGTTACCTTGGTTGATGAAAAATCTAGATACACATGGGCCTATCTTTTGAAACATAAAAGTGATGTCTTACATGCCCTTCCCCATTTTTTTTTCAAACTCATTGAAACACTGTTTTCCAAGGTCATCAGAGTTTTTAAATCAAATAGCCTTAAAACGTGCATTTAGAGATTTCTTTGCATCCACTGGAACAGTACACCAATTTTCATATGTTTATACACCTTAACAAAATCTAATAGTAGAAAGAAAACATCAATACCTACTTAATGTTGCATGAGCCTTGATGTTTCAATCTACAGTTCCTCTTTGTTTTTGGGATAGAATGCATTCTCACTGCCACACACCTAAGGAATAGAACACCAATGCTTTTGTTGTCACATACTACCCCTTTTAAAGTGTTGTTTGGAAAATGTGTTGATTACTCATTGCTCAAAGTGTTCGGTTGTTTGACTTATGCATCAACCTTATCTGTGCATTATTGTTTTAAATTTGATCCAAGAGCTCATTCATGCATATTTATGGAATACCTTCCAGGAATAAAGAGATATAAACTTTATTTGATATGGCTAATTAGGATACTTTCTTTGCATCCAGAGAAGTCCTATTCTTTGAAAACTTGTTTCCTTTTCAAACTCCCCTTCGAGACGTCACACAAGTCAGTTATGATTTTTTGGATTAATTTGTACTCCCTTGTTTGCTATTTGAAACCACTGAAGTTTTAGCCTCTAATAATACATCTCAACAGGCTAATATATCCCAAGACAATAATGTGCCTTCCATTGATGATGTTGACACAAGCTACCATGTAGAAGAAAACACTGAGCAACACAACAATCAGAGTCATACTACACCATAACCAACCTTCACTAAAGTGGTCAAGAGTATATCATTTCTCCTACTACTGAAACCTAGAACAACACCGCCCATGGTAGAAATTTTGAATAAACTCCTTTTGTACTTCAAAGATCCTCGTGATAACCTTGTCCTCCTTCATACCTCAAGGATTTACATTGCAACATGATTGAGAAGAAACATGACTTCTACAAGCCCATATTTTTTAAGCAAATACCTATCTTATGATGCATATTCACCAAGTCACAAGCATTACTTACTCAACGTGGCATCAGTCTATGAACCTAAATTTTACCAAGCTATGAAATCTAAAAATTGGAGAAATGTTATGATTGAAGAACTTGATGCGATGAAAAAGAATAAGACTTCGATTGACACTTCATTGCCTAAAAATCAATACACAATTGGAAGTATATAGGTCTATAATTAAGGCAAGTTTCATCTAGATGGAACAGTTGATCAATACAAGACATGTCTAGTTGCAAAAGACTATAGTCAACATGAAGGTATAACCTTCTTTGACATTTTTTCACAAGTTGCCAAAATTATCACTTTGAAAGTTTTTTTTAACCTTAGTGACTTCCTTCAATTTGGCAACTTGCTCAAATGGATATACATAACATCCTTTTAAACGGAGATTTGTTTGAAGAGGTTTACATGTCCTTATATATGGGATATAAAACCACAATAGTACCAAGTACGGGAGAGAAGCTTGTATGGCAGTTGAATAAGTCGATATATGGCCTAAAACAAGAGTCTAGACAATGGTTTGGGTAACCACGCGAATAAGGATGTAATTTTTATTACCTATCCGAATGATTCTTTTGGTAATTTTTGGATTGATCCCCCGATATCTTTTGTTTTATTGTCACAAATTGTTCCAAAACTCCTTTTTTTCAGAACGTGCGTCAACAGTTCTGCGAGTCACATTCCTCTATCCTTTTACTCTTATTTTCGACTGGCAGTTGGAAGTCCTCTACTATAAAATGCATCATCCACCTCACACAAATTCTTTCTTTTGAATTCTCTCATCCCTCATCTCCTAGTTTTCTCTACTTTCCAGTTACCTAAGTTTTGAGCTTCAAATAGTTTTGTTTCCATTCCTTGTTCGGACGAGTGCACGTCAAAATAAGGAAGTTGTGTTAAACTTGGAGAGCAACTGGCAACATGATTAGCATCACGGTCGACCGTAATTGCTTTCAGAGCATTGGTTCATTACGACACAACAATTAAATATTGTTCGACATTCTGACATATTTTTCAACAATCTGAAAGTAGTTATCCAAAATGTCGATCAAGACTTCCAACAAAGTTCTACTGACTCTGTCCAAACTCAAGCTACTTGATGGAACAAACTACCGCTGATGGTCTAAAAAAATTATTAATCTTCTTCAAACAATTGGAAGTTGACTATGTTCTTACTATCGATCCACCGTCTGATCCTCCAGCAACCGTTCACCTTCTGATCCAGAATCATCTACAGGTCCTCCTTTCGTTGCCGCTGACCAAGTGAAGAAGGTATCCACAGTTGATCTTGAGAAATACGTAAAGGACAACAAGATAGTTCACGGACATCTGTTGAACCACATGTCAGATCCAATTTCGATCTGTTCGTGGCTAAAAAATCTACCAAGGATGTTTGAAGCATTTTGGAATCTCAGTATGGTAGAGATGATGCAGAGCAAAAAAAGTACGTTGTCGAAAAGTGGCTACAGTTCTAGATAACAGACGACAAGACTATTGTGGAACAAATTCATGAATATGAAAGTCCGGTGATTTAAAAAAACATAGAGTAAGACTTTAATTTCCAGCAAATCTCTTGTTTTCAAATTACTAAACAGATATATACCAAGTATTTTAAGTCATTTTTGTTTCATTTATAGAGTGGACATCTGAATTAACACGCATAAATATAAAATGTCCTTATATCTTGATAGTTTTGGATAACCTATAGAAACATGAGTTTTTTTAATTCACATTTTACACCATTACCCTTCCATTTAATTACATATACACATATCACCTACCATAATGATGTGTGTTTCTATATATAAATATATATAGAGAAATAACAAAGGGAAATAATAAAGTAAAAAAATAATGTGTAAATTTAGAAAAAAAATATTTTCTATTAAAGATAGATCGAGATTTATGTCCGTATAAAATTCTAAATATTTGTAGTCTTTAAAACAAATTTTCTAAAAACAACCATGTTATATTAGTTAAGTTTAAAATTTTACCAAACACGTATTTTAGATACTTAAAAGATTTTGATTATCCATGTTGGTACTAAAGAAAAAGGTCTATTGCACATTTAAAATAAAGTAGAGTAGAGTTTATATAACATGGAATATTGACTTTTAGGGCCGTTTGGGGGAAGGAAAGGAATAAGGGGAAAAAATAATAAGAAAAAGGGGATTAAGTGGAGGAAATGATTATTATAATCCTTGTTTGGAGGAAAGATTAAGTAAAAGGGTTATGAAGGATTATTATAATCCTTGTTTGGGAGAAGGATTATTTGGGAGAAGGATTATGTGGAAAGAATTATGGCAAAAAATTTGTATTTCTTTTTTCATTTGAGTAATTTTTTTTTATTTGTACGTTAACCTCAATATGAGAAAAAATACATAATTATTTTTTTCCTGGAAATGAAATTATTGTTTTGCATTTGTGTAAATTGTTCGTACCATAAAACCTCTACAACCAAAAATTGTATTCAAATTCTTTTTTGTAGTTAGGTTGTCTTGTAATCCAAATATTGACAAAAAAAGTTGTATTGATTTTTTTTTTGATTTTGTATAAATATTTTTTTATACACATAATATACTTCAAAAGTAATTTTTTTTCCCATTTGTACAGTAGTTTTTCATTCTTTTTTAACATTAAATCAAGTACACAAAATAAAGCGTATTAATTTTTTTTGGTTGTGTAAAATATGTTTATGAAATTTATATCGTAAATTCAATTCACACAAAAATTGTATTATTTAATTTTTCATTTGTCTTCAATTTGTAGTTCAATTTGATCCGTAAATCCAATACATTAAAAAAATATGCTATTTTTTTCAATGTGTAAGAAATGCTTATGGAATGTTTTCTGTAAACCAAATACAAACAAAAATTGTATTTTTTTTTTTTTTTTTGCGTTTGTCTAAACTTATTTATTTTGTTCGTACTACTTTTCAAAACGACGAAAAATTGTATTAAAATAATGTTTATACTTTATTTCTACTGTAACCCCAACACACAGAAAATATGTATTAATTTTTAAATTGTTTTTGTATAAAAAAAAATTTGGACTGTATACACAATACACAATACAAACAAATTGTATTATTTTTTTTTAATTTATGTAAAATATGTTTCTTCAAATTGTAACGTAAATAGAATACAAAAAGAAATTTGTATTTTAAGTTTGTATCATCAATCCTACACAATAAAAATTTGTATTCTGTTGTTTTTTTTTTTCATTTATTATTTTTTTTCTTCATGAGAACGATAAACAACATACTAAAGAAGAATGAAGAAGAAAAAGTGGTGAATTAATTTGTTTGGGAAAGAGAAGAAATAAGAGGATTAATTTGGAGAGAAAATAAATAAATGAGAAAAGAGAAGAAGGAGAAAAAAGAGAAGGATTATATTGAAAAATGAAAGAATTATATTGGGAAATGAAAAGATTAAAGGGAGGAAAAGTAATACCTTAGTCCATGGGCCAAACAACTTTCCTTCCCCTGTCCAAAACGGCCCTTAAGAAACCATAACCTATGACCTAATCAGATGGAGGTTTTATGTAATTGATAATTAATAATCATTGAAAAAGTGTTCATAAAATTGAAAAAAATGAGGACATAAAAAAAGCTTCTAGAAAGGAAAATGTGAAGCATTAGCATCCGAATTTCGAAGAAAACAAGCGGCGCCCTAAGATGAAAGAGAACGTACTAAAGTCTCCACCCTATTTCAAGAATTGGCGTGATTCTCAAGCGAAATTTCACTACACAAATTCTTAAAAAAAAAAAAGAACTCACAGATTCTGATTTGACTTTTGAAACCCCAACCCCCATCATCTCCCAATTTAATTTTCCCTCGATATTTATCCAAATTCAGAAACATAATCTTAACAATTTTATGCTCCATTCTTCCAATCTCAGCCGTACGTTTCATTCAAGCTCCGATTCTCCCCCACTGCTCCTTCCACTACCTTTTCCTTTCTATTAAAGTCTCCTCTCAGACCCCTTCTTCTCTTTCTCTGTTTCTGTCTGCGCTAGGATCGCCCATTCCCGATTTACGTTTCAGGGCTCCAACACTTGTTCTTGGGTTTCTTTACTTTCTTCATATACACAGCCATGTCCGGGGGTATTGCACGCGGTCGTCTTGCGGAGGAGCGGAAGTCGTGGCGGAAGAATCATCCCCATGTGGGTTTTCGTTCTCTCTTCTGTTTTGGGGAAAGACCCTTGTTTTTGTTTTGATTTTTGTTTTGTTTTTTTTTAGGGTTTTGTTGCGAAACCGGAGACGATGCCTGATGGGACTGTGAATTTGATGATTTGGCATTGCATTATTCCTGGGAAAGTTGGGGTATTGTTTTTTCTTTTTCTTTTTCTTTTTTTCCTTGCAATTTTGTGGATGCGTTTTGTATTGGGGTTTTGATTTATGGTTTGATTGTTGCTTTGGATGTATTGCAGTTGATGCCTAAATTGCGACATGGACTCTTCCCATGTTCTGAATCTTGCATGCCCTAATTCTTGTTTTGCTCTGTGGAGCTCTGTGTTGGGTTCTTGATGAAGGATGTTATTTCTATGATTTATCGGGATGGTATTAGTTATTTAAGCTTCTAGACACCTCTTAGTTCAACTATATTTAGAATCTAGATTTGGGAAAATGAAACAAACTTTATGACTCTATCTTCTTTGCTTCTGTCTTCCTGTGTCTGGGTACTCGAACTTCATTTCACTTTTCTTTGCTTGTTATGGCGTTCGGGGCATCTAGGACTTTTCTTTTCAACTTGGGATTACGAACTGGCCTGTCTTTTGAAGCTTTTATCCTTGCAATCAACTGGTATTATGGCTAAAAGACAACCTTCTTTCCCATGGCAAACTATCTTGATTTCAGGGCTCTAAGTTCCTTTTGGCCAACTACTTGAACTCTCTGATCACCAAATGAAGCTTGTTGAATACAGGAATTGAAGAAAGGTTTAAAGTAAATTGGGTACTATATTAAAACCTTTTTTTTAAGTAGTATATGGTGACCAGTGTCCAGTCGACACCTTCATGCAGATTCTTGTGATAACAAAACTGAAAATATTTTCCCCATATTCCAGGTTCTTCAATATATAATATAACAATCCATTTGCTGCTGTACCATGTTAGTATAAAGAAATGGAATAAGTGAAATTTTGAGTAATTATCTAGGCTGAGAAGTTATTTTGGTGATATAATTCTATCAGAAAATGGAAACTCATAATTTCCAAATTGCTACTAGGGAAAGTAGGTATGCATTTTATCCTTTGTCAGCTGAAATAGGCCTACAAGTGCGTTGTTTTAAGCACAATTTTAGGCCGTAGCATGCTTTTCATCAACAGTAATTGGGGATTTCCATTGATAGCCTCACTTTGAAGGTTTAATTATTAATACTTGTTGGGTTCTAGTATCAAGTATGTGAATGACTTTGTTGAAATCACATCTATTGTCTATGTGAATGGATCCTTACCGACTTGATTTTTACGTGAATTTACTTTTCCCTCTTTTGTATATTTTACCTGATCTTTGCTTGAAATTCAACGTTTCTGTTTTTACACTGAAACAAGATTCACTCGAGCATAAGTTGGTCTCAGACTCTCAATGCATTTTCAGGATATGCATGCATAATACTTTAGTAGGAAAGCCTTTTGTTATTAATCTCTACTTCTGGGTTACGCTGTTGGTTATGATGACTTGCACATGACTACACTTCCACTTTTCTTAAACTTTATGCTGTTCTTTAAAATGTTCCCGTCTATATTCTTTCTTTCTATCATGTATATTAATCTGTGGACTTTGTTCTCCAACTTAAGTAGTGCTGTGAAGTTTACTATAGCATTGAAACTTGACAAAGCCATTCTTATAAAAAAAGGTTGACAAAGCCATTAATTTTCTACAGACAGACTGGGAGGGTGGTTTCTTCCCCCTTACACTCAATTTCAGTGAAGACTACCCAAGTAAGCCACCAAAGTGTAGATTTCCTCAGGGCTTCTTCCATCCTAACGTGTACCCATCAGGAACAGTCTGTCTATCGATTCTCAATGAAGATAGTGTGAGTAGTAAATGAAAACTTATGTCTGTATGTTCATTGAAACATCACCTGACCTATCCTTGAATTTCCTTTGTTCATGTGTAGGGGTGGAGACCAGCCATAACAGTTAAACAAATTCTTGTTGGAATCCAGGATTTGCTGGATCAACCAAACCCTGCTGATCCTGCTCAGACAGAGGGGTATCATCTCTTCATCCAGGTATGTCATATTTTGTTTTTAGATAGGGCAGCGGAAAGCTCAATCCTTGGCCATGAGGGTAGGCTAAGTGTATTCCGTAGTGATATATCTATGCTTGCAGATGTAAAACTAGTGATTTCAAAGATTTTGGGAGTGGTAATGCCGACATTTGGTTCTCAATTTTGTGTGAAGGCATGAGAATCAGAAATCCATGCATATAGCATGTTCAGCTATTGGCATCTGACCTGCTTACTAATGTGTGGGAGTTTTAAGAGACATTTGTTGGTCAAGGGTGGGGTGTAGTAAATCGAGAAGGCGTAGAAGAAATCAATTAATTATATGATTATCTGTTGTGTCTTTACCCTCTTTACCCTGATTGGTTTAGGGCTCGTTTGATAACCTATTAGTTTTCTATTTTTTGTTTTTGAAAAATAATTTTTAAAAAACAGATGTGTTTGGTAACTAATTCACTTTTTTGTTTTTCTTTAAACAAGAAACTTGTTTTTAAAATTATGAAGGAAAATTGAAAATATTCAAAAGATACTTAAAAAAAAATACATTTTGTTTTTCAAAAACAGAAAACAAAATCAGTTATTGAACATATATGTTTTCTTTTAATAAACAATTTTAAAAACATAAAATACAAAAACATAAAGTTGAAATGGTTACCAAATGGGCCTTAGTCATCTTTCTTATTCTGTTCCACTATAATTGATGATTCTCCTTGAGTATTACAACCATTGCTGTTTACTTTTGCACACTAAATTTTTTTTGTTTATTTCTAAAAATTAATTTTTCAGATGACCTTATCTACATGGTCCTGTGATTTTGAACTTTGTGCAAATTATTTTCGAGGGGGAACATTTTATGTATTTTTTGTATTAATTGTTTCTAGATTAGATACAACAAAAGAGGCATACAATATGCATTTCTAGACTGCATGTGATCCTTGAAAGAGAAATTTTGAAAATAGTTGGTTTTCAAAATGAAAACTGAAGGGGTCTTGATGGATGGCCTTCCAGTTTCCAACTTTCATATGTCCTCTTGAGTCATGTGAGTTTCAGTGTCATGTCCCTGAGAAAGGGTGTATGATTCTGGTTCTTCCCTATAAACCACTTGATTTGGAGGGATTACTTAAACCATACTCTGTTTGAAGAGATTTCTGACTGCTAGACTGTGGTTGGTAGCGGTTAATTTTGTTGAGGCACAGAGGTGTATACTTGAACAAGATGTGTTCTATAGGTTGTATGACCATGCCTTTGAGCTAACTGGCTGAAGAGTGTAATAACACAGAAGTTTTGTGAATGTGATGGAATTGGATACCTGCCTGACTTGTCTGATTTTCTATTGTTAAATGGAAGAATTTATCCTTGTGCAGGATGCCGTTGAGTACAAGAAGAGGGTTCGCCAACAAGCCAAGCAGTATCCACCTTTGGTGTAAGCTGATTGTGGTTGCCATTAAACTTCTTGAGTACTATGATGATATTAGCAGCCAGTTGCCACTGATTGAATCAACATTTAAAACTGACTCGTTTTATAGATCGTTGGTATGTGGTGCACATTTCAACTGTCATGATAATCTCTGAAACTTTAGTGTTTCCCAGATATGGACCAACTTATGTCAATATTTATATTGGTAGACATGTCAACAGCCTGGTGCTGCATTGTGTTCATATTGTGAACTTGTGGTTTCTTGCTCTAAAAAGTGTATGAATGAAAAGGTTTTTTCTTAACGTATGGATCAACTGCTACTTGCTTTTATAAAGAACGCCATTTTTATGTAGGTCTTCTCTCTGAAGATTGAATAACCTCATCATTGCTCTTGATAACAGGGATGCTCATTACTTATTTAGATTTTCCTGTCAATGGCTGCAGTGGCAATCAGCGCTTTGAAGTAGAAATCTAGAAAATTATGATGACTTGGAAACATTCTGATGATTTTTATTTATGGTATTTTACTAGTTTTTAATGTCCAATCATCTGGTTTTGGTAAATTAATATGCTTGTGTGGCAGTTGTTGAGTTTTGCTTGCATTGACACATATAAAACAGTTGAAGAACACGATCAAGTGTTTAGATTGAAAATACTTTAGGTCTTGTTGGCACCGTTCCCTAATGTTATCCTCCTTTTTATCTTTTATACTAAGAAGTCTTTTATAGGCTTTCTACATTTACATCTGAACCCTTCCAATGGTTAGTAGTAAGAGTGAGGGAAATGAGATCCGTTTGATGTGGGAGTTTTGGAGCTCAGTGGGATTTGAAAAGTAGTCATTCACAAAGTACATGCTTAAGCTTGTGGGTTTTGTTGTTTCTGAAATTAAATAAAGGGAACAAAGTGGAAAGGACCGATTATATTCAATTCAGATACAATTTTGAATACAATTTATATGGGGGTGTGATTAAGAAATTATACTTTTAAATTCTATTTTTTTATTTCATCAAACTTAATTTTGATTTTTACTTACAGATAGATCAATTTTTCATCCTATCGATTATTTAACTAAAACAAACTCATTAATATGTTGGTATACATGGGTAAGTAAGACTGTTCGATTAAAATATTAAGGATGGATTAACAGATATTTATCATGTCTCTTATATGCACCTAAAACATTAAATAAAATAAACTACTTTGTATTAATTTCAATATGATTATGAGCACTAATAATAAAATCCTTCAACTTAGCTTAAAAACAAAACTAACTCATTGTTGAAGGAGAAGTTTTTCAGGAACATTTCTTGTAAGATTGATCAATATTTCTCATAGTTTAAAAATATTCTTAAAAACTTATATTTGTAGTTTAAAATGGGCATCAGATTAGTCCTATCCTTTTAGCTTCCATTAAGATCTTGAAACATTGTCGTTATTGTTTCAGAAGCTTGTAGAGTAGTTTGAGAGTTGTTTGGGACTTTAAACATTGGCAAGTAGTGTCTTACTATTTCAATTGTTCAAGTTTCAACTTTCAAGATACCCCAAACCTACGATCCATTTTGTTTTGTTTAATTTAATTATGTATGCTTTTGATTAATTGAAATTATACAAAATATGTCGTTTAAGTTAAAGTTTCATGAATGATAGGTTAAATCTGTCGACATGCATTTTTTATTATATCAAAATAATGCAATTATTTTGTTTCCTACTAACATCAGATCACCCACAGTTATAGATAATTTAATTCAAATTTTGAGTAGTTTAACTTTGAATTTAGTTTCTCTTTTTTAGTATTAACTTAATGGAATGAAAATATTGAAAATATATTTTTTTTAATTTTTGTTAATAGGGTAATATTATTGATTAAGTGAATTGGTTTTCAATAGGATGCAAAACAGTTCCCTTAGTAATCATCAATAACTAATAATTAACCAATTTTAAAATAAAAATTGAATAGAGTTGAAAGATTTAACAAATGTGACATCTCTTCAAGTCGTTTTAAGTTTTGTTCTCCTTTGGTAATTGAAATCTCAATCATATTTCAAAAAAAAAAAAGAAATTCAAGTTTTTGTTTGATTTCTTAAAAAATTGGTAGAATGTAAAAAATTAACAAAAACAAAATGGTTATCAAAGGTAGCTTTAAGTTGAAAATTGACGGATAAATATTTGGTAATTTGTTTGGATGAATGAGAGAAACCTGATTATGATTAGGTAGCAGAATTTAGTTTATGAACTATAAAGTCATAAAAATATGAAGGTGCAAAGTCAAATTGTTACATACATCCTAACAATATACTATTCTCAAATATTTATGAATTAAATTTTTTTTTTCAAAATCTACGCCACAATTTGTCTCCTTGTACTAATTATTGGAATGAAATTAATTTTAGAGAAAAAGAAAAAAATACATAGACAAAAGGCAATGGTAAAGAACAAAACACAAAAGATAAAAATATAAATAAATAAAAAAAAGTTGCTTATATCGTCAGTTATTTAACTTATTTCTCACTTGTCTTCAAGTTCTCAATACATGTTCTTGACTCAGTTTTGTGTACTTAGTGTTGTTTGTTAATGAAATCCTTTTGTTTGTTTTTTCTTAAATAAATATTTTTAGTACCCATATTCTTAATTTCCTCTATAATTTAATATAACTGTCGAATTTTCACAATTACTTAAAATATAATTCTTTTTGTTTCTAAAGGTTTAATTTTAGTTTAGACTATGTTTAAATGAGATTCTAAAATGGTTAAAATCACTTCTAAAATGTTTTGACCATTCAAAACCAATTTTAATAATACGAAAAATATATAAAAATTTAAAAAATACGAACAAAAGTGATTTCAATCATTCCAAAGTTAGTATCTTCCTAACCTATACTAAATCAATCATTTGAAACCAATAACAATTTGTTTTTAAGATTTATTCAAGTTAATAACAACAACAATAATAATTTAGACACTAAGTCAAAAAGTGATATATTTAAGTAAAGTATATATCGATTGTCATCAGAAGACAGCATTAAGAAAACATCAAGAAGAAAGGCCAATTAATTTACACTACATTTTTCACTTCTTAATTTTATATGAAGAATAATTGTGATTGAGTTATGGAGTTGTATTATATAAATGAAGGTAAGAAGAGAGTCTTAATTATGAAGTGCAAATTATTAAATTAAAGAAGAAATGAGTCATGGAGAGAAAAAGCAGGAAGAAAATGGGTCAACAACATTGCCATTTCACAAGCTTCTTAGCTATGGTGATTCTTTGGATTGGGTTTTAATGGGATTAGGGACTTTTGGTTCTGTTATTCATGGCATGGCTCAGCCAATTGGGTATCTTTTGCTTGGCAAAGCACTCAATGCATTTGGGAATAATATTAGTGACCTTGATGCTATGGTTCATGCCCTCTATCAGGTATATCTATTATTATTTCATTTTTGTTTTCCTATTATCAACCAATTATGCAACCTCAAACTTTTAATTATTGTAACAATTGTATAAGTTATTTGTAAACTTATTTTAAAATAGTAATGGCAACCATGCTTAGTTTTTACAAAATTTTATCCTTAATATATAGTTTTAAAAATTTTAAAATAATAGTATTAAGAAAAAATGTTCATGCCATTTAACTCAAATATCTTTTATCTATAATTAGTTTGTGTTTGAGATTGTTTCCAATGTGTTGTTGAAAAGCAGTTTTAGCATTTAGCTACCTGTCAACACATTAGGATTAGAAAGTTTGATAGCTAATTGAATGCGTTGGAAGAGTATTAATATTACCCACAAATTTAAACAAAAAGGTTATGTAAAAGATTTGGGGAAGATTAAATTAAGTTGGCCTCTTGCTTTTCATCTTTCGTCTACCATTCTACCGAAAAAGTCCAAATAAATGAGATTGTTTTGGATGTGTTATTTAAAGAAGTTAAAGTTTTTCTTTGGTCTTAATATCTATCTATTTTGTTGTCCAAAATGCACTTGTTGGGATAAAACCTCTCAATTCTCAATAAATCTAGTATGTGAAAACTTGCTACAATCACAAACAATAATTTTCAGAAATTTAATTAGAATTAACACAGTAAAACATTTCTAGACAAAGTAGGTGAGCTCTTTATGTAAGTTCGAAATCACCCATCTTTCTACAAAATAACTAGAAGAGCAACAATTGACAAAAACTGTATTGTTTGTGAATGTGGGAAGACTTTGAATTTTATTTTTAATAAGTTTATAACATATCGGCTTAGTCGATTGGTTTCATATATACAACTTTCAAAACCCTCAGAGCCATTTAAACTAACACACATGCTGTTGTGTGTTTCAGTTTTTGAGCCCAAAATGTATGTTGATGAACCAATATATGATCACCAATTCTCTAAGTGAAGATTACTTTGTTTTGGGCAGGTGGTTCCATTTGTATGGTACATGTCCATCGCCACCTTGCCAGCAGGAATACTTGGTATAATCCTCTTCTTCCTTCAACATTTCAATAAATATCTTCACTTATATATCCTTACATTTTTGTCTCTCTAGAAATTGGGTGTTGGATGTATGCAAGTGAGAGACAAACAGCTCGTCTAAGACTTGCATTTCTACAATCAGTCTTGTGCCAAGAAATTGGTGCTTTTGACACAGATCTTACTACTCCCAAAATAATCACCGGAATTAGTGGCCACATGAGCATTATTCAAGATGCTATCGGAGAAAAGGTAACAAATTTGCCAACTCTCAAGTGTTAGAAGCATTCATAAATGGTTACACTTACCATAAAACTCACCAATATAAACTTTTAGATTTAGTGTAACTAATTAGCACGGTATTAGAATCAAACAGAAATTGAAGTTTGATTCTCGATAATTATTGTAACCTATCAGCATAAACTTTTAGGTTTAGTGATGAATTTTTATGACATTTTATGATTGTTTGGGTGTAGTTAGGACATTTTATATCGAGTGTGACGACTTTCATTTGTGGAGTTGTGATCGCCGTTATAAGCTGTTGGGAAGTGTCATTGCTCACTTTGTTGGTTGCACCATTGGTTCTAGCAATTGGAGGCACTTATAATAAGAGGATGACTGTCATTTCCTCTCTCAAAATGGATTGCCAATCTCAAGCTACATCATTGGTTGAACAGGTAAAAATACCAAACAAATATGAAAAGAAAAACATTATTTCTATTAATTTTAGAAAAGTTCCACTCATCTCTAAATTTTGAATTGTAACACATTATCTAAATCATTAACACTTATGATGGTCATCCGTACCAAATTAAGACCATACTCCATTTGGCCACTTATGGATCTCAATAAAAAACAAACTTAGAAAATTCTTCTCAATAAATAAACTTAGGGACGTCATTGCTCAACTTCAAGTTTTCATTCTTTTGCACATACTTTATCTCATTCATTTACTCGTAGAATGGTCGTCAAATAAGTATGTAAGACTAACATTTAATCCATGATATTAACGACAATATTATTCTTACTCGTTTTCATCTACTACTATCACCACAAACTAACGTACCGGATCATTTCAGCATGTTTTTTCTTCATTCACATGTTTCATAGGAAAATATCAGGCAACTCACCTAACTCCATGCCACTTTAGAGTTTCTATGATCAAACCATAAAAAAAGGTGTATCTTGTCGGTGTAGATTGCCTATCAATTTCTTTAAAGCTTTTCTTAAACATATATACTTCTTTCATATTCTCATGACTCTTTTCATTAAGACGTGTTCTTAGTTCATAGTCCTCTTGAACTCGAGCATTCCATAATAGTTAGAAACTATATGTAGAAACAACCAAAACTTATGGAAAATAAAGAAAGAGATTGTTTGTAAGCAAATTTAATTTGTTTTTAACATATAGATTGATAATGTTAACTGACATGTATAGAGCAGTCAATATCTCAAATAAGAACAGTGTATGCATTTGTGGGAGAGAGAGGCAGCATGAAGGCATTTGAAGAGCAATGTGAGAAACAGGCTGTAATGTGCAAACAAGAGGCACTTGTGAAGGGAGTGGGCATAGGAATGTTTCAAACTGCAACCTTTTGTTGTTGGAGTCTCATTGTATGGATTGGAGCTGTTGTTGTAACTGCAGGAAAGGCCAGTGGAGGGGACGTCATAGCTGCTGTTGTGAGTGTTCTCTTTGGAACAATGTGAGTATATTCAAGCTCGAGACCCGTTTTGATAACCATTTTATTTTTAGTTTTTTAGTTTTTTGAAAATTATGCATGTTCTCCAACCTTTTCTATACATGGTATTTTCTTGTTTTTGTACGTAGTATTTGGATTCTTAGCCAAATTTAAAAAACAACGATAAGTTTTTGAAAATTACATTTTATAGTTTCCAAATTTTAGCTTGGATTTTGAAAAATATCAAAACAAAGAAACAAATAGGTGGAACTGTTATTTATTTTCCACTGGTGTTTGAAAAATCAAACTAAGTTTTGAAAAGTAAAAAAAAGCAATCTTTAAAAACTTGCTTTTGTTTCAGAATTTGATTAAGAATTGGGAGTTTCTTTTCAAGAAATGTTCTAACCATTGTATATAATTTAGGAGAAGGCAAATATAAATTTCATAAAACAGAAAACTAAAAACAAAACCTTTACCAAAAGATAACTTAAATGATTATCAAAGAGTTCAAAAAGGGTTGAGTATCAACTTAACAAAACTTTATATTATCAAAGATGGCATCAAAGAATCACATATCAAATGCAAAACCACCTTTTTTTGGTGGATTGCAGCACTTTGACTTATGCTGCACCAGATATGCAAGTATTCAACCAAGCAAAGGTTGCAGGGAAGGAAGTTTTTCAAGTCATTCAAAGGATCCCAGCTACAATTGAGAGTTTAGAAGAGAAGAAGAGCACATTAAAACATATAGAAGGACACATTGACATAAGAGAAGTCCATTTTGCTTACCCATCTCGTCCTCAGAAACTCGTCTTTCAAGACTTCTCTTTGTCCATTCCAGCAGGCCAAACCGTTGCCTTAGTAGGTAGCAGCGGGTGCGGAAAGAGTACAGTCATCTCCCTTATTACTAGATTCTATGACCCTCTTCAAGGTATGCCTCCACCACCCCCTTTTTTGCCTCTTCAAGCTCATTTTAATTCAATTTTCATGTCAATCTCAAGACCACTTTTCTCCAGGTGATATTTTTATTGATCATCAGAACACCAAGGATCTGAATCTGAAATTCCTCAGGACTAACATTGGAATAGTTTCCCAAGAACCTGCACTTTTTGCTGGAACTATTAAGGATAATATCAAAATGGGAAATATTGATGCAGATGATAAACAGATAGAAAATGCAGCAGTTATGGCCAATGCACACTCTTTTATATCTGACCTTCCAAACCAGTACTCTACAGAGGTAAAATTATGAGGGTCAAAACAATTTTCCTTACATATCAATACACTATTTTTTCTGCCAAATTATTAAGTTGCACCTCGTCTTAATAATTCTTCAAGATGATTGAAAATTATTAAATCACCAATTCACCCAAAAGCTTAAGCTAGTGGTTGAAGGTAAATTTAATTATATATCACCAACACTCCCCCTCACTTATGGGCTTGAAATATTTGAAAGGCCCAACAAGTGGAAATTGATTTTAATTGGAGAGGAAACGACAATGCAGGGGCTTGAACACAGGACCTCCCTAGACCACCTGCTCTGATACCATATTAAATCACCAATTCACCCAAAAGCTTAAACTAGTGGTTGAAGGTAAATTTAATTATATATCACCAACAAAAATTCTACCTTTACTTTGGAGGAAATGATACCACTTTTTATAGGTGTTTGATAATATAGAGTTTCATCTCCAAACCAATTGGCAAAGGGGACAACAAGTGTGAGGCTCCTTGATTTTTCCAACATGGGGATTCTCAGCATGCTCCGCCAAGGTGGTGCTTCTTTTGGGTTCACCATTGTTAATCGGATCACAACTTTTTTTATTGGACCGATCAAATATCTGATTGAATTTTATGGACTTTGATACTATATTAGATAGTATGTGATTCTATCTCAAAACCAATTGATAATGGGAGAGTAGCACATCTATCTTGTAACAAGTGTGAGGTCTCTTGATTTTTTCAACGTGGGATTCTCAACAAAAACATAAGACTTCAAAGAGGTGTTTGAGTCAAAAGAGTAAAGTTGTTTAGTTATGGAGCCTATAGTCTAAGAGTTAACAAGTCATTAAATTGATGCTATTTGTCAAGTGACCTATGAAGTCTTTGGCTAAACAAATAGTGGAGTTAACAAGTCGTTGCGTTTAAAATATGCCATGATTTTTCTAACATCTAGTTCAATAAAATGAATAATTAGTATATGGGCAAAAATTTCAGGTTGGACAAGGAGGAACTCAACTTTCAGGAGGTCAAAAGCAAAGAGTAGCTATAGCGAGAGCAATTCTCAAGAATCCAAAAATTCTTTTACTAGATGAGGCCACAAGTGCATTAGATTCAGAGGCTGAGAGGTTGGTTCAAGATGCCCTTGAAAAGGCTATAATTGGAAAGACAACCATTTTGATTGCCCACAGAATATCAACCATTGTTGGTGCTGATATGATTGCTATCATAGAAGATGGAAGAGTTTCAAAGACAGGAACACACCAAAGCTTGCTAGAAACAAGCACATTCTATAGAAACTTATTCAACCTCCATAGTATCAAACCACTTCAAGACTCAAGGTTTGTTCTTCATACTAAATAAAAGCAAATTTTACTTTAGAAAATATAACTGATATCATTTGTTTATAAATGGACCAGCAACTCAAATTCTTTGTCAGAACCAGGAAGTACCCATCAAGAAGCTCAATCTAGTGATCTTGATCAAGATGAAAAACCTGAGCTCGAGAATTCGAAAATAGATTCAATGAGCCAAGAGGAAGAGAAAGTGAAAGCAAAAGAAATGTTCTTTAGAATCTGGTTTGGGTTGAGTAAAATAGAGATTATGAAGACTAGTTTTGGATCTTTAGCTGCAGCTTTGTCTGGCGTTTCGAAGCCTATCTTTGGATTCTATATCATAACAATTGGAGTAGCCTACTATCAAAAAAATGCTAAGCAAAAAGTTGGGTTATACTCCCTCATCTTTTTTCTATTGGGATTATTATCACTTTTTACTCACACATTGCAACACTATTTCTTTGGAGTGGTGGGTGAGAAAGCAATGAGAAACCTCAGAGAAGCTCTATATTCAGGTACTACTTAACAACACTACTCTTTGGTTTATATAGAAAGTTTAAGATGATATTATCAAGTTGTCAATAGCTCGTAAGGCTCTCTTTGATAATCGTTTTGTTTTTTAAAATTGTGTTTGTTTCACCCAATTTCTTAATCATTGTTTTCATATTTTGTATTTAAACGTATGAGTTCTTAGTGAAGTTCTAAAAACGGAAGAAAGTTTTTTAAAACTATTATTTTTGTTTCAGTTTTGGTATAGATTTTGAAAACGCTTCTAAACTGTAGAGAAAAAACAGTGAAATCAACAAATGGAAGTGATGTTTATAGGCTTAGTTTTCAAAAACAAAAAATTAAAAACCAAGGTCTTGTTTATAAATAACACTTCTATGGTTTTATCTAATGGTTTCTTTGTTTTTTATCTACTTTTAGGAATGTTCCCAAAAACGAAGCCCAAAATTTGAAAACTAAAAAACAAAAATTTAATGTGTTATCGTTTTGGAACTTGACTAAAAATTCAATTGTTTAATTAGGAAATATGAAATTGAACACCATGGTAAAGAAGTTGTAAACAGACATGCATAATTTTCAAAAATCAAATAGTTATCGAACATGCCAGAATGATTATTAAACGAGACCTAAACTAATTTGATGAACTATTTCAGTTATACTCCGCAATGAAGTAGCTTGGTTTGACAAACTTGAAAACAACGTTGGTTTACTTACATCAAAGATAATGAACACCACTTCCGTCATAAAAACCGTAATAGCTGATCGAATGTCTGTCATTGTACAATGCATCTCCTCCATTCTCATTGCCACAATAGTGAGTTTTATCATCAACTGGAGAATGGCTCTAGTTGCTTGGGCTGTCATGCCTTTCCATTTCATTGGTGGCCTAATACAAGCCAAGTATGCCAAAGGATTTTCAAGAGATTCTGCTGATGTTCATCATGAACTTGTTTCATTAGCCTCAGAATCAGCAACCAACATAAGAACTATTGCTTCTTTCTGTCATGAAGAACAAATACTGAAAAGAGCAAGAATTTCACTAGAAGAACCAATGAGAAAAGGTAAGAAAGAAAGTATAAAGTACGGAATCATTTACGGCGTCTCGCTTTGCTTATGGAACATTTCAAATGCCATTGCTTTGTGGTACACAACAATTTTGGTTAGCAAGAGACAAGCATCTTTTGAAGATGGTATAAGATCATACCAAATTTTTTCCCTCACAGTACCCTCAATCACTGAATTGTGGACATTAATTCCAGCCGTCATCAAAACCATCGACATATTAACTCCAGCATTCCACACACTTGATAGAAGAACACTGATTGAACCTGAAATACCAAAAGGTGAAACAACAGACAAAATTGAAGGGAGAATTGATTTTCAAACTGTAAACTTCAAATATCCTTCAAGGCCAGGAGTCATTGTTCTTAAAAACTTCAGCTTACAAATCAAAGCAGGATCAGATGTTGCACTTATTGGACCAAGTGGGGCAGGAAAATCCTCTGTTTTGGCACTTTTGCTAAGATTCTATGACCCTGAAAAAGGTAATATCCTTATTGATGGAAAAGATATAAAAGAATACAATCTAAGAACATTGAGGAGACAAATAGGATTAGTCCAACAAGAGCCAGTTCTATTTAGCTCATCTATCAGATATAATATTTGCTATGGAAGTGATCAAGTGTCTGAAGCTGAAGTTTTGAAGGTGTCAAAAGAAGCTAACATACATCAATTTGTAAGTTCTTTGCCTGATGGATATGATACAATTGTTGGAGAAAAAGGTTGCCAACTATCAGGAGGGCAAAAGCAAAGAATAGCCATTGCTAGAACACTTTTGAAGAAGCCAACAATTTTGCTATTGGATGAACCAACTAGTGCATTAGATATTGAATCTGAAAGAATTTTGGTTAGTGCTTTGGAGTCAATAAACGGGAACAATGGCTCTAGAACTACCCAGATAACAGTTGCTCATAGACTCTCTACTGTGTCAAACTCAGATGTTATTGTAGTTATGGACAGAGGTGAGGTTGTGGAGATTGGTTCACATGCCACTTTATTGACAACTCCTGATGGAGTGTACTCAAAACTCTTTAGGATACAGAGCCTTGTTGAAGATTAATATCCTAAATCATTAAAAGTAGGATGTAGGAGTAATATCTTTGTATAAAAAGCAAGTACACAATGGATGTTTTGAAATTACAATGATGGATAATAGAACTAAAAGTGAGAGTACATGTACCAAAATGGAGGTTTTGGAAGTAGTGTCTAAATCATTATGATATATATTGATTTGCAAAAATATTGGACTGTTTAGGAGTAATTGGTACATAGGATTTTTTGTGTTTTGATTAGATCGATTATAAGAATGTAGTTTGTTGTGTAATATAAGAATAAAATGATTTACATGCATTCTAGCAAAGTTGTGTGATCTTTCTAGCGGTGAACTGGTTGAATGCAATGCATTCTAATGTGAAAACATGTTTAGATTGACTATGATGGTCAATATTTTTTTCTACATTTAGAAATACTTTTTTAAATATTTAGAAAGTCATGCTAAACGAACTTTTTGTATATGATGGTCAATATTATATTTTTCAATTTAATTAGGTATGTATTCTATATTTAAAATTATTTGATGTTGCATCAGATTTGTCCTTTAAAATTAAAATCTTAAAGTAAACTTAACTTAGCGATAATTAGCTTGTCTTTTGATTGTGATCTTATGTTCAAATCTTCATTCTCATTTGTTGTATCTTTTAAAGAAACTATCACCATAGACTAAACATGTTATATTTATCATAATTGTTTTAATTATTTTAAATATAATTATTATATTTGAAAATGTCGTATTAGATTGTTCTAATAGAATTAAAATGGTTATTTTTTTTCTGTAAGATTAAGATCTTTCCTAATAAGACAGTTTTTCCATGAATAAAAAACTTAGAAAAATAACTTTTAGCCATTTAAGTTTGGATTAGGTTGCATTTAGATCCATAATTACACCTTACCCTTTAAGCACTATATTTCTTTTTTTTTAAAAAAAAAAAGGTCTCATTAAATACAACTAGCATCGGTATGTTCTCATAACTAGCACCTTACCCTTTAAGCACTATATTTCTTTCTTGTTCTCGAGAACATACAGATGCTAGTTGAACTAAATTCATGTTAGCCCCTTAAGCACTATTGATCATTTATTAAACAATATGCATATGAATGGATGTGGGTCCCATTATTCAAGTCTCAAGATCAACACTCGAGAAAACTACTCATCTAGAATGATCGGATTTCATCTTGTGATCAAGGTTATGTTCTCAGTCTTATTTAGTTAGTCTCCAAAATTGTCGGCTTATTAAATAAGGTAAATAGATCACTCACTCATGTAAATCAAAGAATGAGTTTTCACAAGTAGTTTTTCATAACTCACTTCGAATTAAGATCAAGTTGCATATGTTCATCATGTGAAATATTAATCTTTTCAATTTATGAACTTATAAAGAAATCAGATAAAATATTTCGTGATCCCAGTGATGTACAAACCCATGATATTGGATACAAAAAAGAATATAACTCAACTAACAAAAAAGTATGTGTATTATTGACCAAGTAGAGGATTGAATGACACATATTATAGAATTAAAAAAAAATTGTTGCATATTAAAATTTATAGATCAAATTATTGCTTTGATGAAACTTTGAGACCAAATAAGTTTCCAATAATTAACCAAACATATAATAGAAATCTTGATCTCAAGCACTTAACCAAATGATCAATCTGTGTTTTCCTTTAATATAATAAATGTATATCACAATCTCTCATACAGTACTCATAATTTAATCAATCTGATATACACAGCAAAGATAATGCTAACAAAGACACAGTGCTCAAAAACCAAACACAAAAGATAAAAGAAAATACGACGCGTTGCTCTTTTCTCCATTATTTAAATTTGTTATTCACTTGTCTTCAAGTATGTATACCCATACTGATCTTGACTTGCTCTACAATTAATAACCATTCAAAGCTTCACAGCAGTGGAATTTTCAAGCTTTCTTTAGAATATCATATTGTTTATAATTCTCGATTTTATTTTATACCATCTATTTTTAAACGGACTCGTTTAATTTTTTTATTTATCGTCCTTTCAATGAGTCTTAGAGGCAGTCCATGTTGTTAGCCTTTTCAAAATACATGAATGAATGCAACCATTTGTTGTGTGTAACTACAAAAATATATATTAGTGGTCTCCCTTAGCACACATGACTCTCTCAACAGACAACTTAACTCAAATAGTCATCCATTGAGGTTATCAATGCACTTCTAAACTTGACTAATAGCCTTTTTTATGTGTGGATCGAATAGATGCACCAAGATTAGTTATTTATTCAAAAGGTGGCAAAAAAAAGGAAAACAAAGATTCTTCCATACAGCCTCCTTATTTATAAACATAGATTAACCTTTTATATGAATTTTGAAAAAGATATTTGTATTGTGTCTTAACATTATTATTTCGATGAAAATTAAGTCCAAAGTACATGGACTAAAACCCTTGATGATTATATTCATCTACTTTTTTCCACATTTAAAACTAAGCACCTTATATAATCACAAAACAACATGTAGATAAAATCAAGAAGAAAGGCCACTTAAATTCAGTACGTTTCTACTTGTCCTATGATTTAATATTTCATTAGGAAACAGCATATCCCAAGAAGATTCTTTTGATTCACTTCAGCTATTATGGATCTGTACATATATATAAATATAATGTTGGACTTTGGTTTTGCATGCAAATTAAAAAAGATGATTCGTGAAGAGAAAAGCCAAGAAGATAATCTTGGCTCCTCCTCCATTGATGGCCCAGCTTTTCCATTTCACAAGCTGCTTGTTTATGCTGATGCTTTGGATTGGGTTTTAATGGGATTAGGGACTTTTGGTTCTGTTATTCATGGCATGGCTCAGCCAATTGGGTATCTTTTGCTTGGCAAAGCACTTGATGCATTTGGAAATAATATTGATGATATTGATGCAATGGTTGATGCACTCTATGAGGTATATTTATTAATTGTATTTGTGGCTACTTTTTATTTATTTATTTATTGTTTTTACTTCAATATATATATATATATATTTACAACATATAGTTTTGGAACTTATTATATAAGTGTTGTAATTTTAACTAAGTGAATGCAAAATTTGTTGCTTGAAATGATAACTTCGTTATTTGTTATGAAATTGTGTTGAATGGATATGTGAATTTGGTTTCTTCATGAAATACTTTACGTACAAATAATATAACAGAATTTTCACTCTGACATAGGGACCAACTTCCATCTATCAAATGGCACAAAGGGCCATTAATGAAAACTTGTACTATTTTTGGTACCTAGAGGTCAATAATTAATAGTAACTATACTCAAATTTTAAAAGTACAAAAGGTCTTTTTTTTCTTTTTCTTTTCTTTTCCTTTTCTAGCTAGTTGTAAACAGAGGAATTATTAGATTCAGAGCATTAATAGAGATAACATAATGCAAAATAATTTTCGGACATTGCAAAATTTAAATATTGGTTGAAATCTATTACGGATAAATTTTGCTATCTATTATAGGAGTTTATTAGTGATAGAGTCTACCACTAGTTTGGCTATCAATGTTAGAAGTTCATCACATAACTACAAAGTTTTTCCAATTGCCTTTTTAGTATTCCAAGTTTTGATGAATATGTGCTTTTGGTCCCAGAGTTTTAAAAATGAACTTTTTTAGTCCCCGAGTTTATAATAATAGACCTATTTGGTCCTCAAGTTTTCAAAATGTACCACTTTAGTCTCCGAGTTTTAAAATATGGGTTTATAAGATTCAAAAAGTATTTTATGTTTGATTTTTCAAAAATAATTATATGATATTTAAAATTTTTAAAAATAGCTTTAAAGAGGATATGATTTTTAGAAGTTATACTTCTAATTTAAAATATCATATAATTATTTAAAATAAAAGTATAAAGTTATTTGAAGGGTCTTTTAAATCTATTTTTAAAAACTAGTGACTAAAAAGGTACATTTTGAAAACTCAGATCAAATGAATCTATTATTATAAACCTAGGGACTAAAAAGATCTACTTTTAAAACTCATGGACCAAACGCACATATTTATCAAAACCTAACCACTAAAAAAAAAATGTAATTTTTCCAAGTTTTTCTTTTTGTTTGGTAGTTCCAAATATAAGAACCAAATATTAGCATTATATATATATCATAATGCAAAATAACTGACAGATATAATAAAAGTTAAATGTACAATGATAAAAGTCAACATGGGTATAATCTAACTTACATACATTGAGTAAAGTTCAACGTAAACTTTTGATTAAAATCTCAACTACACGTGTTTGAACTCAAAAGTTGAAAACATAATTTTGTGGTGGTTTTATTATAATCAACTTCAACTACGTGTAATCAAAATATGTTATAATAGACTTCACCTAAACAATAATATAAGTTATCCATATTGAAAGGTATGTATGCTGTGATCATGATAGACTAAGAGTTGAGTAATTCAAATTATGTGGTCAAACAATGTAGCTAAATTCATGCTTCCCTTCCTAAAAACTTTTCTCTCTTCCCTATCTCACTCTGCCTTACCCCAACCTCTTCCACCACTTCTCTCACCTTCTCTCCCCCCCTTTTAACTCACCCATCTCCCCACCTCTCTTATCCATTATATACTCCATATTTATAGATACAATATCACCATCAATTAAAGGGCAAAAACTAATCTAGATCTCTTCTTTTTTTTTTAATCTATCCTCAAATTGCTCTGTTTCAATGACAAAAGAAGAGGAGAAAAGGACAATGATTCTATTTTAGAAAGCGAAATGAAGAAGTAAAGTATTAAACTAAATTTTAAGCATTGAAGATACAGAATAAAAAAATAAAAAAAGGTAAAAACGGTTTTTTTTCCTACCAGAAGGCCTTCGAATTTTAGGTGGTAACAAAGGTTCCAATGTGGTTCTTTGCCACAATGGTGTACCATTGATTGGTTTAACAAAGTAGGAGTAAATGTTATGTCTTCTTGTAGAAAGACTCGTATACAACCTCTTTGAGTTTTTTTTATGTAATAGATACTTTGAATAGCACCAAGTAGGAACAATCGTTTTCCACTGTTTCAATGAATTGAGTCAGACTCCAATTAAGTTGGTTTCTAATATGGAACTAAGTTTTGGCCAATCAAGATGAGCTCATATTATGAAACACCCTAGGACATGTGTGTTCATTAATCAACGACTTAATTTGGAATGTATTATTTGCATCCACAATGCTTGCATGCAGTCGCCATTTCCACCCATTAAGTTGTAAAACTACCCAAGTCAATAATCTTTTATAGTATCTTTTAAGACTTAGGGGTGCTAAATTTCATACCAACACATCATTGTATATGGTTCATATCAGTCTCATCCTTAAACTCTAGAGAATTATGTGGATTATTTAAGAGATTCTTTGACCCGTATAAACCGACTCAACTTCTCCTTCAATCCCAACTTGCAATATCTAATTTTAGAATAGGCGAAGTTGGTCTATTTTCACACTTTAGTATGAAACATCTAGGAAGGACACGATTCAATTGAATAATCTAGCGATATCTTTAATTGAAAAAAATACTAAACATAAACATTTGTGAAAACTAAAATTAAAGTGAGAAAGTTTGAACCTAAATTGCAGAGCTACAGAAACATTAACTCATGCCTTGATAAAGTGAAAAAATAAATCACTCGAGAGAAACTATGAATGAAAGCCGGTAAATAAAATAATCAATGAAGAAATAGCTCTCCTTCATTGTCAATTTCATGCACTTTAAAAAAAAAAACAGGTATGTGATGAAGGAATGAATACCTAGTGTGATGGTTGAGAACACCCACACCCGATGAAGGATTGAGAAACAAATATCAACCACGCCGATGAAGCAAAAAATCACCCTGGAGACACATATAAGCAGCCATGGCCGATGAGTTTCTCCAACGTTGGCTAAACTGTCTCGCAGTTAAAGAAGAGGTTGACGGAAGTGATTTTGTGGTTTTAATCATTGGTTTTATTTTATGATTTAGTTTAAAAACAAAAACTCACCTAGACATGTTTTTAAATCCAAATCAGCAGCCATGTGGACAATTTTTAAGTCAAGTGTGTGATTGTACTATTGTTGAGGTACCTAATAAAATTATTCTTTAAAAAACGTAGGGACTAAAAAAGCTTATTTTTAAAATTCAAGGACCAAATGCATCTAATAATGAAAACTCGAGGTCTAATAGAGTATTTTTTTCCAAAATATTATTATGTTACCTTGACAAGAGGAAAAACTAGCAAAAAGACTTTTAAAAACTATTTGTTAAAACTTATGGACCAAAAAGATTATTTTAAAAACACATGGACTAAATGCACCTATGGGACCAAAAAGGTATTTTTTTAAAAAAAAATAAAATAAAATAAGAAAGACGCAAATATAACGATCAGGTATTCGAAAAACAGCACTATGCAAAGGATTATTAGATAGGAGAGATTTAGATCTAATTCTCGACGTCTATCGATGATAGACCATATAATAGGTAAGAGTCTATCACTAATAGAGTATCATAGACAGATTTAATTATATTTGCAATTTTTTATAAATGTTGTTATACACTTAAGCCCGTTTGGTAACGTTCTTGTTCCCTATCTCTTGTTATATTCCCGATTTCCTGTTCTTTCTTTTTTTAGAACAAGAAACAGAAATTTGTTTGATAACTGTTTCTATTTCTTATTTCTTGAAAAAAAAAAAACATAAACATAAAATGTGTTTGATAACTGTTTCTTGTTTCTTGATTTTCTTTGAGATTCATTTTTTATTTTATTCACATTTAATTCAATTAAACATCAAACAAAAATATATATCCTCCATTAAACATAAAAAATAAAATCATCAAACCTAGATAAGAAGGTCTTCTTGTAATCTCATGGAGAACGAGATGAAAATTGGGATCTGAAGGACAAAGTAGGCAAGAGGAAGATGAAAACCCACGACGAAGAGGAGGATCGAAACCCACGGCAAAGAGGAAGACAAAAACTCACGGTTAAAACACAAATCTAGCAAAAACCCACAAATTCGATGAAAACGCACAGCGAAAACACAATTCACGCAAAGAGGAAGAGGAAAACCCAAATCCAGCGAAGAGGAAGGCGTCGTGTAGAGGAAGACAATGTGAGGCAAAGAGGAAGACAATGAGAGGAAGAGGAAGAGGGTGATTATTTGGGAAAGACGATGGAGATAAGAGGAAGAAAAGGAAAACCACATAGAGAGTGGTTATTTGGGGAAGAAGATAGAGATAAGAGGAAGAGAGTGGTTATTTGGGGAACAAGATGAAAATAAGAGGAAAAAAAAGGAATTCACGAGAGGAAAATGGAAAAAGAAAATGAAATAGAAAAAGTATTGAAAAAAATGAAAAGTAAACCAATAAAATAATTGAGAAAAAGAAAAAAGAAACAAATAGAAATAATTGAGAAACACGAATAGGAGAAAATATTTTTTTTTTCCAATAATTCCTTATAAAATAATAAAGGTTTCTACTCTTTTTAGAACGAAAAATAGAGAACGTTACCAAACACTTACGTTTCTTAAAAAATGAAAACAGGAAACAGAAAACAGGAAACAGGAAACGAAAACTTGACGCTTAATTATTATCCTAAAAAGTGTTATGGAACGCAATTAGCAGCGCAAGTAACTCAAACTGAATTCTCTGTTTAACGTATATCATAGTTTTAGAGAGAACCGTTCATGAAAATATTATTCTTCTCCACTCTTCTTTCTTTTATCTTTCCAACACTTCTCGATAAACCCTTCTTCTATGATTTGTAAATCTTGTCCAAACGCTTGCGGCCTCTAAAAAAATTATATATCTATTTAAACTTTATTTTTGAGCTCCAAATTATGTTAATCGAAGAGAATTTTATTTGTTCAAATGAAACTTCAAAACCTTTCTTTGAGTAAGTAGCTCAATCAAAACCCAGTCTTCTCTTGATTTGTACCAAAAGAAACTCAAATCTTGGTCATTTCTAATTGTGAGTACTAAATAGGGATTTATTTAGTTTATTAAATTTTTGGCAGGTGATTCCATTTGTGTGGTACATGGCCATAGCCACTTTCCCAGCAGGAATACTTGGTAAAATCTCCCTTACTTCCTCAAACTTTTGAATAATATTACTTCACATATGAACCTGTATAGTTTATATGCTTATATTTCTCTTTTGTAATTAATAGAAATTGGGTGTTGGATGTACACAAGTGAGAGACAGACAGCTCGTCTACGACTTGCATTCTTGCAATCAGTGCTTAGTCAAGAAATTGGTGCTTTTGACACAGATCTCACCACTGCCAAAATAATTACTGGAATCAGTGCCCACATTACCATTATACAAGATGCCATTGGAGAGAAGGTAAAGCCAATTATCACGATTCATCTGCTCTAATTTTTTGGATTTAATAACGATTAATATGATATTAGAGAATGCACAAGATAAAAAAGAAATAGTTTATCTTTCTTCTTTAATCTCTTCTCTAATATTGCATGGATGCAGTTGGGGCATTTTTTAACAAGCGTGGCGACTTTCATTAGTGGAGTTGTGATTGCTATCATAAGCTGTTGGGAAGTGTCATTGCTCACTCTCTTGGTAGCTCCATTGGTTATGGCAATTGGGGCTGCTTATACTAAGAGGATGACTCTCATTTCCTCTATCAAAATTGGTTACCAATCTGAAGCTACTTCCTTGATCCAACAGGTAAACATCCCCTCTCAATTAGTATATATGGAAAAATAGTAAAAACTTTGATATTTCTATTTAGTTTTTTATCTTTAAAAAGAGTATTTGGCTCAACGAGTCAAAGCTAAGAGAGTAGAGTTGTGAACTCCTCTACTTACTTGGCCCAAAGAGCTTGTGAGTCCTACTGTCTTTGTGCTGCTTCTCTCTCCCTTAACTCTAGAATTTCACTCATGGTCCCAAAACACTAATTGATTTGATTTTATAACATGAGGTAACATATGAAAAGCTGCAATAAAAATAATTAATCATGCAAATGCATTAAGCCCGTCTTTTCAGGCAATATATCAATTTCCATACGTGATATTATTAGTACTTCAGAAGTATAAATAATACAACTTCAAATTCAGAATATAAAGACATACCGTTTAGAAACTATGTAGGGACAGCCAACACTTATCTTAGTCAATCGGAAGAACCTGTTTGCAAACTTGTTTTTTGATATGTATAGAACAAAAATGTTAACTAATATGTATGGGACAGTCAATATCTCAAATCAGAGCAGTGTATGCATTTGTGGGAGAGAGAAGCAGCATAAAGACATTTGCAGAACAATGTGAGAAAATGATTGTGATGAGCAAGCAAGAAGCATTGGTTAAGGGAGTGGGCATAGGAATGTTTCAAACAGTGACTTTCTGTTGTTGGAGTCTCATTGTATGGATTGGAGCCGTTGTTGTAACTGCAGGAAGAGCCAATGGAGGGGACATCATAGCTGCTGTTATGAGCATTCTCTTTGGAGCAATGTAAGTAAAAAACTATATCAGCATATCAAAATGTGTAATCCAAAATGAGCCAAAGATGTAGAATGTTAAAATGAGAACAATCTTACTTGAACATGATCCATTATATCGGTTCTAGAATTGTGTCCTTGAGTTCTATGAATGTTAAAATGAGGAATCTCTCCTTTTTCTTTTTTGGTGAGTTGCAGCTCACTGACTTACGCTGCACCAGACATGCAAATATTCAACCAGGCAAAGGCTGCAGGGAAGGAAGTTTTCCAAGTGATTCAAAGGAAGCCCTCGGCAATCGATGGTTCAAAAGAGAAGATGTTGGAGGATATTGAAGGCCACATTAACATTCAAAAAGTCCACTTTACTTACCCGTCTCGTCCTCATAAACTCATCCTTCAAGACTTCACTTTGTCCATTCCTGCAGGGCAGTCTATTGCCTTAGTTGGTAGCAGCGGGTGTGGAAAAAGTACAGTCATCTCCCTTATCACTAGATTCTATGACCCTCTTCAGGGTATGCCACCACCAGCCCTTTGCCTCTTCATCCTCTTTCTCTCTCTTATTGTTCATAGTCATGTCAATCTTAAAACAATTTTTCTTCAGGAGATATTTTCATAGATCATCAGAACATCAAGGATCTGAACCTGAAATTCCTCAGGGAAAACATTGGAATAGTTTCCCAGGAACCTGCACTCTTTGCTGGAACCATCAAGGATAATATCAAAATGGGTAAACGAGATGCAAATGATCAACAAATAGAAAATGCAGCAGTAATGGCAAATGCACACTCTTTTATATCTAACCTTCCAAACCAGTACTTAACAGAGGTAAAGCAAGGAGAGCCAAAAAAAATTTCCTTACCTGACAATGTCATTTCCTGCCAGAATTCAAAATTCCACCTGATTTTAATAATTCAAGGTGCCTAAGGATTCTACCATAAAAGAATGAAACACGTATTTATCTTAAGTTTGCACAAGAAACAAAACAAAACAAAACAAAATCATTATCAACATGTTAGTGATGTCTAATTTAAATAAATAAAACGTACATGGGTGGAAATTTCAGGTTGGACAAGGGGGAACTCAATTGTCAGGAGGTCAAAAGCAAAGAATAGCAATAGCAAGAGCCATTCTCAAGAATCCACGAATTCTCTTACTGGATGAAGCCACAAGTGCTTTAGATTCAGAATCTGAGAGGCTGGTTCAAGATGCTCTTGAAAAGGCTATAGTTGGGAGGACAGTCATCATGATTGCCCACAGAATGTCAACTATTATTGGTGCAGATGTGATTGCCATAATAGAAAATGGAAGAGTTTTAGAAACAGGAACACACCAAAGCTTGCTAGAAAAAAGTATATTCTACGGCAACTTATTCAGCATGCATAATATCAGACCAATTAAAGATTCAAGGTTTGTTCTTCATACTAAATAAACCGCATTTTTTTCAAAAGAAAACATGACCAACTGGTATGAATTGTTTGTTGATGGACAGCAATTCAAACTCATTGTCAGGACAAGGAAGTGCCCATCAACAATCTTCATCTTGCGACCTTGATAAGGACGAGAAACTTGAACCCAAAAATTCTAAAATAGATTCTTTGAGAGCAGAAGAGAAAGAGGGATCAAAAGAAATATTCTTCAGAATTTGGTTTGGCTTGAGTAATATAGAGATAATGAAGACTATCTTTGGATCTTTTGCAGCAGCTGTGTCTGGCATCTCAAAACCCATCTTTGGATTTTTTATCATAACAATAGGGGTAGCCTACTATCACACAAATGCAAAGCACAGAGTTGGATTATACTCCCTCATCTTCTCTATGGTGGGATTACTATCATTTTTCATGCACACCATACAACATTATTTCTTCGGAATAGTGGGAGAAAAATCAATGAAAAACCTCAGAGAAGCTCTCTATTCAGGTATAATTTAAGAACACTTTTCTTTGTTTATATAAAAATTTTAAGAGCATGCTATGGAGCCAAAAGTAGCTTCTAACGTTAACTAGACTAATTCAGTACTTCCAATGGATTATTTCAGCTGTACTACGCAATGAAGTAGCATGGTTTGACAGATCTGAAAACAATGTTGGTTCACTTACATCACAAATAATGAACACCACCTCCATGATAAAAACCATAATAGCTGATCGGATGTCTGTCATTGTACAGTGCATCTCCTCCATTCTAATTGCCACCACCGTCAGCTTGATTGTGAATTGGAGAATGGCTCTCGTTGCTTGGGCTGTTATGCCTTTCCACTTCATTGGTGGCCTAATACAAGCCAAGTCTGCCAAAGGATTTTCAAGAGATTCTGCTGTTGCTCATCACGAACTAGTTTCACTAGTCTCCGAATCAGCAACCAACATAAGAACTATTGCATCTTTTTGCCAAGAAGAAGAAATAATGAAGAGAGCGAGAATGTCATTAGAAGAACCAAAGAGAAAAAGTAAGAGAGAGAGTATCAAGTATGGAATCATTAATGGCATTGCACTTTGCTTATGGAACATTGCCCATGCAATTGCTTTGTGGTACACAACAATTTTGGTTCACAAAAGACAAGCATCCTTCGAAGATGGCATAAGATCATACCAGATTTTCTCTCTCACAGTACCCTCAATCACTGAACTGTGGACATTAATTCCAACTGTCATCTCAGCCATTGGCGTACTAACTCCAGCATTCCACACACTTGACCGGAAAACCCTTATTGAGCCAGAAATACCAAGAGGTCAAAAAATAGAGAAATTTGAAGGAAGAATTGAGTTTCGAAGAGTAAAATTTAACTATCCAGCAAGACCAGAAGTCATTGTCCTTACCAACTTTAGCTTAGAAATCAAAGCAGGATCAAGGGTGGCTCTTATTGGACCAAGTGGAGCAGGCAAGTCTTCCGTTTTGGCACTTCTGCTCAGATTCTATGATCCTGAAGAAGGTAATATCCTTATTGATGGGAAGAATATAAAAGAATACAATCTGAGAATACTGAGGACACATATAGGGTTTGTGCAACAAGAGCCTGTTCTATTTAGCTCCTCGATCAGATATAATATTTGCTATGGGATCGAGCATGTTTCTGAAACTGAAATTTTAAAGGTTTCAAGAGATGCTAAAGTACATGAATTTGTCAGTAATTTGCCTGATGGATATGATACACTTGTTGGAGAAAGAGGTTGCCAACTGTCTGGAGGACAAAAGCAAAGAATAGCCATTGCTAGAACTCTTCTGAAGAAGCCAACAATTTTGCTCCTAGATGAACCAACGAGTGCATTAGATGTTGAATCGGAAAGAACTTTAGTTAGTGCTTTAGAGTCAATAAATGGGAATAATGGCTTCAGAACTACCCAGATTACAGTTGCCCATCGGCTATCTACAGTGACAAACTCAGATGTTATTGTAGTCATGGATAGAGGTGAGATTGTGGAGATAGGTTCACATAGCACCCTATTGACAGCTCCTGATGGAGTGTACTCAAAACTCTTCAGGATACAGAGTCTTGCTGATGTTTAATAGTTTAAATCATTGCAGGTAGAATATATGTCTAATATGCTTATATAGAATAGAAGACAACTATAATAACTAATTTGTTGAAGAACTTGATTTCTATTATCAGGTGAATGATTTGATTGTGGATTCTTACAAATGAAAGATTTTGTAGTTTAAATACACCTCAATGACTTGTGCCTTAGAGAACAAAAAGCTACAATACGTTCACTTAAATCTCCAAAAAGATGCTATTGATTGTCTTGAGTAATTCCACATCAACCCCAGCAGCAATTCCAGAATCAATATAACACAGCTGGAAAAAAATATATTAAGTAAACAGTCTCTATTCAATAACCAGAAATTTTAACTTATAAGTTTATAGTAAAGAGAAACCTGGTATTGTGACTTATTTAGCGTATGAATTCCTCTTTTTATTAGTTGCTGCCATCCAATATTTTCTCTAAGGGCCCTTTCAAGGCCTCTAGTATTCTGCATATTACGCATAAGATCATAAGAATGCAACATGTAAAAAAGAAAACAATTTCTACAATAATTAATCAACTTAAATTGCCAACTCCAAGAAGGAAGAGGAAGAAGAGTCTTTTCTTAAATAAATATATTTATGGACAAGAAACCAAAACTTCTATTTACAAAACTAGTTTAAAGAACTTCCAAGTATCCATATAAACCTACGAGAAACAATAATAACATCAAGACGCACATGGCATGCACATGTAAAACCATCTAGTCAACAAGTATTGTGATATTTAAGCAAATTCCAAGATGAATAAACTGTAACAGCTCCACTTCCAATATATCACATTAACACAAAATAGCACAAGCGTTTCCACCGTCGTGAGATGGTAGGATCTTCCTTGCTGTAATGTAATAGCCACAGAATACACACAAAATACAAGAAAATCCCAACAATGCAAAAATCACTCACATATATACTAACACAAACCAACGGCTACTAAGGGTTGGGAAGGAAGCACAGACACATTGAGAAAAATGTATGCCAATTAAAATATAGCAATTACACAATTAAGAGTATTTTGAAGATAACGGAACTTTATGATGATTAACGAGTTGATAATATTGAAGCAACAAAAGAATATTCTTCTTTTTCTTCAGTTCAAAATTGGGTAACAGAAAAACATAACAGCAGAAAAGATAAGGCTGACAGCTAAAATTGCAGGGGAAGAAAACTACATGAGCTGGGTCCAAAATCAGGAGATTATATTGCTGCATTCCGTTACACTTCTGTTTAACTTGAATCCCCACAATAGTCCTAGAATGTCCATCATGCTGAAAGAACAATGGCCTGCATGAAAAGATCTTATGAAGTTAATGATAATGATGGCACATTCTTTCTTGTATCAAAGATTAAAAACTTTGTCGATAAAAGCAATGGAACCATTTGAAAATTGAAACCAGTTGTGATACCTTCCACATTATAACTTTTTTAACACGAAAAGACATACAAAGTGCCATAGTTCATTAATATCCAAAGAATGAAAGGGATGGTACAAACGAATCCACCAAAAGAAATCAAAGAAGACTAGAAAGAAAAATTCTCCAATGGGTTAAAATAGAATAATTACAAAATTACTTAGAAACAAGACCCCAACCAAAAGCATTGAGATGATGATGTCCTAAGAGACCGCCCAAGATTTCTCTAAAGCAAAACAATGTATAATATCCATACATCTAAAAATTGATGTTATAATAAACAGAGAAAAAAGTTAGATTAAATGTCAATTAAAGACGTACGTTTTTTCACTAATATTTACGTGTTGGTGATCATTAGTGCATATCCTTCCATCAGAGAAGTAATTCCAAACCCAATCAACTAGAACTTGATGACCCTTGGCTTTTTTAGGGGACTTATTTTTCGTGACATTTTGAGAGATTCTAAAATATACGGAATTTTCATGCCCACTAGAACCAGTTTGTGGATCACTATCATTTGTACGGACAAGATACCTATCCATGGGCCCATAAACCTTAATTGTCTTTCTCTTATTTGCATCAATTAGGTTTACCATTTGTGCCCCACTACTTGAACCAGGGACTGAGAGATAAAGTTCCTCACACTCTTTAGGACCAAAATCAATTATCCTTGCCTGAAGCCCAAAGGAACGCAAAAGAGCGGCACATTCAGTGGTTCCAATCCAATTTTTTTTGCCATAAATTTTGTAGTTAAAATGTTCTGCCCCATGTACATCAAATCCTCTTTCCCAAGCAATCTCAAGCCATCTCTGAAGTGATGGAATATCTGGAACAACTCCTGACCCACCAAATAAAATGTTTCTTGTTTCTGGCCTTTGCATTAGCAAATGAGAGCATAGCATTTGAATGTTCCGCCATCCACAGCCCCACCCAAAATCCTCAAACTCAATACTCTGATAATGATCAACATACCCTGACAAAATACTAGTCGAGTCATGAGATTCTAATTCTAAGCAATTTTTTAATAAAGATATCAGACCACCTTCCACCTTATAAAAGGCACCCCTGTTCTGTGAACCAATCAAGCATGATACCTTTTCATTAACATTCAACTCCCCCATCACCAAAGTGCCGCTCTCACAACTTAACTTGTTGCTACTCAAAAATCCCTCACACTTAATCTCTTGTGGCATGTCCCCGTTATCATTATCCTACAAACAAAAGTCATATAAGGACCAAATTACTAATATTGAAGCCCGTAAGGAATGTATAAAGAAGAATCGAACTAGAATCAAGGCTTTGGGATTGAAAAGATGGAACAACTTGATTACATTGTCATAAGAAGTAGAGGAAAAAGCCATTTGTTGGGCCAACTCAAAGTCCATCGCAAGTTGGCGTTGTTTATTGTCATTGTCTTCATCCTCCAAGTGACCATTGGCATGCCTGCAACAGCAATAACATAAAGACCTTCCTCAGTCGTTCGGTAAACCCTATCTACAAAAGCTTTGGAGTCAAGAGGTGAGAAATTTTAATATGAGGATCTAAATATTTGGTTTACATAATCAAAGAATAAAGGAATTGATTGGTATTGCAAATGAAGCGGCAAGAATGGTACCGCTGAAGTTCGTCTGATGGAACAACTTGGTCACAGAAGGGGCAACTCGATGAATTCATTGAATCTTAGGAATACAATCTGTGCCGTCTCCAAATTTCAACACTAAACTGAGTGGAAACATTACCAAGATTAATGTCCTACTAAATCTAATAACTAAGATACTTTAGAAAAAATTTAGCAGCACAACATCATCAAAATGCAGACTACAAACCCAAAATCATCTAATAGACATTTCATCAACTGATCCAATCACAATGGGTAATATTAAAAAATACTTTATAACCAAGCTCGAATAACATTGTCAAAGTCTCACTTAAGACATAATTAACTAACTCGAATACACATGAAGATGGCATCAAAATAGAGCCAATGAACAGGGTATCCAAAACTAAATTCAACAGGTCAGGTCAAGCAAACATAAACAATTAAAGAAGTACCTAATAACAACTATTCTTTCTGAAGTCTCCTCTTGAGCATCACCAAGGTCGAACAACTGCAGAATCGGTGGGTGGAAAAGTACGAAGACACAGACTGAGTAAGTGGGTCACACCTATAGAGCCATTAAACAATATACAAAGGAAGAAGACAGTTTTTCACTTCTTTTGAAATTTTCTCGATCTCTTCTGGGTTGAAGCTTGTCTCGTGTATTTTATTATTATTATTTTTTTCATTTTTCATTTTCCATTTTTCATTTTTCCTTGTTTTGAATTCCCAATCTTATATATATAATAGTCTACCAATTTAATATAAAGAGAACATTATGGTAATAGTATCCACAACAAACATAAAACTTTGGGATATAGTTGATAACATGAAGACCAATTTTGGAATGGTGTTGCTATTTTTCTTCTTTCGAAGTAAAGAAAATCAAAGCAAAACAAATGGATTGTTTTTAGGGGCATTTTTAAAAATAACAAAATAAATTAAAACATTTACAAACTATAGCAAAATTTTGGATTCTATCACTGAAAGTCTTCTATTACTATAGCATATAAATGACTATCAGTGATAGAATTTGCTATAGGTTGTAAATATTTTGTAAAATCTACTATTTTTAAAAATTCTCCTTGTTTTTATTATAAATATTAATATAAAAATATAGATGATCATTAGTGTACTTAGTGGTCATAATCATGTGTCAAGTAAACATGGTCTCTTAGTGGTAATGTAATAACACATCTTACTTGTCAAGTTGTGTATAAATAGTGTCATTTGGTGGAGTTGTTATTGGAATTTATGTCCTAAAACTCGTTATTTATAAATATAATTCATTGACCGTTATTAATAAAGTGTTGTTATTATAATTTCAATAAATGTTATTGATTATATTATTAATTTTGTCTTAATAGCCCAAATCCAATAAACTAACATCCTAAGTTGTTTGATGAGTCTTAAACGGTATATAGAGACATACAGGGATCAATGTTTGAGACCAATTTAAATGGTCTATAGTATAGGGATAAGATTGAGTATTTGATACAAACGCAATGATCCAACGCGTTCGTGTAGGTGACATGCGAGTGAGGATATCCTATGCAATGAGTTTGCAAAAGACTAAACCACGAAATAGTAACCACTAGATGTAACTTCGGTTAACTAGTTAGGTTTTTATTTCATTAGGATGACCTAGGTAACTTAGTCTTAATCCTGAGTATATTATGAACTTTTGTTTGCGAGGGATTGTCCTTTGATTTATACGGGTAAGAGTGGCCTGCCGACTCAATATGCTTATCATTTTGGGAACAAGACCGAGTGGGAGCTGGAAACATAATTACACAAGATCAAATTCACTCCTTCCTGACTTTAGGGTAAGTAGATAAGTGTTCTTTTAAATGGTGTTTCCGGGACTTGAACAAAGGGTCCTACCTTCTCTATGGCATGAGAGAGGTTTCTATTTATTGGTTGGACCATAAACAGGTTGTTCATTAGAGGAGCACTAATATTTAAGAACTAGAGGTAACCCAAATGTAAAACGGTAATTTGACACAGTTGGTGTTACGAACACTTGTAAAAGACTAAATTATTGTTATTGGTCTATATCTATAGTGGGAAGAGTTCAATTGTAAGTCTTTAGTGGAGCGTACACACAGTTAACGAATATTGATTAATGTGGTTAATGAGTTTACCCAATTAATCTCATATCGTTGTAGCTTTTGATTTGTAGATCCATTAGGTCTCCTTCATAGCTCATATATGGTAATGAGATTTATTTATATTGCTTGTAATTTGAAATGTTCGAATTTACTTTGGGAATTAATATACTGTATGGTGATACATTATTATATAAAGTTTGTATTTTAATCAAACTTTATTATATAAATTTAATTTTGGATATGATTCAAAATTAATTAGAAGTATTAATTACAAGACATTTATTAGGAGAATTAATTGGAATACAAATTATAATAATTAATAACAAGATATTTATTGCAAGAGTTAATTACAACACAATTGTTAATCTACCAGAAATATTTATCCGCCCACAACTCGGCTACATATTGTCGTCTAAAGAATTTCATATTCTTCTGGTCTAGACAATCCTTGGGAGAATTACTACTCTGTTCTAGAAGAATTGATCAAATTAAATTATTTTTATATATTTTCTTCGCTGATTGAATGCGAGATTAAGTACGCAATTTGGTTTCGCACCTCTCATCCACTTAATTATAAATTCGTTGATTAATCATTTAAGGATCTATTTCTGCGACTTGCAACACAAGTAGACTAAGTTATGCGATAAAAAGTGCTAACTTTGTCTCTAGGTGAGGACTATGTTATAAAAGATACACTTCCTCACCATGCGCTGATATTTTTTCTAATTATACGTTGAGTATGTTGGAATTTATGTCCTAAAACTCGTAGTTTGTATTCAAAATTCTATTCAATAAAATCGTCTTGTTGATACTATAATCTGAAAGCCAATAAACTAATGTTCCGAGGCTATTATGTAGACTTGAACTTTATGTACATACATAAAAGTGGCTCAAGTTTGAGTCATAGCCTAAATGGCCTATAGTATATGGATAAGGTTGAGCGCCTTATTCGGGAGATACTATTGATGCGGCCTACTTTGTAGTTAGTACAAACGATGTGATCCTAAATCGTTCATGTAAAGACATGGAAGTGGGAGCATCCTATGTAAAGAGTTTACATAAGACTGAAACCATGAGATAGTCGCTTTTAAGTTATAACACCGTTAACTTTGTAAAACTAACTATTTCGTTTATAGATATTCAATGTAACTTAATCTTAATCCTGAGCTAACTATGAACTTCTGTTCACACCAAATTATCCTTAGATCTGCATAGGTGAGGGCAGCTCAATGGCGCTGGCCCAATAAGCCTTCCATTTTAGGGGTAAGATCGGGTGAATATCTAGGGACATAGGGTGCAAGACGGAATTCACTCCTACCAACTCTAGGGTTAGTAGTGATGGAAACGGTAGACATGCGCAGCGGAATTAGGATCAAAATTTACTCTAATTACAACTAAACACTTTAGTGGTAAACATGCATCACAACCCTAAAAAGAAACAAAATAGGGTTAATAGAAAAACTCACCCTTGATGCTTTTCTATTATCGTAATCTTCTCACGTGCTCTTCACGATTTCCTTACGAAATCAAAACCTGGACTACCACTAGTGTTGACCCGCTAATCTCTGGACTTAGAACCGAGTTGTGGGACTCGATCGGTAGAGAAAAATAGAGAGAGAGAGATGGATTTAGGAGGAAGAATTTGTGGAGAGAACTTTTGGAGAGTAAAAAAAAATTGGTTTGATTTTGCAATTCCAAATTACAAAATCAATTTTTTCAACAAAAAATCAACATTTTTTTTTATTTCCAATCCATTCCTTTTATAAGCAAACTACATGCAAAATTTGCATGTAGTGAGCTTCCACTCTCCACACTTGGCATATTACCAAGTAGGTGTCTCACATGCATGAAGCCATTTGTTATTTACATGCAATATTCTTCCAAGGGTAAAATGGTAATTTGACATTTAAAAAGTCAAAAGTCAACATTTTGACTTTTTACCATTTTATTCGTCTTGACTAATTTCAATCTCCCGAGTATGAATCCGCATTCATTTTTCAAAAATTCAAATCATATTTGAATATAAAGTCGGTCAAAGTTTGATTTTTCAAAGTCAAAAGTCAACATTTTGACTTTTTATATCTTTGACCTTTTCCATCAATTCCGAGCTTCCAAATATGATTCCATATTAATATTTAAATCATATTTAAACATGAAGCTCTACATAAGTTATAACCGATGACTATATCAAATATATTTATCGGTTTCTCTCTCTTTACCTATTTTGAACAATTCAAATTATTTCATCATAATGTTCTAAGTTGATTCCTTATGAGCTAGCGGGGGTACCTAATGGACCTATAGATCATGGGCTCCAACGATCCGAGATTAACTGGCTAAACTTTTTAGACCGAGTTAATCAACCTTCGTTAACTAACGAGTCATTCCACTAGAGTCCCGTAGTTGCACTCCCCTCACTATAGATATATTTGTGTCCATGTGATATGACCATGATAAGTAAGCTAATCCTTCACAGGTTTTTCATAATCTCGGCTGGGTCAAAGTACCGTTTTACCTCCGAGAATATATCTTTTCTCCTTAAGTCCCACTGATCCACTATTGAACAATTGGTTTAAGGTCCAACCTTTAAACCGAATCCCTCTCGGGCCAATGAGAGGGTGGGGCCCCTTGTTCAAGACCTGGATTCAGTCCTTAAGGGAACAACCTATCTACTAACCCTAGAGTGGGTAGGAGTGAATTCCGTCTTGCACCCTATGTCCCTAGCTATCCACCCGATCTTACCCCTGAAATGGAAGGCTTATTGGGCCAGCGCCATTGAGCTGCCCTCACCTATACAGATCTAAGGATAATTTCGTGTGAACAGAAGTTCATAGTTAGCTCAGGATTAAGATTAAGTTACATTGGATATCTATAAACGAAATAGTCAGTTTTACAAAGTTAACGGTGTTATAACTTAAAAGTGACTATCTCATGGTTCCAGTCTTATGTAAACTCTTTACATAAGATGCCCCCACTTCCATGTCTCTACATGAACGATTTAGGATCACTTCGTTTGTACTAACTACAAAATGGGCTGCATCAATAGTATCTCCCGAATAAGGCGCCCAACCGTATTCGTACTATAGACTATTTAGGCTATTTACTCGAACTTGATCCACGTTTATGTCTCTACATAAAGTTCAAGTTTACATAACAATAGCCTTGGGACCTTAGTTTATTGGCTTTAAAATTATAGTATTAATAACGACTTATTGAATAGAATATGATTACAAACTACGAGTTTTAGGATATAAATTCCAACAAGTAGATAGGTTGTTCCCTTAAGGACTGAATCTAGGTCTTGAACAAGGGGCCCCACCCTCTCTTTGGCCCGAGAGGGATTCGGTTTAAAGGTTGGACCTTAAACCAATTGTTCAATAGTGGATCAGTGGGACTTAAGGAGAAAAGATATAATCTCGGGGGTAAAATGGTACTTTGACCCAGCCAAGATTATGAACAACCTGTGAAGGATTAACTTACTTATCATGGTCATATCACATGGACACAAATATATTTATATTAAGGGGAGTGCAACTACGGGACTTTAGTGGAATGACCCGTTAGTTAACGAAGGTTGATTAACTCGGTCTAAAGAGTTTAGCCAGTTAATCTCGGATCGTTGGAGCCCTTGATCTATAGGTTCATTAGGTTCCCCCGCTAGCTTATAAGGAATCAACTTAGAACATTATGATGGAATAATTCGAATTGTTCGAATTAGATAAAGAGAGAGAAACCGATAAATATATCTGATATAGTCATCGGTTATAACTTAAGATAGAGCTTCATGTTTAAATGTGATTTAAATATAAATATGGATTCATGTTTGGAAGCTCAGAATTGATGAAAAAGGTCAAAGAAGTAAAAAGTCAAAATGTTGACTTTTGACTTGAAAAATCAAACTTTGACCAACTTTATATTCAAATGTGATTTGAATTTTGGAGAAATGAATACGGATTCATGTTTGGGAGGTTGAAATTAGTCAAGAAGGACAAAATGGTTAAAAGTCAAAATGTTGACTTTGGACTTGAAAAGTCAAACTTTGAATTTGATTTAAATGTTGAATTACCATATTGCCCTTAGACTAATTTAAATAATAACACTTGTTGAGATTTGGCAAGCTTATCACTTGCATGTGATATGCAAGTGGCTTATTGTATGCAAGACACCTACCCCACTAAGAATGCCAAGTGGTGAGATAGTTAAGATCTTGCATGTAGTTTGCTTGTAAACAAGTTTTATGCAAAGGTGAAATGACTCAAGGATTTGAAATTGAAAATTAATTGTAATTGTGAATTACAAAATTAAAAACCAAGAACTCTTTTCATTTGAGAATTTGGAACATAAAAAAAAAAAAAAAAAAACTAAAGGTTAGGTTCCTCCAAAGAATCTCATCTCTCTCTATTTCCTCCACCATTTTTGAGTCCCACAACTCGATTTTAAGTCCGGAGAATAGCGGATCAACGCTAGTGGTAGTCCCGACTTCAATTTCGTGAGGAGATCATGAAAAGCACGTGAGGAGATTACAAGAAAAGAAAAGCATCAAAGGTGAGGTTTTTCTTTTAACCCTATCTTTGTTGTTTTAGGGTTTTTTATGCATGTTAATCATAAACTTGTTTAGTTGCAATTAGAGTAAAAATTATATCTTTATTCCGTTGCTCATGTCTACCGTTTCCATTAGAGTACAAGTTTTCCTCACGCTTGTCCAAGTGTAAGCAAAGTGAGAGGTTTCCTGGGTAAGCTAGGTTACTTTTGCTACAAAGGACTTTTATCTATTCAAATGTACCATTTGGAACTCAAAGACCTGTGACTCATATCAACTCACCTCAATCATGGCTAACGAAGTGCTCCAAGTCGTCTATGAGGCCTAACATGGTCTAGTCCATGTGTTGATTTGCCTCTCTCTACTCATCATGGCCAATTCGATAAAATAAAAAAGCGAGATTTTCACAGCTTCCTCATCGGTCTCAAAATTAAGGTCGGGTACTCTTTGTCCAACTCCGACCCATTCATATTGGACCTATCGCCCATGTACAACTGTCTCAACCTCAAGGCTTTATCCTCTTCAAACTGAACGAACATCTCAACCTAAACCTTAACCTCATGATGGTATTTAAATCCTCCCACCTAAAGAAGACCTTATGACTGAGTAATTTAAAATTGATTACGTTGTCCCGTTCATCATCCACCTCTCTCAATAGGATGTAGTGGCAAAGAGGTCCATTAAACACCAACTTAACATCTAGAAAATGACCAAATAGAGTTTTCCTAAACATGTGTATCTATCTAGATCTTAGTTTTTTTTTAATGTTTGACACGGTCTTCACTAAGTGTGAATAACATGTCAAGATAGCTAGCAAGAAGTCTTTAGAATTGATCTTGGTGACAAGAGTCATTTGCAAAACAGAAAACACGTGTAACACAAGATAATCAGTAACTTGTCCTAAAACTTGGGGGCAATCTCAACAGAGAAAAACATGACTTGCCAATTGAACTCGGACAACAATGCATCGGGATGCCACATGATAAGGGTTTTACATGCATCATGTGATGTATATTCGGTCCAATCTCGGGCGAAATCATCTCCGAGATTACTCCACACAAATGCATGTGAAACAAAACAAATCTGGGACTCCTTCAATAAATATCGAGGCAATTTCATCGATCTTGGTCAAGATTTCTCATATGTTGGGCCTAGATTGATGAAATTGCTGAGATTCATTGAATGAAACAACTTGCATTAACTTGAAATTTAATTTTACATTCAACTATAACATAAAACCAACTAAAAATTTTCCCATCCGCCATAGAATTCATGGAAAAAACTATAACATAACCTTAAATCCAGTCGTAAACTATGAAATCGTTCAAATAATTTACCTTTAGAGATTTAAGTTTGAGGATGACTTCTTGAAAATTCGGAGAGCAAAAATTGAAAGAATGTCTTCAATTTTGGGAACAAACTCATTTAGTCTCGGCTGAAATGAGTACATAGTTTAAGATTTAAAGTTTTAGAAAAATATCTAATGTTCGGGCTTCCAAGGGTATTTTGGTCATTTGAGAAAATTCTTTATAAAATGAATAAATAGAAATAATTGATAAAAATGAAAAAAAGAAACTATTTTTGTTTCTAATTAGCCGCTTCTTCCTCCTCCGTAGTTCTGCATCTTTTTCTTCTTGCAACCAGCCGCCGCTGCCGTTAGCCTGGAGGGTCGTCGCCGCCGTTGAACTCTCCGTCAGCCGCTGCACGCCCGTCCGCCAAGCGTCCCAGCCACGTGATTCCTTCAGCCGCACCTCTGCCGTCTCTTCTTTTCCTTTCGCCGCCGTGCCTAGGAGTCTGCGTCGGCCACCATCTGCTCTCCGCCGTTCGGGTTTTGCCGTCGTCGCACGCCGGAGTGATCAGTTAGGTAGATCCTTTGGTAAGTTGTGTTTTCTCGTGGGTTTTTGAACTATTTTTGGCAACCCATTAAGTATGAGTTTAAATCCATGAGTTTTATGGTAATTTTGAAGGTGTAACTTGAGGTTTATGGTTGAAGACGTACTGCCCAGCGGGTTCGAATTGGTTTCCGCTGAGGAATTTTGGTAAGTTTAGTGGTTTTGCGTAGATTTTTGGTTACCCAAACTATTGGTTAAAGTATTGAATTAAATTTTGACTTGGAAGGTTCGAAACTGTGGTCTTCGGAATTTAAGAGTCGTTGGCGACGCTTTTGGGCGATTTAACTTTGGAGCTTCCAAGTGGTTTTGCACTAATCCAATTAACGGGTGAGAATTTTAGAGTTGTTGGATTTAAGTTTTTGGTTATTGAGTAATTGGTTGCAATCTATGTGCTTGAGGTTGATCATCGATTTATGTGTAGGTGTTTGTTGAGGCTTTTCCTGGAAACTTTGCTTAGCTCGATCATTGTTGTGTTCAAATAGAGGTAAGTTATTCTTTTTTACTACTCGAACTGCCTTTGAGCCAGACAACTTAGACAACATGCTTAGTAGATTCAGAGGAGCATGATACTATGATATGCGCTGAGCTATCTGTGAATATGATGTTGTTAATTATGTATACGTGACTTTTGATGTGGGATGTATTTAGCATGTATGTCTATGATAAGTTAATGGTGACAGTTTTCCCTCCTTACACTACTATGTTACCGGTCGAGACCGACAGATTTCCTAATATGCTATCGAGTGCCGGCGGGTGCCCTTAAATCAGTTTGTCCTCCTTACACTACTATGCCATTTCAACAAGTTTTGGCATTGATCCACAATCCGATTGCCCTTAAATCAGTTACCCACAATGTTGAAGGTTTAAATGTGCAAGTTTAGATGTTTTAAAATGTTCGGACCCTTTCCAGTAAGTTTTTTTTTTCCTTTCCAAATTAGATTGAAGCGTTTGGATGTTATTATGAACCATTGAAACTCATCTGTTCTTATGTTTGGTCAGTTTGAAGTGTTCGACTAAGGTTCAGTAAGTATTAAATACTATACCTTAGACTATTTTTCGAACTTGATTAAAGTATGCTAGATTCCTAATTAACTTGTTGAAGCTCTCTTTTTTAAGTATTGGACTAATTTCGGAGTAAGTGATGGTATTTGGATGATTTTTGGTATAGCATCTTGAACACTCATTTTCAATTAAGGTTTTTGTATTAAGTTCTAGCACTTAAATGTTGCCTTTATTCTTTTCCCACTTTAAATGTTGTTCACAAAGCTTTATGACCTGGTCGTGCTTCCTAATCCCTTTCTAGATGGGATCAATTGGTGTCCTATTTTTGAGTCTGAGTCTACTGAGTATGGGACCCTTTCTCCTTGAGTGAAATTAGTAGTGCACTGTCTCTCGGTTTTGATGGCTTTTACTTGACTTTCTTCGAGGATGATTGGGTGGAATTAGAAGTGCAGTGTCCTATTTTTCAGTCTGAGTCTACCGAGTGAGGGGACTCTTTCTCCTTGAGTGAAATTAGAAGTGCAGCATCTCTCGGTCTCGATGGCTTTTCCTTAACTTTCTTCGAGGATAATTGGGACACTACCAAGATATTATTGGTAGCACCTAGAGTGAAAAGTGTGAGGTTGTAACCTCTTGAGTTTAAGGTAATTTTAAAATTAATTTTAAATTGTGAGGAGCTGCACCCAAAGTTTTATGGGCCTTCCACCATTATTGGGAGAACTGGGCTTGTGGCTTACCAGGTACAAGAGGCTTCCATTCATAATGTTTTTTCATGTCTCTCAGCTGAAGAAGTTGGAGGCTCTAATCAAGTTCTTCAATCTCATCCACTTGAGTTCTCTGAGGATTTTATCGTAAGTTAATCATAAGAAGGTGATAGGCATACACTGGGATTCTGTATTGGTCTGGGAAGAATGGTTAATCAAATGGGCCAAGTAACCGGATAGCGATGCCACATGGGAGGTTGTTGATTTTATTAATTAGCAATTTTTGGATCTTCACTTTGAGGATAAGGTGAGTCTTGAAATCGGGGGGGTATTGTGGGGCCTCCGATCATCCATACTTATGAGTGAAAGGGCAAGAAGGAGAATTCACGAGAGAAGAGGATGATGGTCCATGTAGTTTGTTATTTTGGGAGTTGGGGACTAGTGCAAAGGGTTTATGTTTCAGTTTCAGTGAGGGGTGTGGATGTTTTGGTTGAAGCCTCGAGGAAGTGGAGAGGAAATCAATACTTTCATATTCGCCCGGAGCTATCTTTCATTTTTATTGTTAAAGATTGAGATTGATTCTTTTTACTCTTTCATTGCAATATATCATCATGTTGTATATTTCCCTGTTTTCGAGTATTGTTGGGATCTTCTGACTGCAGGGAATGGATGAAACCTAACAGAAACCTTTGTTTTTAGTACCCCTACGAAAGACAAAGCTCTAAAGGTGAAAGAGTTTAGGAGTAATAGTTTTATTACTCGTGTTTACAAGTCTTGCTAAAGTACTTGCCAATAGATTGAGAAAAGCTTTTCCCTTCATCATTATGGGTTCCTAAGGAGCTTTTATTGTAAAGGAGGCAAATTTTGGATCAAGTTCTTATTGCCAATGTAGCCATAGGATTACAAGGATACGAAGGAGGAAGATTACATTTTTAAGATTAATTTTGAAATAGCTCATGATTCCGTAGGCTGGAACTTCTTTGGTTAACACTCTAGAGAAGAAGAGCTTTGGATGGAGATCATGGATTTGAAGTTTCATTGGGTTGGTGAAATTCTCCATCCTCTTAAGTGGGTATTTGAAGGATAAGATTTTTGCTTCGGGAGGTTTTAGGCAAGAGTACCTTTATCTCCTTTATTATTCCTTCTCATGGTGTACGCTTTAAGCTTAATGGTTTCCAATTGTATTCAAGGGATGATCAGTGAAGGCTTTGAAGTGGGTAAGGATCAAGTGACTCTTCCTCATCTCCATTTGGCAGATGATAGTATATTCTTTTGTTAGATCTTGAGTTTGGATACTGATTTGATTAAGGTGGGAGAGTGGGCTAATCTAGTGGATTGTGAGGTGGGAGTCTTTCCGACTTTGTATCTTGGGCTTCTTTTTTCCCCGAGACATTTGTCTTTTTGGAGTATGGGGAGGATAAAGTGAAAGAGATTAGCTTTCTGGATGAAAGTTATGTTTCAAAAGGTTTTGAGTGGGATTTCTATCGATTTCCTCTCTTTTTAGATCCACAAGACGTGTTCAGTGTGTAAGAGCCTGAAGAAGCTTATGAAGGATTTTCTGTGGGAAGGTGTGGAGGAAGGCAAAAGAGCTGACTTGTTGAATTGGGAAACCAGTTATAAACCCATACACATTGGGAGGTTAGGGCTGGGAACTTAAGGGCTCGTAATAGGGTGCTATTGGCAAAGTGGTTATGGTGTATTCCCTTTGAGTCTTCTTCTTTTCGGAATGGTGGTCTCAGATTATCACAAGCAAGTAAACAATTCTCATTCTTTTAGTTGGATCTCGGGTTGGACTAAAGGGACTTTCTAGAACTTGTGGGAAGAAATTTCTGCTTATTTTCCCTCTTTCTTTGAGTTGATTCAGTGTGTTGTGGGAGATGGGTCACATGCACAAATGGTAGTATTCATAGAAGCATTGCGGAATGATTCGGGGAAAGAAGAGTCTCTGAAATGGAAGAAACAGAACACAAGGAAGGGCCAGAGCCCAAGCATGACAATGACATTAGTGATGTGTAAGGCTCCTAGTTAGAGATATATGAGATTATTAATAGAGTATTAGTAGGATTACTAGAAGCGGCATATTAGTAATTAGATAGTAAGTTGGTGAAGAATTTTTAGTTATAAATAGAGGGCTTGGGTTGAGGGAAAGGGGTGAAGAATTTTGTAGTGGGATTTCTTTGTGAGGGAATTTGAGGGAGTCTAGCCCTCTCGAAAGGTTAGGGGTTACATTGTCACTTGTTCTTATGAGATTATAGTACATTTCAATATAATTTCCATATCTAATTGTTCTTGAGTTGTTTGTGTGTTCTTGTTATGTTGATGATAGGAATCACTCTCAATGTTGTAGTAGCTCTGCTTTGATTTCCTCTTTCTTTGGCTTAACACGATAGAGTTGGCGGATCAGCTTTTTGTTTCAAGAGTTCATGAATGCAATTCAAGGGGGTTTCAAAGGGAGGTGTTGGGTGTGGTTGCTACACTAGAGAGAGGGAATTGCTAACCTTGGGAATGCTAACTGCTTATTCAAATTTTGGTCGATAAGAATTCAACTCAGCATACGAGGATTTGGTGGAAAGGATATTCTTCCTCCCTCCAGCATGAACCCAATTTATCTCATTTGACCTCCATGTAGATTTAATGAAAGGCCTAGTAAAAGAGCTCATATTTGTTTATTGAATAAGAACCACAGCCGACCTTGTTGCTGCAAGAACTTTTTCAAACCAAGTCTTTTAGAATGATCACCAAACCTCGGGCATTCGAAGATAAAAATTTGATTAATTGAACCAGAAGACCTACCGACAGAAAAAAAAAAAACTCTTTCGAGGATGGTGATGTAATAAGATAGTTAAACAGTTAGTTTGTTATCTTCTGTTATTAGTTGTCAAGGTAGTTAGTCTGTTTTTAGTTAAAAACTAATAATTAGTTATACCTACCTAAACTGATTGTAACTACCAAAACAATCCATCAATAAATAGCCTTTCTCCAGCTGAGAAAGACAGAGAATTCATTTTTTGAGAAATTAGTCCCAACTTTGATTTACATCAAGTGGTATCAGAGCAGCCCCGATCCTTGGGCGGATGGCTGGCCGGAGAGGAAGGATCCCTGCCGTGGGGAATAACTGGGAACAATAAGAGGTGGAAGAGACTGCCACTCTCTCTCCAAGGACAACCACGGTACGCTTGCTGGCCGTCGAAGACTCCTTGGGGGATTTGCACGACAAGATGAATAGAGTAATGGACAACTTGGACACCCTCACCCGAAGAATATATGGGCAGCCAGCACCGGCGAGGGTGGAAAACTACGATCGAGACGGAGGAAACCGAGGGGGACGACGGGCACGAAGGAATTTTAGATACCTGCCCAACCAAAGAAACGACCAAAGAAGGAGACAAGCGGATGCCCCACTGCGATACGCCGACGACGATGACCAAGAAGACTATGATGATTGGCAAAACGCGCAAGACCACGAATCCTCAAGTGGAGACGAGCAAGGGAATATTTGGAATGACCACGAGGAATACCGAATGCCCCAAGGCTTCGGGGACATGAGGTACGACGAGAGGCTCACCATGACTACAAGATGAAAATTGATTTGCCAACGTACAATGGTAAGCGCGATATTGAGTCTTTCTTAGACTGGATTAAAAGCACAGAGAACTTCTTCAACTATATGGACACACCCGAGAGGAAAAAGGTACACTTGGTGGCCTTGAAGTTGAGGGGAGGAGCCTCGGCTTGGTGGGACCAACTAGAGGTAAACCGGCAGAAATTTGGCAAACCACCTATCCAATCGTGGGAGAAGATGAAGAAGCTTTTGAAGGCACGCTTTCTGCCTCCAAATTACGAACAAACATTGTATAACCAATATCAGAACTGCCGCCAAGGGAACCGAACTGTGGCAGAGTATATTGAAGAATTCCACAGGCTGAGTGCAAGAACCAATCTGAGTGAGAACGAGCAGCATCAGATTGCAAGATTCATTGGCGGGTTACGATTTGATATCAAGGAAAAGGTGAAGTTACAACCGTTTTGCTTCTTGTCTGAAGCTATTTCTCTTATGGAGACAGTAGAAGAGATGATCACAGCACGTCTAAAGAACTCTAATAGAAAGAATACATGGGAAACGAATTCCTCCAAGAAGCAACCTTACAGCAGGAAGACGGATGAACAACCAGCAACATCAATGACTGAGAAGGGTAAAGATTTGGATACTCAAGAGACAAGCAAAAAGAAAGATGTAGCAGGCAAGGGGAAGAGCCTAAACAATTACACTCGCTCGTCCTTAGGGAAGTGTTTTCGATGTGGTGAGCCCGGCCATTTATCCAACAACTGCCCTCAACGAAAAACAATAGCACTAGCTGAAGATGAAGGCAACGACATGAGCGAAGAAGACAAAGAAGAAGTAGAAGAAAAAGAAAAAGAACTAATTGAAGCAGATGATGGGGACAGGATCTCTTGTGTTATCCAAAGGGTCCTCATTGCCCCTAAAGAAGAGACAACCCCCCAGCGCCACAGCCATTTCAAGACAAGATGCACTATCAATGGCAAGGTATGCAATGTCATAATTGACAGTGGAAGCAGTGAAAACTTCGTGGCAAGAAAAATCGTGGCCGTCCTTAGCTTGAAGACAGACCCCCATCCCGATCCTTATAAGATTGGATGGGTGAAGAAGGGAGGAGAAGCCACAATAAATGAGATCTGTACAGTGCCACTTTCCATTGGAAGCAGCTACAAAGATCAGATTGTGTGCGACGTGATTGAGATGGATGTGTGCCACTTACTACTTGGCAGACCTTGGCAACATGACACTAGAACCCTACACAGGGGGAGAGAAAACACCTACGAGTTCCAATGGATGGGAAAGAAAGTAGTCCTTCTCCCACTAACAAAGAAAAACATAGAAGGCACAAGGCAGAAAAAAGGGCAGCTCTTCATCACAGTAAGTGGGAAGAAAATATTGAGAGAAAGAGAACAAGACCTATTGGGACTTGTAGTCACTGACAAGCCCAAGGAAGAGGCAGATAAGAACACTGATCCAAAACTGAAGGAACTATTCACAGAATTCCCTCAACTAAAGAGAGAACCACAGGGACTACCACCAACCCGTGACATTCAACACCAAATTGACCTCATCCCTGGAGCATCACTACCCAACTTACCCCACTACAGAATGAGTCCAGAAGAATACAAAATCCTGCACGATCACATAGAAAAATTACTGAGAAAGAGCCACATTAAGCCAAGCCTTAGCCCATGTGCTGTACCCGCATTACTTACACCAAAGAAGGATGGAAGCTGGAGAATGTGTGTAGACAGCAGAGCTATCAACCGAATTACCATAAAGTATCGGTTCCCCATCCCTCGAATTGGAGACTTATTGGATCAACTAGGCAAGGCTACTATCTTTTCAAAGATTGACTTGAAGAGCGGCTATCACCAAGTAAGGATCAGACCAGGGGACGAATGGAAGACAGCCTTCAAAACTAATGAAGGCTTATTCGAATGGATGGTCATGCCCTTTGGCCTATCAAATGCACCTAGTACCTTCATGAGATTAATGAACCAGGTACTTCTCCCCTTCCTTAACAAGTTTATAGTTGTCTACTTCGATGACATACTTGTATATAGTACCAACTATGATGAACACATACATCACTTAAGAAAGTTATTTCAAGTCCTAACAGAGGCAGAACTATACATCAATTCAAGTAAGTGCATTGTCCTTAAAAAGGAAATTGCCTTTCTTGGTTTTATAATCAAACAAGGCAGCATAAGTATGGAACCAAGAAAGATAGAGGCTATCCATACTTGGCCTACACCAACCTCTACTAAGGAGATACAAGCTTTCCTTGGCTTGGCCTCCTTCTACAGAAGATTTATAAGAAACTTTAGCTCGCTGGTAGCACCACTCACTGACTGTCTAAAGAGGGGAAACTTTAAGTGGACCCAAATACAGCAAGAAAGCTTTGATGACATTAAAAGGAGATTGACTTCCAGCCCCATACTCCAACTACCAGACTTCACTTCACCATTTGAAGTGGCTGTGGATGCATGCGGAACAGGAATTGGGGCCGTCCTCTCTCAACGAAGTCACCCCATCGAATACTTTAGTGAAAAGCTAAGCTCATCCAGGCAGTCTTGGAGCACGTATGAGCAAGAACTATATGCTCTCATTCGAGCACTCAAGCAGTGGGAACACTACCTATTATGCAAAGAATTTATACTGTTGACTGACCATTTTTCACTAAAGTACCTCCAGTCCCAAAGAACTATCAGTCGAATGCACGCACGATGGATCTCTTTCCTACAAAGATTTGACTTCGTGATCAAACACCAAAGTGGCAAAGAAAATAAGGTAGCGGATGCCCTCAGTGGAAAGAGTTCTTTACTCACACTTCTCTCCTCAGAAATTGTCGCATTTAAACATCTCCCCGACCTATACGAGGAAGATACTGATTTTTCAGAAGTTTGGTACAAATGCACTAACTATATTAAAGCTGAAGACTTCCATATTGTGGAAGGTTTCTTATTCAAAGGGGAACATCTATGTATACCTCACACCTCATTACGAGAAGCCCTATTAAAGGTAGCTCACTCGGGTGGCCTGGCTGGACATTTTGGACAAGACAAGACATTCGAGACAATTTCCAGGAGGTATTATTGGCCACAACTCAGAAGAGATTCAAACAATTTCGTAAAAAGATGTCCTATACGCCAAAGAGCTAAAGGCTCAAGTACCAACACTGGGTTATACTCTCCACTGCCCATCCCAACTTCTATTTGGGAAGACCTATCAGTAGATTTCGTGGTAGGATTACCAAAGACTCAAAGACAGTATGACTCGGTCATGGTTGTAGTAGACAGATTCAGTAAAATGGCTCACTTCATTGCGTGCAAAAAAACGAATGATGCAATCTATATAGCCAACCTGTTTTTCAGAGAGATAGTACGCCTACATGGAGTGCCAAAAACAATTGTGTCCGACCGGGATGTGAAATTTCTAAGCCACTTTTGGAGAACCCTATGGAAGAAACTTGACACAACTCTGAAATTCAGTACTACAGCACACCCACAAACAGATGGACAAACTGAGGTCACTAATAGAACACTAGGCAATCTAATACGTTGTCTTAGTGGAACTAAACCGAAACAGTGGGATTTGGCACTTGCACAGGCCGAGTTTGCATTCAACAATATGAAGAATAGAGCAACTAACAGATGCTCATTCGAAGTTGTATATACTAAACAACCACGATTGACATTCGACCTTGCCACACTCCCTACAATCGTGGACATTAATGATGAAGCTGAAAAGATGATTGAGGACATCGAAAGACTGCATAAAGAAGTATATGATCACTTAATGCAAACAACACAATCCTATAAGAAAACAGCTGATAAGAAAAGAAGACAAGCTGGTTTTTCCCAAGGAGACTTAGTAATGATCCACCTTCGAAAGAATCGATTCCCCACTGGCACATACAATAAACTCAAAGACAGACAACTTGGACCATTCCGTATCCTAAAAAAAGTTGGAGACAATGCCTACAAGATAGAACTACCACCAGACATGCACATTCACCCAGTCTTTAATGTAGCAGACATAAAACAATACTATGCTCCAGACGAGTTCAACCTAGCAAGCTAAAGTCACTCGGGTCGAGTTCCATCTTGGGGGGGTGGAATGATGTAATAAGATAGTTAAACAGTTAGTTTGTTATCTTCTGTTATTAGTTGTCAAGGTAGTTAGTCTGTTTTTAGTTAAAAACTAATAATTAGTTATACCTACCTAAACTGATTGTAACTACCAAAACAATCCATCAATAAATAGCCTTTCTCCAGCTGAGAAAGACAGAGAATTCATTTTTTGAGAAATTAGTCCCAACTTTGATTTACATCAGATGGGGTAAAGGGTATTTCATGTAATTGACCACCACTGATGGTAATAATAGAAGAGAAGTTATACTGATGTAGGGGAGGAAGAGAAACACTATCTGCTCAATCAGAGACTGTTTTCAAGGGATAACTCAAGTTTTAAAGTTTTGAAACATTTTAGGCCCCACTTTGCTATGTCTACCTTGCGATATCTTTTTGTATTTTTTTCTAATTATATGGTCTTCTGAATGTTTTCTACTTTTGGTATCATGTACTTGGACTTGATTAATCATAGTGTGCAGGTATTGGAGATTGAATGATGTCTGCAAAATCGAAGTCCCTTCAGGAATATCTTAAGCGCTATGAAAGTAACACTGAAGAGGAAAAGAAAAAGAAGAAAAAGAAGAAAACAACAGCAACAAACAAACCCAATGCTCTAGGTGTTCTAGTCGTGGATGAAGATCCTGTTTGGCAGAAACCAATAATTATTGAAGAGGATAATGCTGACAACTCAACGGGTAAGTATCAGTGTGGTTTATGAATGGGTTTATTTTGTCCTATGGAAATTTTGGCTATTTTTTTACATCCTTGTTCTCCTATAATGTAGATGAGGAGCCACAAGTTGATGAAGATGTTGAGGTTAAGAGAATGAGGAGGCTTGAAGAGCTTAAAGCCAAGCGACCGTATAATTCCATAAGTGAAGATGGAAGTGGTTGGGTTTCACTCTCTCCAAATCGTGCAAATTCTAGCATGGTGAACTCTGATATGTCTCCACCTCGTAGAACAAGAGTGCGGAATGATACACCTTCTCCATCTAATGAGTTGAAGCCTCCAGTACCCGGTGAAGAAGGTGAAGATTTTTCACCTCCACGGAGGAGGCCGAGGAAACCTCCTAGCTCACTCGAACATGATGAAAAGCCTACAAATTCTACGTATCCAAGTTCTTCTCCACCTCAAAAGGATAAAGTTTATAGAGATGCACACTTACAAGGAGCTAACTCGGGGCATATAGATTGTGCACAAGAAGATAATGATCTATCACCTCCACGACCACGAAGGAAGCGTTACCATACTCCCTCGCCTGAACCTGATGCAACTTGTACAAGATCTGTTTCTCCTCAATCTGATATTTCACCTCCTCATAGATCTGATAGGACGGCATCTAAAACAAGTTTAGGGGGAAACCACAAGGTTGATCTTTCTCCTCCTCGACGCAGAGCTTCAGACTATGTAGGTGATGAACGTATATCACGTGGATCTGATCTTTCACCCCCAAGGAAACAGAGGAAGGATGTGAGAGGAGATCGATCACTTTTAGATAAGCATTCACGGAATCATGTTACTGATGCTTCACAAGAATCACCAACAGATCTTTCTCCACATAGGAAAAAGCAAAAAGAACTACCAGTTTCAGTCTCCTTTAAACAGACGCGCAAGACTGGTTTGCTTACTCAACAAGAGTTTGGGGAAGAAATGTCTAAAACTAATAAAGAGGACTGGACGAGGTAAGGATGTTGTGATGGCAATAATTTTACATCATTTTTGGTTAGAAGGTTTTGGGTTAAATAATCAATTCTGTCCAATAAACTTTCTTTCATATTTATCTTGTTTTGCTGCCATTTTGATTAGACAATTGGATGGCTGGCTGTGAATGATATAGGATGCTCTATGCGCTATGATCACAATATACAAATGCCCAAAAATAAAAATTGTTTAGGGATGGATGTGTTTTGGGATTTGGGTAACTTTTCTTGTGGTGTTTGTCCATATTTCCGTATTTCCCTTCTTGAAGTTTTACAAGTCAATGCTGTATCTATTTGTGCTTCATGATTGAGATTACAGACTATGGTTTTTTTTTTACCATGGCTTCAAACTTTCATTAAGTGGCTGTCGCAATGATCAGAGAAATATATTCTTTAAAGCCATTTAGCCATTGACCTCCCAGTATTTATTTTGTGTAGAATCACCGTACCCTTCTATGTTTTCCAAGTTCAACGCTGAAAACTTCTGTTGTTATGTAGTAGGGTAGTCAGGAAAAACATCATCCCCCTATTATAAAAACTTAGAAGGCAGCTTGGGTAAAGTTTGAAGACTCCAAAACATCACCAATAATGGCCTTTTAACCCCCCTTATATAAAAAACATAAAGTTTGTCGGTTGAATACAACACAATTACATTTGGTTCTGTTTCAATGTGAATGCCTTTTCTGGTGTAGACCAAGAATGAATTTCATTCAATGAATGACAAATGAAAACAAAGCTCCCTTCAAATAGGCCCAAAGGGAAAGGGCTTTGTCACACCTAACTACCCTAACTAACCTAAACCGCCTTTAAATAGATCCAAATGGTAAAGGTGTTTTCACACCTAAACTAAAATCAAAAGAAAGGAAAAAGTACAAAATCATATTTGATTAAAAACCTCTACGTCATTTTCCATGAATTTATACTATTTCATTTTCTTAAAGAGAAGTATGGTGTGGTGAAATATTTTTATGCTTTGTGTGGTTATGCTTTTCAATTAGTTCTTGACTTCTATATGCATTTACAAATGGTGGAGTAACCATTTTTTTCTTTCTAGGTTTAAAGAGATGAATCCTTCGGCAAGTAGTAATGCGGACCCTGTGTATCGTGATAAGATTAAAGGTAAGGCAATCAACATCTCACCTTTCTTTATCTTCTAGAAAAATTGGCATCATGTTATACAATATACCTCACACTTCAAAACATTACAGGAGATCGCATTTCAAAAGAGGAATTCTTAAAAGCACGCGGGAAAATAGAAGAAAAGGCCAAGGTACTTCAAAGAGTTATGATTTAAATTAAAATTTCACTTTAGACTACTTCTCAGGAGATATAGTTCTTATCAACGCTTTTATCAAATCTCATTGTCGCTGCTTGTGATGCTGGTCTTTTGTCACAGGAGATAAAGTTGGAATGGGGCAAGGGCTTAGCTCAAAAACGAGAAGCAGAAGTTGAACTTATGGAGTTAGAACTCGAGAAAGATAGACCATTTGCACGGTCAAGGTAAAACTGAGCACTCTTAGTTTTTAATTTTAATTGTACTTCTTCTGGAATATCAAATAAAATTGGAAGGATACAAAGATTATTTTACTATTACCCGTGTGCCACTCTATTAGCTACACGTTGAATGGTTTATGAAAGGATACTCTCCAATTTTATTTTTAGTATCTTCTTTATCCTCTTTCCGTTTATTTCCATTTCTAGGATCCATTACTTTCCGAGATTTCCTAATGCCTAGATTGTTGAAAATGGAATCCAAGTGCAATTTTTTCTGTACCTTTATGGGACTACTTAATGTTTGTCAAATTGCTTTCAGGAATGATGCAGAACTTGACTCAATGCTGAGGGATAGATTGAGATGGGGTGATCCTATGGCACACTTGGTGAAGGTAAATTCACTCTAATTCTAAAATGAGCTGAAGTTGAAGAATTGATTGCAGGTTTGATCTTTTGCATTGCACACATTGCAGAAAAGACAATCTGAGATGGCTCTTCCTGATTTAGGAGACAATGAAAAGATGAAGGAATCAGGGTTCATGATTCCTCAGGACATTCCACCTCACAGCTGGCTAAAAAGAGGATTGGATGCTGCACCTAATAGATATGGTATAAGACCTGGAAGACATTGGGATGGGGTTGATCGTAGTAATGGTTAGTTCATTTCTGGTTCATTTCTATATTATTGCTTGGTGTTTGAAATAATCGAAATAGATTAAGTTATAGTTTTTGATCTTGAACTATATCAGTACTTCAAAACTTATGACAGTTTCCAATTTTTGAGTCAGCATCGGGCATTTGCATGTATGTTACAATTTGGTCCCTTCATCTGTAGTTTAGAAACTATTTCAAATTTTCCATCTAAGTAATTCATAAATAGGATAGTGTTCAGACAAACTATATATGTTTTTACAATTAGATCCTTCAACAATATCTATTTCTTTAATGAAGTAAGTACGGATGATTTTGAAATAATGTAAAAATTTAGTGGTATATTTTGAACTTTTACATGTTGGAGGACGTCATTGAAATTAATGAGTTTAGTGTCAAGAAGTCAGCCAGGCCTTTGTAGTATATTCTTTTTAACTGCGATGTGCTTGAAAAACAGCCAAAACAGTTCATATCTTGCATCTATGTTCTTAGGTCTTACATTGTTTAATTGATTTTCCTCGTAGGATTCGAGAAGCAAATGTTCAAGAGGACGAACGAGAAACGAGCTACAGAAAGGGAAGCATATCTTTGGTCTGTGTCTGATATGTAAGATGACAGGAAGTTGCTTTTCAAGATGGTGATTTCCTGCAACGATATGTAGCTTCTTTTCAAGAAGATTTTTTATAATTTTGTATCTTCATCCGTAATAGCTATTGAGGAATTCGTTTTTCTATATTACATTTGATATGGTATTCAGCACGGTTTCATGGCAATTGTAGTTAAATTGGTAGCTTGATAACCGATGCAAAGAAAATTTCATACGATGTAAGTGAAAATTCTAACTTTGTGCAAATAACCATGTGCTAGTTGTTTCGATGAAATAACATAAAGTTGAAAAGAAATTAAGTAAAATAAGTTTCGATGAAATACAAATTTTTAAGGTTAGTTGCTCATGCATGAATTTTCATATTTCTTTAGAATCTTCCTACTTGAATTGAACATTCCAAACCCAAAAGGAGATTATGTTTTGCAAGAATACCAAGATAGATTGAATTTGTAATCTTTGATATTTGAAAATAAAGGGAAAAAGGAAGGTATCAAAAGACTAATGTGATTTCAAGGAGTCCAAATAAATAAAAGGTGCAACGTGCAGTAGTCTTGAAGCATAAAGAGAAGTATATTAAAAAAATAAAGGAAATGTCGAACGATAATAGGGACGAGACTTGGCCATTAACTCTATCATTTAAGTCCTTGTTGGATAGTAGTCACGACTTACTATTTAGACTTAGTATCGATTGAAGGCATGACACATAGTCCTTGTTGTACTTTGTACTTTTGGAGAATATAATGATCTTATTCTTTAACCAGACTAAAGATATTTATATATATAGGCAACTAAGAAATCCTAGTATAGGGAATGTAAAGTTACAACAAAAAACGACTATATATAAACACATATTGTAACACTCCTCAAGTTAGAGCAAATATGTCAATTATGTCCAGCTTGTTGAACAGATAACTTATTCTTGCTCTATTTACTACTTTGGTAAGGATATCTCTCAATTGTTCACTAGTCTTCACATATCCATAGATATTAACCCCTTCTGTATTTTTCACACGAAAAAATGACAATCCACTTAAATATGTTTAGTTCGTTCATGAAATACTTGGTTGCATGCAATGTGATGAGCAACTTGATTGTTATACCATAGTTTAGATGACACAGTAACACTATATATTTCACATAGGCATAACTCTCTATTATGACTTAGCATTCGAACGTGAAACTACATTTTGTTTCTTACTTTTCAACGACACCCAATTTCCTCCAACAAAAACACAATATTGAGAGGTTGATCTCTTATCTTCTCGAGATCCAACCCAATTAGCATCTGAAAAACATTCAACCCTTGTATGACCATGATTTTTATATAAGATTCCACGTCCATGTGCACCTTTTAGATAACATAGGATTTGTTCTACTGCAGACCAATGATACACAGTTGGGGAAGACATAAACTGACTCATATACTCATAGAATAATTAATGTAAGGTCGTGTCATTGTTAAATAGTTCAACTTTCCAACTAATCTTCTATATCTCTTAGGATCTTTAAACAATTCTCCTTCCTTAGCAAGTTGCAAATTTTGTATCATTAGAGTACTGCATGGTTTGACTTCTAGTTTACCTATCTCAGACAATAAATCAAGCACATATTTTCTTTGGGATAGGTAAATACTTTTCTTGCTTCTCATTACTTCAATTGTGTAAACCCCGAACACTATTGAACTTGGATCTTCTGAAGAGCTTGAAAGGATTAGTTTTAAGTGAAGTAAAGTAGGAAAAGTAACCTTAAGAAGTGACTTGGTAAGCGTGTCTTGATAGGTGGAAAGAAGGAAGGCTAAGTAGTTGTGGTTTAAGAGTTAAGAAAAGTTAAGTAGAAAAGAAGGAAATTTGGCTAAGTCCACATGGTGTTGGCGTTTTGACCTTGGTATGCGGTCAAAGGAAGAAGAAAAACCTTTAAAGAGGTTAGTGTGGACTTGTAGGAAGCTTGCTAAGCAGAAAAAAGAGGAGAAGATAACCTCTTTAGAAGAGGTTATCTTTGCATATTGTGTGTGGCCGAGAAGGACAAAGTGAACCTCTAAGGGTTGGTGTTTTGGTTGTTGGCTAGACGAGAAGGGTGCTTGAGAGGTTAGTGAGACACTAAGATTGGCGAGAAGACATGGTCTTAGAGGTTATTTTGAGCATGACCATGCGTTTGGAGGTTTGCGGCAAGGCTAGAGAGATTAGTTGGCAGTTTGGCTTGGGGTTTTAGCATGTCCTTGACACTTTGACATTTTGGTTAGGCGTTTTGAGTGAAGTTTGGAGAGATGAGGAAAAGGTGGAGTCAGTTAAGTGGATTCCAGGTGTCCTTTCATGCTTAAGTTGGATTTTGGCTAGTAGGAGGTGTCAATAAAGACTTATGTAGGGATCAATATAAATAGGTCACTTCGGATGAACATTTCTCTCAAAATACTTGTGAGAATTTGATGAAATTACTCTCAAACGTTCAAAAATTGAATCTATTTTCTAAAGTGGGGCTTATGGTTTAATTTGGTGAGAGAAAGATTGAGTTTGAGTTGAAACAAGAGAGAAAGGTCATTCTTGGAAGAAATCTGAGAAGTTTTTACTTCAAGAAGGGTACAGAACTCATTACGTGGATTTGTTGGTTGAAATTTGGATGTAATAAATTTAAGAAAATTTCCAGCAACATTGTAGAAGAAAATATTTTCATTTTAGTTGTAGATTTTAAGATATTAATGTTTTAAAGTAGAAGTAAGGTTTTGGCCGAAAATGAGTTTTGGGACGTTGGAGGTTTTTGGCTTAGCGTTAAGGGTTGCTAGGAGAGATGGGCTTGAGTTTTGGGTTTAAAAAGGTTAGCGTGGCGTTTTGGGTGTATAGAAAGTTCCATTAATTCCCTTACGCACAATACGCCCTCCAATGCCAGATCACACAACAAGCAAAGGGCATCTCATACTAGATTTCGCAACAAGTATGAAACATTCTATTCAAGATCACACAACATAAATAAAGCATTCTATTCCAGATCACATAGCAAGAATAGAATATCTTATTCCATATCACACAACAAGGATAAGGTATCATATCATCAAGGGTACAAGGTCAACTTACTACAAAACCTAACGTCAAATTCCAACATTACATAGAGCAACATGGTATTCAAGAGTATATTATAAGAACATTTCTTCTACCAATAGTCATTCACAAGATACTTTCTCTCATTGGTAAAATCACTTACGTTGGTGGGTGGGAAGCACTTTGAAAACCATACGATCCATGGATTCGAAAAGAGAGAAATTAAAACTTTTAAACACGATTTTAGAAACTCTTTTCTTTATTAAAAAACATTGAGTAAAGAGAACCACTCATAGTCACAGTCGACTAGTATCGTGGCCTAGCTTCCCAAGACAAAGTCTTCCTACTTGATTCAAAATCTTGATTGAAAAATGAGCTCGTTCCTCATCTCGAATCCTTGACACTTGTAAAATTAAGGTAAAAAGTAATCTCAAATGACTTGGACTTTTTACTTATATACTTCACCGGTGGGTTTTTCCATACCAAAATGATTTCTCTAACCAGCGGAGGAAAATGGCACAATCCTGAAATGCCATGTGCCTCTGTTAACCCTTATCTTGAACTCAGATTGGGTAGTCGGTTTCCATCAATCGTCGAACTACTAACATTTGAATCACATCGCTGCCTCTAGGTGAAGTCAGTTAACTTGTCTGTTAAGTCACTATGTACCTTCTCCACGTAGAGATCCTTATCGTATAACTCATTGGTAGACTGCACTTCACTAACATGAGTCTCCTCAGGTGTCGCTCTTATCGCAAGGCCTTTATTGTGTTAGTGGTACGCAGTTAGGACCTTACATGGGTTTTCAGGTGTTTAAAGTCTTGGTATAGGTGCATTAACTAACAAATTTTTTTTTCCCTCATTTTTTTTTTCTTAAGGAACCACCACCCCAGCTGTCCTATCATCTCTCCTTTAGCCAACATGCTTTAGCCACGTAGACGATCGCACACCACCTCTCTTTGTTGCTCGCCTTTGGATTTGCACGTCGTTGCCACTCATCGATGGTTTTTGGGCAAGTTTTTAACAAATTATTGGTCTTTTGTTATAAGTTTTGAATATCTAAATTAAGGATTTATTTTGGGATAAAATTAGAAATTTCTCTTGGCTATTTGAAGGCCTAATTGAAGAAGTTTTAGAATTTCTTTGTGGATTTCCCATCAGAGTTTGGAGTTCCGAGGTTAATTGGGTAAGTTAAATTGAAGAATTAAAAAATGGATTGAAAATGATAATTTTATTGGATAAAATTATTAATTTAAATTTGTTAAGTTTCAGTTAAATTTGAGAATATAATTACAACAAAGGAATTAAACTTTGAGTTTGAGGTAAGGGGTTTACTATCGGATCCTCGACATGAAGTAAGATTGAGTTGAATTGACTTGTATTAAATTGCAATGACATGAATATGTATTGAATTAGATTAAATTACATTGATAGTATGATTGTGATTTATTTTGCAAAAATCTCGAAGTATGATGAATATTTAAATAGAATAAACTGATGTCACATTTGAATAAAAGGAATCTTGAGGACATTAAAGTAATGTTGGTTAAGAAAGACTTAAAAGAATTAAAGTTACTACATATATATACCAACAAGATGTACTTTCCTTCTCGTTGGCTCCTCTGCGATTCTATTGTAGATAGATTGTGATGTTTTGCTATATTTGAAAATAACCATGTTATATTTATGGTAAATAAAAGAAAGAACCTAAAGAAAAAGGAAAAAAAAAATGATAAAAGGTTACATTATATTCTAGAACAACGCTAAACTCTCATGAATGATGAATGCATGCTCAACTTCTCAAAACTCATTTGTCCCAAGAAGAGATACATGTATAATCTTTTTAACAAACAAAAAATTATAAATATTAATGGTTAATTGCAAAATATAGGCCAATTGTGAAGGGGTTGATGACTTTTAGGATTAGGTTTGGAAAAAGTTGAGATTTAGGACAAATTGACAGTGAAAAGTCAATTACGCTTTTAATGAAATTTCCCTTCTCCTTAACCTAAAATATATCCTAAAATAAAAAAAAGTTCAAATAGTCCTTCTCCTTGACATTTCCCGCTCGCGATTTCTTTTCCTTCACCCAAAAGCCGAATTCGTCCTTTCCTTTGATGAACGTCGGTAATGCAATGGTTAATGTCAAAGCACACCTTTCCATTGCATTTTTTTAGTTTGCCTTAGGACATCGAAAAATGTGTTTCTTCAGTGGAGGTCGAAGAGTCAGTGTAAACCTCTCCTCCCCTTTCTTTATCTTCGTGACTTAGTATAAACCTCTCCTTTGTGAACGTTGATGGTGCAATAGTGAACGTCGAAACACACCTTTCTATTGCCTTTCTTCGGTCTACCTTTAGTTTGCCTTTCTTCATGACTTAGTTCCTTGAGTGCTATCATTGTTTAATTTCTTCGCCAAATCCAGATAGGTGATTACTCTCTCTTTCTTGTTGTATGTGTTTTTTTACCATTGTACAGATACATTTATATAAATTTGTGGTAGCTGCTATATTCATGATTCTAAGGTGTTTCTTAGTCTATTTGAAAATCTAGTCTACTAATTTTTATAGATACATTTATAAGGTTTTTCTATTGTTGAGTTGTTTACTTATTTGTATCTTAGAATATGGAATAGTTGAGTTGTTTTGGTCTTGGTTAAGGTGGAATTGTTGTAGATTAATGCGAAATAGTTGAAGTGTTTTAGGAGGCTTTGCACATGTTTTATGTATGTTTAGGAAGCCTTTTAGGTATTTATGAATCATCTCGCACACTCCAAACTTTCACTATGCGTTTCAAAATCAAATTTTTGTCTCTCTTAAGTCCTATGGAGTACTTTTATGCATGTTTAGTAAGCCTTTTAGGTACTTATGTATCATCTCACACAAATCTTGCACACATCTTGCACACATTTGGCTCATTCCAAACTTTCACTATGCATTTCAAAATCAAATTTCTACCCCTCTTAAGTTCTTTAGAGTGTTTTTATGCATGTTTAGTAAGTCTTTTAGGTACTTATATTTTATTTTGCACACATTTCGAACACATCTTGCATATTCCAAACTTTCACCATGCGTTCCAAAATCAAATTTCTACTTCTCTTAAGTCCTTTGGAGTGTTTTTATGCATGTGTTGTAAGCCTTTTAGGTACTTGTATTTTATCTCTCACACATCTAGCATACATCTCACACACATCTCGCATACATTTCACATACATCTCGCACATTCCAAACTATCACTATGCTTTTTGAAATCAAATATTTGTCTTTTTTTAGTTTGTTGGAGTGCTTTTATGCATGTTTAGTAAGCCATTAGTACTTATGTATCATCTCCCACACATCTCGTACATTCCAAACTTTCATTATGCATTTTGAAATCAAATTTCTACCTCTCTTAAGTCTTTTGGAGTACTTTTATGCATGTTTAGGATGCCTTTTAGGTACTTATTTATCATCTCACACATATCTCGCAAACATCTCGCACATTTCAAACTTCACTATGCGTTCTAAAATTTGATTTCTACCTCGCTTAAGTCATTTAGAGTGTTTTTATGCATGTTTAGTAAGCCTTTTAGGTGCTTATGTATCATCTTGCACATATCTCACACATTCCAAACTTTCACTAAGGAATTTCTACCCCTCTTAAGTTTTTTGGAGTGTTTTTATTCATGTTTAGTAAGCCTTCACACTTATGTTTTATCTCGTCCACATCTCACACATCTCACACACATTCCAAACATTCACTGTCACGTCCCACCTCAAATGCCACGCCCCGTAACCAAATGGTAGGCGTGTTGGCTAGACATTCATTGCGTACTTCTCGTGAGGTAATGTGCTAAATGTCTAGTAAGCAGAATAACTCTTCCTCTTGTATCTTAGCGAAGCTCTTCCACTTTAGCCTTGAGATTTGCACCTCTTTTACAACGGAAACAACTTAAGAGAAAAAAAAAATATAATGTAACTGAAAACTTAAACTCCTTCCTTTATTAACTGAGGGCTTACAGAAGTACAAGTTACAAATTACACTTTGCTTCGAATGAAATAAACCAACTCTGGTTTTCTCATTTCCTTCTTCTTTCACTAAGGTGCCTCTCTTTGGGCCAAGGTGTTTTGCAGTATAAGACTCCGATCTCAGCCCTTTTTCCTCTAGTCATCAATAGTCAAACTCAAGGACATCCTCTATAGACTTCTTTCTTGTTTTTCGCCACTAACACTACTCCTTGTAGCAGGTACCTGAAGGTGGAAAGGAGGCACTTCCTCCTTCGCCTAGGTTGCCCAACTAGTTGTCTTAGCAAACCACGTTTATGGTTACTCTTCCCTTGACTCAGCTGTTCGGCTTTATGGTTCTCCCAGGTTAGGCCTCACCAGCTTGGATATTGCTCTCGCCTTCCTCATGAGTTGGGCCATCCACACTAAGGAACAATCTGCTTACCAACCAGCTCCTTAGGCGTATTAGAATTTTCCACGGTTAAAGAGCTACATAAGACTACATAAATACTATGTCTTCCCTCCTTAGTTTGGCTACACAACCTCTGAACTAACCTTTACATGGCTTCAACTTCTGACAACCTAATGAGGAAAAATACTTAAAACATAAATCAAATAGACTTAGTGAGTAACAAGTTTTAAGAAAACATTTTGGGGAAATCATAAGGAATCAACCAACTAATAAATGGTAAGCCATAAAAAATAATGTTTCTCACAACGAACAGTTAGCACACGTCTCATAACCACCACAATTTAATAACCTTACAACGAGTTACCAACAATCACAATCGCAAGCTAATTCTGACATCAGGGAATCTCCTCTCGTTGACTTGGGATTTTCTCTCGCCAGTATCAGGCTAGTTACATGGGATATCCAACAACATCATGCCACATTCACATTCTTAGATCTAAGAGTTACATTCCACTAGTGTCTCTTCAATATTTTTCTCACAGCGAGCACTACAACGCCATACACTGGAATAGTTTCACGACAAGTCCATTCTGAGGCCTGGGGGTCTCCCCTCGCTTAGACTTGGGATTCTCTCTCGTCAGTATCACATGAGTTATATGTGATACCCAACAACGTCTCTCCACATCTTTATTACAACTCGCCCCGACATGAGAATTCTTCCCTTGCTGACCTAGGATTCGCTCTCACCAGTATCACGAGAGTTACCTAGGATTCCATCCAACATCGTGCGATAGATCAAGCCACAACCATACAACACAGTATCACTTCTTACTCATAACACAAATCAACACAATGAATAAGACATTTCATAGTCATCAACACAGAGAAAAAAAAAAAACTCAACAGACATTGTGTATAAGCATCACTTTTCAAAACGAAGATCAACTAGAGATTTATAAATCATGTGAGAAATCATTCACAACCATTTATAAAACACATTTACCATCTTTCAAAGAATACTCAAATTCATAAAAAGATTTTGTAATGACCCAACTCTTTATACTAAGCTGAGGTCATTACCTTAAAGATAAGTAACAATTTGACAATTTTTTTGAAAAGAGGAAAACTAAATTTTTATTAAAAATAACATGAAAACATTATGCATAGCTAGTTCTACAATTTTAAAGATAATAAAAATAAATAGATAAAAATGTTTAAGCTCAAAACACTAAAAACAAACAATGAAAAGCGAAAGCAAAACTGTATCTCCATATGGCATGTCTCAGATCCTTCTTGTCGCTCGCCAGCTTTCCTCTATCTTTACCTTTGCCTAAAATATTAAACATAAAAAATGATGAGTATAAACATTATATACTCAGTAAGGGACCCACTACTAGTCCCGCTAGGTGTCTGTTAACTTTCCATTAGGGTTCCATAAGGAAGTACCCCAAAACTATCATGCTCCCGCACACACGCTATCCAGTGACCCCGTAGGGACACATCTAGACACTCGGTGAACCTGAAGGAAACACCTAAGAGAATCGAGCTGTAAGTGACCCCGTTGGACCACTCATAAAATATAACATGACAGGCTACTAAGTCCCCTCGAACTTACATCAGTCATAAAAAGTAACATATCATGACAGACTAGTGTTTCCGTCGAACTTACATCAGTCATAACATAACATGACAGGCTAGTAAGTCCCATCGAACTCATATCAGTCATAAAAAGTAACATATCATGACAGGCTAGTGGTCTCATCGAACTCACATTAGTCATAAAAAAGTGGTGATCCCGAGGGACACTCATATGAGTACAACCCTAATAGACAAAGTTAACAGAGCACCCATCCATAGCATGTAGCATATCATAAAAATGGACTGCTATATTTGTTGTCATCATGTTATAGCGTCTTCCTGGGCAATGAACATGAGACCACCGTGCTATTCCAACATCATTTAAATATTTCCCTGAACCATTAAGAAATGCAAGAATTCTTCTTCATGTTTCTAAAAACATTGATTCATGATATGTTCTCGATGCATTGTAAAACAAAGTAGCTACAAAGTCATTCTTATACTTATCATTCAAATTTTGAGTCAAATGTTGGACATAAAGACCGTGGAATGCGGAGTGGAAAATCAACGAAATACCTTTGAAGAAGCATGTTTTTTGATATGTCACGAAGCTTAGATTAGGTGTAAGGCCATGATTGCACACCACCAATGTGATAAAGACCCTTTGACAAGGATGCTGAATGAAGAGATTTCTGACCATAGAATATGTTACGAAAGGAGTATGTGAGAGGTCCTAACCCAAAGAAAGGAAGTTCGATTGAGGAGGATCCTTGGTGAGAAGTCATTTCGAATAAGAGTATATAACGTCCCAGGAGGAGCACACAAAAAGGGGAAAAGGCGATGCAAAGAGGAATACTTGTCTAAGTTACATCGCGCGAATTTAATCGACGCCATAAGAATAGGTAGTGAGGAAGAAGCCTATGCTGGATGTCAAGAGTTAGACGTTTAATGTAGTAATGCAAAAAGTACTTATGCCTAAGGGAATTTGATGAGAAGTAGGTGTCCTGTTGACAAGACTAGACGACTTTATGAGAAAAAATAAATGTTTGTTGCTTTCCGAGAAGATAAATAAATCAGTTAGGCATTTTAAAGAGTTTGGTTTTCCAAGGAGATAAGGTTGGCATCTGGCATCTCAAGGAAACGTCCAATCACCACTGGCAGTTTAGCCTACTTGTCGAGTTTGGATTGGTTGCATGACGTGGTGAATCGACAAAGAGACGTGTAAAATGTTAAAGTGACCCTTAGATGTGGGAGGTTACTATAAAAAGGGCCAAAGACCAAATAGGAAGGAAAAAAGTTTGTTCGGAAGAGTTAGATTTTTTGATGAAAACAAGAAAGGGAGATTCTGAATGCTAAACGACTGGTCGAGGAAACCACTAGGCGAGAAGAGAAATCCAAAAACACAGAAGGAAGGAGTTGAGGCTAAGTATATTTGTGAGTGACAAAACAAGATTCAATGTGGTTTCTAAGTTGTTATTTATTGTTTATTATTTTTTTGTTTGCTTACGAATTATGAATAAATGTTGTGAGTGATTCGTCCTAAAAAAATGAGTTTCTTTGTAACAAATGTTTGTTTTTGAGTATCTCTTATAAGTAGAATATCTATGAATCTTCCATCAATGGAAGAAAGGTTTTATGAATGACTTTCATAAATAGTTAATGTTGTGTTTGTAAATTCTATAAGTGAAAAATGTATTCTATTAACGATCATCTGAATGTATTCTTTCGTCAATGCTTATTGTATGATCATGTCACTACTGTGATATCATGTATGAGAAGTAAACTTGGAAGCTAACCTTTCTGTTTACTATTTGTAATGGATGCGTATTGAGAGAAGATAAGACCTATTGCATCAAATTGGAAGAGTGTGAATCTAAGGTCTGAGAAAAGGTTGAATATGAAGAAACGCTGGTGGAAACCCAGGTAACTCGCATGATGCTGGTTGAATGTAAGCCCCAGATCCAAACAAAAGGAGAATCCCAGGTCCCAATGATGAGTTGGAATGTGTGTCGGCTTGAACAAGTGGAACTATTTTTGCTTTTGGTGACAATTGTTGTGGTTTGATGCAATGAGAAGTATTTGTTTGTGATCTGATCTTGTTATCATTTATTACTGAATTTTGTTGTTTTACCCAAAAGGTTTTCCTCAAACCCATCACTCACTAAGTTCTTTTGACTTATGTTTTAAGTTTTTTCCTCCCCAGGTTGTAAGGCATTGATGCCAAGCAAAGGATGGGTATCAAGCTTTGTAGCCTAGTTAAGGAGGGAAGGCAAAGTTACTTTGTATCCTTATGCGGCATGATAGCCGTGTCATCTTATCTCTTGTTTAAGAAGTCAATTGGAAAGTGCATTGTTCCTTATCACAGATGGTCCAACTCAGATGGAAAGCCAGTGCAATACCCAGGCTGGTAAGGCCCAACTCAGAAAGCATTTGACGGTGCCAAGAGAAAAGAGTCACTGGGATATGCTCTCGAGTTGGGATGTTGATGAATCAAGAGGTAGGGGTTGAAGAAAGGGGCCCCAGATTCTTAATGACCTTGGCACAAAGAGCTGCACCTTGGTGGAGGAAGAAGAATGATAAGAAGTCAACTTTGATCTTGGTAAAGTCAATCGACGTTTTAAAGAGTTGTATTTTGTAAATTCTAAACATTGTACAAGTGTTAAGTTAATAAAGAGAAGTTTTATACTCATTCATTGTATTATCTTGTGTTTATCGCGTAGTGGTTTAAAAGTAAAAATGCACTAAGCGTTACGGCTAAGCTAATGAAATTTTAAGTTGTTTTACTATGCTACTTTGTGTTAAGACAACTTGGCGTTTAAGCCTTGCATGTCACACCTCGTTCTAGGTTTTCCCCACTAACCTAGATCATGGCATGAACACACTTTTCGAAAACAACCTTTTCAAGTTAAACTTTTATAGAACAAGCATTATAAAATTTCTACAGAAATTCCACCAACATCTCCCCTAAAATTTGGGTTAGTCAAACCTGAAAATGGAGAAATTTTCACTTCTATATAAACGTATGCAATCTTCAGACTCAAAATCACATCAAGTGTGTTTCACGACACACTAATCCAAACTATTCCAAAGTTTTAAGCAGAATTCATATTCAAACTAGATATTAATTACAAAATAATTACAGTGCAATTAAATCTCTCAAAACGCACATAATAGCGTGACTCTCGCTACTTCTAACTACCTCATGAAGGAATATATAACTTAGTATATACTACAAAAAGAATCAGAGTCCACAATCAATGACGGAAAGGTCAATCAATGCTTGGTCCTTGATCACTCATTTAAAATGTGAGCTAAAACTCAGTGAGTGACAAGTTTCCAAAAGTAAAAACTCTTAAAACATACTATAAAAAATATTTAAATATGCATCAATAATGAAATCATAATTAAAACGTTATAATCACATTTTACTAAAAATCACAAGTGTTGCCAACAAACCTGTAGCCAATCCGACCATGGCAAGACGTCTAAATATACAACCAAGAATAGCTCGCACATGATCAAAGAATCATGCAAACAAACTAACTCACCCATATTTAGTACCCGCCACGATAGTAACCTTCATCCAATCTGACCATGATAGCATACTAAATACACGACCTAGAATAGCTGACACATGATCCATATTCATAAGGAAACATGCGGCCAAACGGAACTCACACATACTTAGCATCTACCACAGTAACAACATCCATCCAATCTAACCATGACATCATACTAAATACACGGCCCGTAATAGTGCACATGTGATCCATATCCACAAGAAAACACCTGCCAAATGTAGCTCACACATACTTAGCACCTACCATAGTAACAATCTCCATCCGCTCTTATGTGCACATAGAGCCATACCCACCATGGGTTAAGCTAGGCCCGAAGCCATATCACAATCCTCTATCCATATCAGTCACATAGACTCAGGTTCTCGGATCTTCGGTCACGACCTCTTTCAGCCTCGAAACCCTCTGACAATCATAGGTGGCGCTACAGAAACACATTCATGTAGCCTTTAGGGAATGACCGACATTATTTCATAAACATCATATTTTTCAAGTTTAAAACCAAACATGGTTAAAAACACATTTTGAAACTATTTTCAATCCTCAACCATCATCACAAACTTTCAATATCCCTTCAAGTATAATAAATAATCAACGAGTATTTTAGAAACCAGTTATCATCCAAATCATGACTAATACATTTGGGTTCAACCACATTTCTGAAATATAAAAGTTCATGGAAACAAAAAATTATATTTTAAAACGAAGTACAATCACAAACTTGAAACACACTTTTATAATATTCAAGTCATACACATTCTTGAAATCATGATGCATAAACACATTGTTTAAACATAAACAAAAATGTAAGCATAACAAGTTTAAGTCATGGTAATTTCCAAGTGATGTCAGTATGTACAAAGAAAGTTTGAAAATGAACCAATTAGATTAATAACTCGATCCACCGAGATTATACGTTTTCTCCATTTCAATTTGGTCTGAAACATAGATTAAGGTCTCATCATTGTCTTCACATAACACGAGACTACAACTATTTGCAAAATTCCTCATAATGCCACCTAAATCCATTTTATACTTCTAAGGTCTATGAAATTTCAAAGCGCTTAGGATTAGACTAAACTTTTCACATACGAACCCTTGGACTTGAAATCTAGATACTTTACCCCATGAACACCCAACTTAGTTCAAAACTCAACGAGTCTTTTACGTAGATACACTTTTGCCTCCATTATTGATGATGCTTGAGATTTATACCCAATATGTTACCATGAGTCAAAAAACTCAAATACTCCCTAAGTTCACCCAAATTCATTTTATGTTCGAACTTTATAGAAGTAAGCACCCAAACGAAATCCAAGTTAAAGAAAAGTCCATTGTGAACCTTTACTATTTAACTTAAGGACCTGACTAACATGTGTAATTCAATTTCAACGCTTACACTTAATGGGCGTTCAAGAACCCTAGGAAAACTCAACGAATTTTTTCCAAAACGTACGAATATCTTAATAAAGTAATCTAAACTTCAATGGACAGCACCATAACTATCTTCTAAATTCAAAATCAACCATCTAACATCATGGTTTTTCAAAGTTATCACTAAAATTAAATGGGTACTCAAGACTGACTCCATAAAGCTTAGAATCTTATCTTAGTTGTGCGAAAAGACCTAATTATGAGTTTCCTTAAGGCTGGACAACGACTAAATCTCCAAAGACTCCAAATCTAACAATGAAATTTATTGGGTATTGTTTACTCGAAGTCGAAACTCACGGGGTATTCAAAAATCTTCATCGAACGTAACTAAATGCACAAAATAAGAAAATCCTTACCCAAAACTCCAAGATTCAACTATTGACGGCAAGATCGAGTTGTACCAATGATCGCGTAACACAAGAGAGATATCCTGCGTTGAGGTTCTAATTGTTAACAACTACAACCCGTGTAGGACTTCAGATCCACCATGCACGTGAGCTGGATGGAGAGTTGAGTGATGCTCTTACGGTGAAGCTCCAGTTTCGACAAAACCCAACAATGGCAACTCCAAATGAGTTGGAAAAACACGGTTGCAGTAGAGCAACCAACCGAAACCGTGAACAAGAGCAGTGACGCAACCAATGGACTTGTTGAATGCGATGAAGATGATGTGTAGAAACTTGACGGTGGTGTGTGTTGTTGTCGGAGGCGTGCTGACGTGCGAGAGAGAGAGAGATGGTGGAGTGAGGGAAAGGTCGGCGAGAGAAATTTTGAGAAGATGGGGGACTCCTCAGTTTCCACGAAGAAGAAGAAGACTCCATTTTTTTTAAACTCATTAAAAATGAAGGAAGAAGAAAGATAATAATCATAATAATAATAACAAGAAATGACCATATTGCTCCCAACTTAATACTAAACTTCAACTTTGACCATTTGCTTAGTTTTTTTTTCATCTTTTCAATACTTAAATTTTCAAATCTTGTTTCAAACTAAATTTGTTTCAATTTCCTTATCACAACAATTCATCATTAATGAATTGACAACTAGATTTAAACTTGTTTATCACAACTTATAAAATATTAATATAAATAAAAGGTGAATGGAATGAGGGCTTACATTGCGTTTAAGTTGAAAAAAGAGAAAAGTTGTTCAGCTTACTAGGCGTTCGATGTTCACCACGTAGTGTGGGAAGTGTTGAAGGTTTAGGCGGCACGCCTCCACTTGGTTGCGAGAAACAAATTTTGGGACGGGGTGTGACATTAGACACCTCCCGTATTGTACCTTTCAATTTTTCTAAGAACCATTGTATTGAGACATCTGTTTCTCTATCAACTACTCCAAACGCAAGAGGATAAATCTGATTGTTTACCATCTAAGAAAACGGTAACTATCAACTGACCGTGATATTTGTTCTTAAGAAATGTTCCATCCATGACTATGATCGATTTAATGGAATTTAAGAATCCTCAAACACATGAGCCGACAACCATAAAAAGATTTTTGAAGGAGTGATCATCTTCAAGTTCCATGTGAAATATTGTACATGGATTTGTAAGTTTGAGTGCTTCACCATATCTAAGCACTAGATTATATGACTTTTTAGGAGACCCTTGCACTCGTTCATATGCATTTTCTTTGGCATGCCATGCTTTTTCATAACTCATATTTGTGCCATAGTCTTGTTTCATATCTTCTATGATATCACATGATTTGTATAGGCTACTAACTCCCTTGAATTTGGACTTTATTAATTCTCCAACAACGTAACTTAAAATTTTGCTTGTCTATGATCACGATTCAAAACTCAAAAGAACATGAATGAACTTTGACATACTTTTTAATCTTAAATATATCTGAATACTTTTTGCTGTGGGATGTCAAATGATTGATTGTTCATCTCAACTGGCTCTTATATAAAAGTACCATCTTTTGAATTATATGCCTCATATGATTCTTATATAGCCAGAGTGGTCCTCATCATGTTATCACACAAGCTAACCTAAACTTCACGAACATGAACTTCATTCTCACCTAATGTATCAATTGCAATTGGAGGATGAGGGTTTAAGTTATGAACTTGGTTGCTCCCAGATACTGAATTGTAACACATATTTAGCTATTGAGCAACAAATTTTTATTGTCTTGTTGTCCTATTTAGAGATGATAAAACAAGTAATGAAAGCCTCATTTTTTATTGGTAGTAATATTATGGGGCTTTTGCAAAAATAGCAAAAAAATTTATGATAATAGAACCCATGTCACAACATTTTCTAAATTTATTACATAAGTAGCAAATTTAAAAGTGTTAACCCTCTGATAGCCCTATGATCACCATTTGATAACCCTCTGATAGTCTTATGATTACTGTCTGATATCACTAATTTTGCCATATTCGCAATATGCAAAAAATTGGTGTCATGAATTGTTTTTTTCTAAATGTTTTTGTCATTTGATGCAATTTTTCTAATATTATTGCATAAAGAACAAACATGTAAGAAAATGAGGGGAAGTTCTTTCTATAGTCAACAAAGGTGGAAAGGAAAGATGGGTTTGAAATGGAGGTCACTGGAGATGGAGAAAACGACAAGAAGAAAGTGAACAAAGGATGAATTAATTAAAATACGTAAAATGGGAAATTGTCTCACTATTGCCGTTGCTGACGTGTTGAAGAAGAAGGGTTCGCAGATGTGCTGAAGAAGAAAACGTTCTTTTTTTTAGTAAGCCTTTTACATTGTGTGTTTTAGGTTACGGAGAAGGGAAATTTCATTAAGGGCATAATTGACTTTTTATTATAATTTGTCCTAAATCTCAACTTTTTTCAAACCCAATCCTCAAAGTCATCAACCCCTCCAAAAATGGCCCACTAAAAGGCAAAAGCAATAAAAATGTGCTACCCTCCTGGTTTCTAAAAATTTATCCGCATAAATTTTAAATTTAGTGCCTATGATTAGGAGAAAACTAGAATTTAATCTCCATAGTTTATAATTAGAATTTAGTCTATATTGTTTAATAAATTCTCATAAATATTACCTACAATAGATACTATTTTTTTTTTAAAAGAATTTTATCAAACCAGAAGAATATTATGAAGTCTTATCAAACCACAAGGACTTTATTTATAATTTAACCCATTTTAGTTGAACATATATCTGGATGAAGATAAACATTTCGTGTTTTGAGTTCGATTACAAAATTGCTGGAGAATTTAACATACCATTAATTGCATATAATAATTGATGAACACCTATATGGTAGGTATTATTATGATATTATTGTGTGAAAAGAGAGTGAAAAATTATTTTAAATTGTATTGAAACACAAAAATAGATAATAATTTAGGGATTCTTAAAAATTATAAAAAACTGGTAAAATATTTACACTCTATAGAACAATTTCGAAAACGAAAAAAGCCCATAGACCTACAATGGAAAATACAAAAAATACCCCTGTCAACAAGGGATTAATCGGCCACATGCGTGTAAGAGTAATATTCTTTTAAACAATCGTATACTACAATTTAAATGAATGATCTACGATCATTTAAGTCATGATACACGATCGTGTAGTTCTTTTTAACGATGAGAAAAAATGTTTCAAATTTAAACAATCGTGTTGAGAATGATAAACGATCATGTAGTCTAATGTAAATGATAGTTAAAAATTTCAAATCTAATGATCGTGTTGACCATGCTGTTAGTAAATTCCAAAGGCCCACGTACATATATTTAATTACTTAATCAATTTTCACTAAATACATTTTTATCTTCCAATTGAAATTAAATTAACACCTATAATAATTTAATTTAATTCTAAATTATCTTAATTTGAAGTGTTGTAGTAGTCGTTGCTGATCTTGGAGCTCCTGATCTCTTCTCATATGGTTTAATACTAATTTGTACAATTTTTATGTGTACCAAAAACCAACTATGTAATTCTTATATACTCCACAATTATTTGTATCTAATTTTGTATGATCTATTTGCTTATGTCCCATAGTTTCTATACTCATAATGCAATAAAGACCACTAAATTCACAATAATTCTCACCATTTAAGTCAGCTTACCAAACTTGATTTAATTCATTGACGGTTGACATAAATTTGGGAGACAAAAAAGTAAAGAATGAAAAATATATATAGCTAAATTCATCCCTAGCTAGCTCTCCTTACACAAATAGTGCCCTTGTTCCTTCCAAAAAACAGAGCCCTCATTTGCAAATTTATTTTTGTATATTGACAACAATAATGTCCGAAGCCACTTCTCTTTCGTTCAAAGTAGAAAGATGTGAACCAGAACTAATTGTTCCAACAAAACCAACACCCCATGAATGGAAACAACTTTCTGATATTGATGACCAACAAAGTTTTAGAATTCAAGTTCCAATGATTCATTTTTACCCACAAAATCCAAATATGGAAGGGAGAGATCCAGTGAAAGTTATAAAAGAGGCAGTTGCAAAGACAATGGTTTTTTACTATCCTTTTGCAGGCAGAGTTAGAGAAAAGTTTGGTAAGAAGCTATTTGTGGAATGCACAGGTGAAGGAGTCTTGTTCATTGAGGCAAATGCAGATGTTAGTCTACAACAGTTTCAAGATTCTTCTTCTCTTCAACCTCCATTTCCATGCATGGATCAACTTCTTTATGATGTTCCAGATTCTGATGGGATTCTTGATTCTCCATTGTTGCTCATTCAGGTATATATGCTCTTCATTTGTTCATTTATTTCATAGAATTATTTTGAAGTGAGAAAGAGTGAAGAACAATAGATGAAGTGACAAAAACGGCGAGAATTGAAAAGATGATCGTAATCAACAATTACTGAAATGAAAGATAAATAAACCAATTGTGGGGTGGGCTATAAAGATGAAACCTATTCTATGATACCAATTAAGACAAGAATAAGTGTATTGTTGATACCAAATGGTATAAAGAGATTTCTCGCAATTATGTTTTTGGAATTTCCCTTATTTTATGTGAACCTGCAACAATAATCAAATTGACCTCCAATAATGAGAATCAATAATGTATAACGCGAGAATCAATTAATAAACAATAATCTCAAGGAAAGTTGGTCATGGTTGCTTGGAAAAATGGATCGATGATCAAGGAGAAAGGTGGAGTTGTTCTTATCTTGAAAATTTTGAACTTTTCACAACCTAATAAATCAAATTAGGATTAAATTCTAAAACATGCATCCTAATCACAGGAATATAAAGAAAAACACAAAGATAAGATAAAAGGACAACCTTTAACCTATGTACGTTGTATAAATTTAACCAAAAACCCTTCAACTTCATAGACGAACCTTCATAAATATCAATATATGAATTAAATAGCTGTATGATGTATTAAAGATGTGGATGAATATGGATTTATAGACTCATCGTGTCTTCTGAATAAAGGTGCCCTTTAAATTAATATGGAAGTACAAACTCATTATATTTAGTTATTTAACTGTTCATTAAGGTAACGAGACTCAAATGTGGTGGTTTCATTTTTGCTGTTCGATTTAACCACACAATCACTGATGGCATTGGTATGGCTCAATTCCTAAAGGCCATAGCTGAGATGGCTCGTGGAGCTTTTGCGCCATCCGTTCTTCCAGTATGGAAAAGAGCTCTCTTAAATTCAAGGGACCCTCCCAGAGTCACTTTCCTTCATCATGAATACGATGAAGTTAACGACATAAACGACACAACAATTACCCCCGACAATATGGTTCAACACTCATTCTTCTTTGGGCCGACCGAGATATCTATCATTCGCAAAACTTTACCCACACACTTCCACAATTACCCCTCCGCTGAGCTTCTCATGATATTCATTTGGCGCCTTCGTACCATAGCCCTTCAACTTAGCCCAGAAGAGGAAGTGCGTTTGCTTTGCCTCGTCAATTTACGCACCAAGTTTAACTATTTACCATTAGGGTATTATGGCAATGCATTTGCTTTCCCTGCAGCACTCACTACTGCAGCTAAGCTTTCCCAGAATTCTTTAGGTTATTCTATTGAATTAGTTGAAAATGCTAAGGCTAAAGTGACAGAGGAGTACGTGAAGTCTATGGTGGATTTTATGACGGTCAAAGGACGACCCCATTTTACTGTGGTTGGGTCATTCCTTATGGCAGATTTGACTGAAGCTGGGTTTGAGGATGTGGACTTTGGATGGGAAAAGGCCATATATGCCGGACCCGCTACCGGAAAAGTTGGACTCGTGCCTGGTTTGATAAGCTTTTGTATTCCTTCTAAGACTAGAAATGGAGAAAAAGGAATTGTGGTGCCTCTTTACTTGCCAGCTCCAGCCATGGAAAGGTTGGTGGAAGAACTTAATGCATTGTTGAAGATATAAGAACCTTTTGAAATTGAAAAACACTACATAGATAATGAAATGAAAATAGTTGGTTTGTTCGAAAAACACTACACAGGAGAGGAACCTTTTGAAATTGGAAAGAGGAAGTGGACTTTATATGGTTTGCTATATACTTATCTATATGTATTCATGTAATAACAAAGATGAAATGAAAATAAAAATAATTTTTTTTATAGCAAAGTTCGTTACGTGATTATAACTTGTGATTGAACATTTAGATACATTCCAAAATTTGAGTTTACTATCACATTTGATTAAGTATATATATATATATATATATATATATATATATTATTTGGTAAATTAGGCATTTATACTTGCTTTATGATCATCATATAAATGACGTTTTTAGTAGCTTTCCTGATTTCAATTATTGTTAATTATTTCTCCAAACACTAAAAACATAACGGTGGTGTGTATGAATTCTTTGGATGGGAGTTCTTTCAATAAAAAATATCAATTGAAAGTTAATTCATGTTTATGCGATGCAAGACGATTATTTTATATGAATTATTAAAGATTTTACCCAGGATATATTGATGTTCGTTATATCAAAAAACATTTTATAGCATTTTATGACTATTTTTTACTGTCATAAATTAACGACACAAAAAAGAAGAAAACACATTTTCGACAAGAAAATTTAAACTACTTTTTGTGAAATTAGTTTTTATAACTCATTTTCACTCTTTCATCTATTTTGGCTACGGTTCACGAGTCATGGAAGTCCATTTTCGTTGTAGTGTATTGTAATCTACGTAGTTTTATAACATTATTGGGATTAATTGAGGTGTTTGGTTAGACAATTTTAGCATAATCATAGATATCGTCTAATCTAGTTTGAGCATTTTAATTACCAATTAGGTGAAATTAAATTTATTATCAATTATACATATGAGTGTCTGTTGTATATTATTTATTGTTTCTTCTCAGTAAGAACTTTATTGATTAATGATTATTTAATGTTATTTCAATATATATTAGTTATTTAAGTTGACTTCTCAAACCAATAATGTTTAAGCATATTTATTATGTATTTGCAAGAATTTGCTTCCATTTCTCTTCATTTGTAACCTCCGACTATACTAAGATCGAGTTTAAAGGACTCAATTTTTCTCTAGTTAATAAGAACAAATTTGATTTCATCTTTGTGTTTTGGATCTTGATTTAACAATATTGATGAAAAACCTACTGCATTTGCTGACACTAGCATTGTGAAGAATAGATCTCTCGTAGAGTTGAAAAGGATCAAATAGATTGAGTCTAATGTTTACACAAATGGACTTTAGAATGCAACATCAAGTCTACAATTACAAATTTGAAAAATGCTAAGGATTTTGTGATATTTGTGGAAAATTGTTCTCAATCTGACTTATTTGATAAGTCAATTTGTCAAAACACTAATGATCAGTACCTTAACCACCATTAAGTTTGATGAATTTTTGTAGGATGCATCAAACATATCCAAAGAAAGATGGACAAAAAAAATGGAATTCGTCCAAATTTAAATTTTACTGACTTTGAAACCTGTGAGTGTGCATGTGTTAAAAAAGAAACAAACAAAAACACATCTAGATAATAAAATAGCCGCAAGCTAAGAAGCTCCCAACTCCTTCGAATTAGACACACATATATGTTGGTGGGCTTTTAGATCTTCCATCTTCTGATAACGAAAATTATCTCATTGCCTTTATCGATGATTTTTCACATTATAAATATATCTAAAAAATTTAAAGCGAGAGATGCTTTAACCACTGTTTGGAACCCATGGGATTTGGGGAAGATTTCAAGTTCACTCATATGAAATCAATTTTGTTGTCACTTACAACTTCAAATTGTGTGTTTTAAGAAAAAATTTCCATTCCAAATTATTGTTCGTATTTAGAAGGATTTTGAACTAAAAAAAATCAACTTCCATCCTTATCCACAGCATTAAATTTTGTTTTTTTTTGATAAATCTCTCTCCTTCACACGTAAACTCCCTCCTCCAATCTCTTCCCTTTCTTGCTTTCGTAAACTCCATTATTTTTCCCTCCTCATTTTCTATTTAAGCAACAAATTTTAAATTAAACATAGTTGGCTTTTATTTATTGTATTGTATTGTATTTTCTATTTATTTTTCTTCTTAATTTTTTTAAACTCATAAGTTAATTTGGATTGGTTCACTGTAACAAAGCAAAATTTTTCTTTCAAAGCCAAACAAATTAGAGGTGAGTTTTTTTTTTTTAAGAAATTTCTTTTGTTTGTTATAAATTTTAATTCAATCTAACATGTTTTTTAATTAGAGAGAGAGTTTGTTATTTAGTCTAACCACATATCGCAAGATCTCTAAAGATTACAATTTGTTATTCAATCTATAACATGACAACATACACAGTTAATAAATCTAGCCAATTAATCTCATATTACTGTAGCTTTTGATAGGTAGGTCTATTAAGTTTCTTTTCTAACTTGTAAAGGGTAATAAGGTAATTAAATATTTTGGATGGAATTTGAATTACTCTCGAAAGGATTTAGAACCAAGAAGAATGGAAAAAAAATGAAAATAAAACTATGAAATAAATTTGAGATTCATAGTGAAGATAAAACTTTAAGTGGGGTAGCAAAAAGAGAATAGAATGTGTGAAGTTTTTATTTCTTCATATTTAATTAGTTTTGCGTGTGGCTTAGAAATTGAGTTGGGGACACCTTTAAAACGAAGTTGCCAGAAACCGTACATCGTTAAATGTTTTCTTTTCGTCAAAAACGCGGCATTCACCAAAAGAATAATGAACAACAAAAGAAAACGTGAAAACTATTATCTCACACCATTTAACACATCCTTCTTCTTCTCCTCGTTGGTTGGAAATTATGTGCACAATAAATAAATAATGATGATCAAAATCATTTATTATTAATAAATAGGATCTGTGTCCCTATATTTTCTAAATTGCAAAAGTAGTAAATTTAAAATCGATAACTTTTTTATAACCTTTCGATAGTCGTCTGACACTCGTGTGATATCACTAATTACTTGTCATATTTGTCATATTTGCAATATGCAAAAAAGAGGTGTCATAAGATGTTTTTTTCTAAATGTTTTTGTCATCTGGTGTAATTTTTCAATTTTTTTATTCTTTTCATTTATCTCTACTTTTAATATTTATATACATGTTTACTTTCAAAATTTTAATAAATTTTACTTTTACTCTTCAACGTAAACTTTAATAAATTCATTTTAGAGAATTATTGTTTAAAAAATCAATTAATAATATTAATAGTAGTAGAAAGAAGTAACAAAATTATGATAATAGGGTTCGCTCATGTCACTGCATTTTCTAAATTACAAAAATAATTTAAAAGTCGATAACCCTATGATTATCGTTTGATAGCCCTCCGATAGCCCTATAATTACCGTATGATAGCCGATATCACTAATTTTGTCATATTCACAATATGCAGAAAATAGGTGTTAATGAGTTGTTTTTTTTATAAATGTTTTTGTTATTTAACGTAATTTTTCAAAAAAGAAGTTAAATACTTTAAATGAAAAAATGGTTGAAAATATTACCAAATGACAAAATTTCACTTATAAACTACCAGATCTATTACGATTTATGGCTCATAGACAAGTAAAAGTTTTGGTTTATATTTTGTTATATTTTAAAATAGACAAGTAAAAAATTAATAAAAATTAATTTAATTATTAGCTACATTCTTTTTAAATTAACCAAACAAAAGAAGTAAGTTTTTTATATAAAAAAAATAAAAGGGTAAATCTTAAAACTTAGGATGAAATGAAATAAGTGTAAAATAGAATTTAATTATTAGAGAATTTTTAAAAATAGTAGATTTTATCAAATATTTTCAACCTATAACAAATTCTATCGCTGATAGTCAGTGATATGCTACGGTAATAGAAGACTATAAGTCATAGAATCCAAAATTTTGCTATAGCTTGTAAATATATTTACTTTCCTATTTATTAGGATTGAAACTCAAAATTATGGAAGTAAAAGATAGCATTTCAAAACCGAATTACCAAACGAAAAAAGCCAAAAAAAAAAAAGTATTCTTTCCAGTTTCCCCAACCTTTTTTATTGACAACTATTCCTCAAACTTTTACATACCCACTTTTTCCCTATAAATACCACTTTATGCACACATCTTCCCTCCCAACACTAAAAAAAACCAAATCACACATCGATTCTCTCAAGCAACAATTATAATTTCTTCATCTTCACACATTTCTTTTTTTTTTTTTTTCTAAATGGCAATATCATCCCATAATAATTTTGTGTTCCAAGTACGTCGATGCGAACCTGAATTAGTTGCTCCAGCAAAACCTACACCCTACGAATTTAAGCAACTTTCAGACATTGATGACCAAGAAGGTTTCAGATTTCAAGTCCCATTATTATTCTTGTATGCTCATAATCCAAGAATGGAAGGAAGTGATCCAGTGAAAGTGATAAAGAAGGCAATTTCAGATACATTGGTATTTTATTATCCTTTTGCAGGAAGATTGAGGGAAGGCCCTGGAAAAAAGTTGTTTGTTGAATGTACTGCTGAAGGTATTTTATTTATTGAAGCTGATGCAAATGTAGCTTTACAACAATTTGGTGATGCTGTTCAGCCTCCTTTTGCATTTCTGGATGATGTTCTGTACAATGTTCCCAGCTCTGATGGGATTATTAATTCTCCATTGTTGCTTGTTCAGGTAGGTGCATATATGCATATATATTACATTAGAAGAGTTAAAAGAGAACTTAACGTTTGATGGATAATTGTACTGATCCTCAATTAATGTATTGTAGGTGACACGACTCAGGTGTGGTGGTTTCATCTTTGCCATTCGTTTAAATCACACGATGACCGATGCTTTTGGTTTAATGCAATTCATGACCGCAGTACGTGAAATGGCTTGTGGTGATACTGCACCATCTGTTCTTCCAGTTTGGCAAAGAACTCTCTTAAATGCAAGAGACCCTCCAATAGTCACTCATCGCCACCATGAATACGACCAAGTTGTTGACACAAAACAAATCAACATTTCTCTCAATGAGATGGCCCATCGCTCCGTTTTCTTTGGCCCTACAGAGATCTCTACCCTTCGCAAAACCTTACCTATCCACCTTCGCCATTGCTCTTCCTTCGACCTCATCGCAGCTTGCCTTTGGCGCACCCGTACCATAGCCCTTCAACCAAACCCAAACGATGAAATGCGCTTTCTTTGCGTCGTGAACTTACGCTCCAAATCAAAGTATTTACCCTCAGGATATTATGGCAATGCGTTTGCTTTACCAGCAGCAGTCGCCACTGCAGGCAACCTTTGCCAAAACCCATTAAGTTATGCAGTAGAATTGATTAGGAAGGCTAAGGCAAAGATGACAGTGGAGTACATGAAGTCTGTGGCGGATCTTATGGTAATCAATGGACGACCTAATTTAACTGCTGTGAGATCGTATGCGGTGTCTGACGTGACAAAAACCGACTTGGAGAAGATAGACTTTGGATGGGGAGAACCAATTTTTGGAGGCCCTGCCATGGGAGGGGTTGCAACCGTCCCTGGTTTGACAAGCTTTTGTGTAAGTTCTAAAAACAAAAAAGGGGAACAAGGAACAGTGGTGCCTTTCTCATTGCCTGTTCAAGCCATGGAAAGATTTGTGGTAGAACTTGATGCCGTGTTCAAAACAAAATCATTGAATGAAGTGGAAAACACTAAGCAAGGGTTAATTCGAGCTGCTTTATGATGAAAAAAATATTTAGAAGAGTGTCCGGGGAAGGAGTGATTTATGATAGTCCTAAGGTTATGATAATCCTTAGTATTATAATAATTCTAGTGTTATGATAGTATTCATTTGGAGGAAGGATTATGATAAATAGTGATATGATAGTATGTATTTAAGGAAAGATTATAATTCATATGTTATAATAGTATGTGTTGAGTAAATGATTAATGATATATAGTAGTGTTATGATATATACGTTTTGGATGAGTATGATAAGGAGGATTATGATATTTCTTTTTCTAAATTATATAATGTAGATCCAATACACAAATTTTATAATTTTATTTTATTAAATAATCTTACTTTTATTAAAATCATTTTCCTTAATGTTCTTAATTAAGAAGTCCATTCCATAAAATTGCTATTAAATCGTTACATTTCACTCCTGTTTTTTTTTCTTTTTCTGGTGTATACATGATACTCGTAAACATGTAAACACAAACTGGTAATACTAAAATTGCTTACATACGATTCTTACTCCATTACATTTCAACCTAACACCACATCCTGCTTACAGCAGCAACTTACGTTATTGTGTGACATCCTAATTGAAGCGTAGATTGCTACTATTTGTAACTTTGGTAGTAAAGCAATACAAAAACATTTCAAATACACATTTCTATGTTGCTCATCTTCTTTAATTTATGGCTAAGATATCTTTCTAAAAATGACAAAAAAGTGTCTAGGTCTAATTGCTTCTATTCTAAGCTTCGTTGTTTTTTATTTTGTCACATATCAGCACAAGAAAATAAGTACAAAAATCTACATTACATCTAAACACTTATCCCTTTTTACCATATCCTGTGGAAAGTATTTTAAACCTTTAAAAAAGTTTAATGAGTATTAATGTAACACAAAAAGTATTTTTTAAACAAAATAAAGTACGTAGTAACTTTTATAAAAAAACAATAAAATGCAAGATAATTTTCTATAATTTAGTTAGAAAACAAGAGTTTTATTAGCTAAAATTAAAATATTTGAATAAAATGGATACGAATTCAAAGATTGATACGTTGATTTTTGGGTTTAAACTCAGTTGAATAATTTAATAAAAGAACTACTTGACTAAACATATATTTCAATATATCGAAATTTCTTAAATGTGGTTTCTTTCCTATCCCACCATTGTTGAAGTTCAAGTACAAGAAGAATATATAAAAAGATTGTGTAATTTTAATTTTTAATTTTTGCAAGTGAATGCGTTTTTATAAGTGAAGCTGAAATGAGTTTTTCCATCCTTTTTCCTCTCAATTTCATTTCAACACACATAGAAAGAGAAAGAGTTCCTGGGAACTATGGTGCTAATCAAATAGAGACATGTTAAATACAAGCATCAACGATAATATATTTCATCCACCTTACAGTATGGTGTTAATCAAGTTTCTAAATTCTTTAACTTGTTGAGACAAAACTCAACCTTACAGTAAAGGCACTCTTACATATGGAGTTGATTTCTCAAAGAACTGAAAATAAAGAGAACCCAAATCGATCATTTAGATGCAAAAATGCTTCTTGTTCAGATCCTCCATCTTCAGAAGAAATACTTCCACTTCCTTCCCATCTCCATAATCTATCACTATCACTCTCTATTCTTAAAAATCACTATAAGAATCCCTTGTATCTCCATCACCAGATTCTGTTTCTTCCCTGAAAAACAGAGTAAGTCTTAAAAATCATGAATTTTTCTGTTTAATTGAGAGAGAAATAGAGAAACTACCTAAAACCAGTGAAAAATTGGATAGCGGAGAGATAAGGGACATAATATTGAGTTAATGTTTCTCCATTGATTGGAACTTTGGCTCCATTAGCACTTTATTCTATTAGAACTTGAAGACTGTTAATATGCTGTTAGTTAGTTAGAGAAACTAAAAACTGATACTGTTATATATGTTTTCTTTTTACTGTTATCTTTGATAACTAATTGTATATACACCTATAAATCTCCTCATTGTTCATAGATAAAATGAGAGAAAGAGTTCTTCCATTCTTTGTTAATATGGTATCAGAGCTGTTCCTCTTCCTCCAAAAGCTTTCTTTAATCTTCTGCTAAGACTCACAATTCACCACCTTCGGAATGACAACTCCAACAGTCAATACTTCACAAAACCTGCTGGAAACTCAAGAAAATCACAATTCCAGTCAGTCCGACACCTCTGCCCAAACTCCTTTCAATCAGAACCAAGGATATCTAAATCTTTACTTTCTTCATCACACTGATAATACAAGTTTGGTGCTGGTTACAGAACAATTGACAGAAGAAAATTATATCTCTTGGAGCCGAGCAATGACCATTGGTCTTTCAGTGAAGAACAAGATTGGATTTGTCGACGGAACTATTACCAAGCCAATCGGTGATCTTCTTCCGGCTTGGAACAGAAATAACAACATCGTTATTTCTTGAATACTGAATTCAGTGTCCAAACCCATATCAGCAAGCATCTTATTTTCAGACTCAGAAGAGCAATATGGATTGACCTTAAAGAAAGATTTCAAAAGAAGAACGCGCCAAGAATTTTTCAGTTGAAACGATCCCTTGCAACCTTGGAACAAAACCAAGATACCATTGGTATGTATTATACTAAATTCAAAACTCTTATTGATGAGTTGAATAAATATAGACTAGGTTGCACTTGCCGAACTTGCAGTTGTGATGGTGTACGAGAAATGACAGATTTCCTTCAAATGGAATATCTCATGGACTTTCTTATGGGATATATTAAATGAGAACTTCTCTCAAGCACGGGCTCAACTTCTTCTCATGGACCCTCTACCATAAACTAGTCGAGCCTTTTCTCTTCTTCTTCAAGAAGAACAACAAAGGTCCATTGGATCCCTTTCTTCTACAGCACCAGCAATGGCCTTTGCGGTATCCTCTAACTCATCCAAAAATGGAAACAACAATCGACAAAGGAGAGAAAGACCCATGTGCACCCACTGCAACATTCCTGGACACACAGTAGATAAATGTTACAAGCTTCAGGGATATCCTCCTGGATATAAGACCAAACAACAAAAACAACGAAACAATAACATTGTTAATTCAGTAGCAGCTCAGAACTGTGAGAATATCTCTCAAGACACCACACAGAACAGTCAAATGTTGAATAACCAGCACTGCAGAGGCATTAATCCAATGTCAAAACCTTCTCAACTAGCTTCAGTCCCAAATTAATGCCTCCAACCAAATAGCTACCTCACATATAGCAGGTACTTCTTATTAATTTCCTCTATGGATAATTGATTCTGGAGCATCCACCCATATTTCTTGTTGCAAGTCCTATTTTACATCCACTCAACCATGCTCAACAACCATCAGTTTACCAAATAAACAAGTTTTTGAAGTTAAAAGTGCTGGCATCATCAAATTATCGGAATCTATAGAGCTGAAGAATGTCTTATATATTCCTGAATTTTCATTCAACCTTATATCAGTCAGTGCTTTAACAAGAGATCTTCCTGTGGATGTTAGTTTATCTGCTAATAATTTTGTAATTCAGGACAAGTTCACTTTGAAGAAGATTGGCAGTGCTGAACTTCTATATGGTCTATATGTCTTCAAATTGGGAAATGCTTTTGATCTGCAGTCTCCCATATGTGTTGTAAGCAGTGATAATGCCTTTCTATGGCATCAAAGGCTTGGGCATCCCTCTATTGATGTTTTAAAGTCTTTACAAAGCATGTTACAATTGAAATCTTTTACTTCTCATGCTTGTACTACTTGTCCATGAGCAAAGCAAAGAAGACTATGCTTTTCTTCAAATAATCATGTATCTCCAAATTCTTTTGATCTTATACATGTTGACATTTGGGGACCTTTATCTACTGCTACACATGCTAGACATACATACTTCCTTACCATTGTTGATGATGCCACACGTTTTACATGGGTATTCATGCTTAAACAAAAATCTAATGTCAAACAGATTATACCTAATTTCTTTAAGCTTATCGAAACCCATTATGGTAAAACGATTAAACAGATGGGTTCTGACAATGCTTCTGAACTTATGTTCACTGAATTTTTTAAAGAAAAAGGAGGACTACACCAGTTCTCTTGCATGAGCTGTCCTCAACAGAACTCTGTGGTTGAAAGGAAACATCAACACATACTCAATACAGCTAGAGCTTTATTTTTCCAATCATGTATTCCTCTAACTTTTTGGGGAGAATGCATACTGACTGCTGTTTACTTGATCAACAGAATTCCATAAAAAATGTTGAACTGGAAATCTCCATTCCAACTACTTAACAACAACAAGCCTGATTACAATAACCTAAAGGTGTTCGGGTCCTTGTGTTATGCTTCAACTCTACCACACAATCGCTCTAAGTTTCAACCAAGAGCAATACCAGCTGTCTTTGTTGGCTATCCACAAGACATGACAGCATACAAACTATACAACATTGATCAACAAAAGTTCTTTTTCTCATGAGATGTAATATTTCGAGAAGAAGTCTTTCCTTTTAAAGACTCGCCCGTCTCACAGCCCATGGAAGACCCTTTACCAGGTTTTTCTTTACCTAAAGTCTTTCATGAATCTCCAATCGATCACATGAATCCCTCAACCAATATGCCCTCACCTTCCTCTTCACCAAACATAAACAATGACAGCACCTCACAGACCTATAGTCCAATCCACAAATAACCCAACCAATGATAGTGCCTCACAAGCCATAACCCAACCCACCAATAACCCAACCTCACCAACCCAACAGCCTGAACAAAATATTTATGAAACTTCTAACAATCCTACAGTTAGAAGATCCACTCGAATCAGCAAACAACCTTCTTATCTTCAAGTTTATCATGCAATTTTCTTACATCACAACCTCACCAACCAAGCTCCACAAAATACCCTTTAAACTTGTACATTTCATACCAAAATCTATCCCATTCCTTTAAACATTCCATACTCCAAGCCTCTACCTTACATGAACCAAACTTTTACCATGAGGCTGTCATGCATGAAGATTGGAGAAGGGCCATGGAAATTGAACTAAAAGCCATGGAGACGAATCAAACATGGAGCATAGTTCCTCTACCACCTGGCAAGAATACTATAGGATGCCGATGGATATATAAAATTAAACACAAAGCTGATGGATCTGTTGAAAGGTATAAGGCGAGGCTCATTGCAAAAGGATACACACAACAAGAAGGTCTTGATTATTTTGAAGCTTTCTCACCGGTGGCCAAAATGGTGACTGTCAAAACCCTGCTAAAGCTATAACAGTATCGAAAGATTGGCATCTGCTTCAATTAGATGTGAATAATGCATTTCTTCATGGAGACTTGTTTGAAGAAGTATACATGGACTTGCCATTGGGTTATAAACCGAACCTCACCATTCAAGGGGAGAAAATGGTATGCAAACTTCACATATCGATATATGGACTAAAACAGGCTCACGTCAATGGTTTGCCAAATTCTCCCAATTCCTCATTTCAATATGTTTTCAACAGTCCAAGGCTGACTATTCTCTTTTTGTAAAAGGCCAAGGCACCAGCTTTATAGCTCTACTTGTCTATGTTGATGATATTATCATCACTGGAGCAAATGTTGATCTTATTCAAAGATTACGAAATGTGCTCAATCAAAAGTTTCTGCTTAAAGACTTGAGATCTCTCAAATTCTTCCTTGGTCTTGAATTAGCTCGTTCATCAACTGGTATCCTATTGTCAGAAAGACACTATGCACTACGCTTGCTAGAAGAAGCTGGTTTGCTTGGTGCTAAACCAGCATCAGTACCTATGAATCCGACAATCAAGTTAAAAGCTTCTGACAAAGATCTTCTTCAAGATCCAAGTACTTATCGAAGATTAATTGGAAAACTTCTGTACTTAACCATTTCAAGACCGGACATCACATTTGCTATTCATAAACTCAGCCAGTTCATGGCAAAACCTGACAGAACTCATATGAGTGCAGCTAATTACCTTTTGAGATACATCAAAGGATCACCGGGCCAAGGAATATTTCTGTCCAAAACAGATGATCTATTCTTAAAAGCATTTGAAGATGTTGATTGGGGATCATGTCCTGATACCCGTTGTTCAGTCACCGGGTTTTGTGTCTTCCTTCGAAAATCACTTGTATCATGGAAGTTAAAGAAACAGCAAACAGTTTCACGGTCATCAGCTGAAGCAGAGTACCGAGCATTGGCCACTGTTTCTTGTGAAGTTATTTGGCTCAAGAGTCTTCTCAAAGAAGTGCAGATTGAAACAAATACACCAACTATGGTGTTTTGTGATAATTAAGCTGCCATTTACATCTCTAATAATCTCATGTTTCATGAGAGAACGAAACATATAGAGTTGGACAGCCACTTTGTTCGAGATAGAATTGTTGATGGATCCATCAAACTACTCCCTGTACGCTCTTCACATCAACCTGTTGATGCCCTCACTAAACCACTTAATGCCATAACTTTGTCTTTTCATATGTGCACAATGGGAGTTAAAAATATTTTTTCTCCATCTTGAGGGGGAGTATTAGAACTTGAAGACTGTTAATATGTTGTTAGTTAGTTAGAGAAACTAAAAACTGATACTATTATATTTGTTTTCCCTTTACTGTTATCCTTGATAACTAATTGTACATACACCTATAAATCTCCTCATTATGCATAAATAAAATGAGAGAAAGAGTTCTTCCATTCTTTGTTAATATATTCATTGAACTTTGGCTCCATCATCAATATATTACATCCACCTTACCTTATTCAGACAAAACACAACTTTATAGTAGTTCAATCGAGTAAAAGATCAACGTACATCTAGAGGTGTAAACACCTTGGGTTGGGTTAGGTTGGGTTGGAAGACATTCTCAACCTAACCCATATTTTTGGGTTGGTTGGGTTACCAACCCAGAACCGGAATTAAGTTTTCAACCCAACCCGACCCATAAAATATGAGTTGGGTTGGATTGTCGGGTTGTATTGTTTTTTTTTTTCTTTCTATTTTTTAGATTCTAATGTTTGTAAAGTTCAAAATTGTTACTGTTCTCAAGAAAAAAAAAATTCAAAATGAAAAGAGAGGAATGCAAGGCAAGACTTCAAAGTGACAAAGTTAACTTAATTATTTAATTTTTATTAAATAAATAATATATATATATATATATATATATTAATTGGGGTTTGGTTGGTTTGAACCGAATTTTTCAACCCTCCAACCCGAGACCCAACCCAACCCAAAAAAATTCAAAATTTTCAACCAAACCCAACCCACATTTTAAACTAACCCAACCAATCATCCCATATAATATCGTGTAAACGCGTTGGGTCGGGTTGCTTAGATTATTCTTACACCCTTACGTACATCCATCCACCCACACTTTCATTCTGCTTTACAACGTAGATATACAAGAAATTTTGATGGACTCCTTTAGGAGCTAGCCTAATTAACAAACATATACAATTTAATTTCAACATACAGAAAGAGAAAGAGATCATAACCTAATTTCATTTCATATATAGTGTGTAATTTTAATTCATTCAATTTCTCGGTTTTGTTTTTGTTTACTTTTTAGAAGTTTTCAATTAACAAATTTAAAACTGAAAAAAAATAAAAGAAAAAAGAAAGAACAAAGAGAGAGGAAGATGAAGAGGAAGAAGAAAGAAGAAACTAAGAATAAGATTTTTTCGATGTCATCCGTCGTCAGGTGCTTCCTCACTCACTAGATGGGAACCTCGTACCAACTCTAAATTCTTCAAAATGCCCAACAAAATCAACAAGTTTAACAAAAATCAAAATCAACCTGCCTCAAGAGTGCCACGGTTTCTGCAATTGTTCAACGACAATCAGAAATAAAAATATCACGACTTTTGCAATTGCACCTCTCCACTTGACGACTTTTGCGGCTTCCACCAGCTCTAGTCAAGGTGGCCATCTTCTTAGTGAATTTGACATTAGAGGGAAAGAGAGAAAATGTATTTTTATTTTTTTTTATGATTGCTAGAATGGATACAATAGGAGAGAGGGAGTACGAAGGGAGAGGGAATAAAGAAGAGGAGAATGGAAATGAAGCGAGAGGAAAGAGAGAGGAGGTATGAAAGAAGAGGGAAGAAGAAGAGAACGGAAAGGAATGGAGAGAAGGGATTACTAAAATGAGAGGGGGGATTATGGGATGGAGTTTGAAGGATCACTACTACAAATTAGGGCTTCAACGACGCAAAATTTGCATCATCTAACTACAAATGCCCGATCGTTCCCTAGTAGAAGTTGGATTGTTGACGATGAAGAAGAACGGAGATTCCTGGTCGTTCCTACTAGGAAGGTGGATCTGACAGAAAATGTTCGATCGTCCCCTAGTAGAAGTTGGATGGCTGACGACAGAGTCACTCCTGTAAACGATTGCAAAAAGAATAAGAAGAAGAAGAAGATCTTACCAGAACAAAGAAAAAGAAGATAAAAAAAAAAAAAAAAAAGATAAATTTTTTATACATTTCTTTTGCTGGATGAGGAATAAATGATCAAAGTGTGAGTCTATTTATAAGGCCAACAAATCCAATTCATAAAAGAATTATGAATGATATTTAATCATTTTTTTAAACAAATCTAATTCTTAAAAGGATTAGGAATGATATTTAATCATTTTTTTTATAACAAATATAATTCCTAAAAGAATTAAGAATGATATTTAATCTTTTTTTAATAATAAAGAAAAGATAATCCAATTATATTATCTTATTTTAAAAAAATAATAATAAAATTGTAACACTAATTTTGGGATAAACCTCAAATTTCATTTTTGAGATAAGTAAAATATTTCAAAATTTTCCAAACAAAAAAAGATTTTATTCTCAATTTTAATATTAACATTTGGGTTCAAAATCCAAGACAAACTAACTTGCATATATGACCTTCTTTTTATCTCAAATTTAAATCAGAGCCATAAATCCAACTTTATCTCTAGATTGAGGGCCTCCTTTTTATCTTAAATTAAAATTTGTCATTCCAAATTCTTGTGAATCCTCAAGACAAATTAAGGTATGGTAGAAATCTCATCCTTATTTCAAATTAAAATTTTGTTATGTTCCACATTTTATTTTTTTAAAAAAATCAAATTTTAATTTTTATCCTCAAATCAAATTAAATTGCAAATAAAACCTTGAACTTTTCTCAAACTAATTAAGTTTTGGCTATATTCCAACTCTTAGTTCAAATTTAAATCAAACTCATTGTACGAAGTTCATAGTTTGATTATAATTTGATATGTTGAATTGAGCAAAAACAAAGCTCGTATTTTGACTTCAAATTTATCATTTTCGAGATGCATTCATCCATATACGTGCATAAATCTCGAAAAGGGCAATTTGTTGAATAGAAAATCTTGAGACCAATCACAAATTGCCACATCATTTACTAAATTAATGATGAAAAGTCCAAAAAATTGAATTTGAGACTAATTAAAAAATTGACATGTGTCTCAAATTAAAATTGAAAATATAAATTGGCCAATTCTGATCATGCCACATGTTTTCATCATAATCATTGGATCAAGTTAATTATTTTGGTTAAATTAAATATTATTAACTTGGGCTAAGTTCAATTGAGCCAAAAAATAAGTTTAATTGAGCCCAAAGGCTAAATATGACCAAAATCCATATGGTTAAGCCCATGAGTCTGGTCCATGGACCAACCAGGCTCAAGTTCCGTACATTACTACAAAAAGAGCATTACTTGATGTCTGCATTTTTTATATACCTAACAGTTTTAATAAAAACTGTCGAGTAAAATGGTAAAATGGCAAGAATAAAAAAAAGTGGAAGAATGCATACTTTTTTTTAAAAAAATTCAATACTTGACAGGTTAAAAGCGTAAGTCTAGTTTTATTTACTTGACATTTAAAAAATGTAAAAAAAAAAAAATTTCCCTTTGTCTAAAAAAATTTATCTTTACTTTTCTTTACTAATTATTCTTTACTTTTCCTCTTTTCCATATCCCCAAATTAAAACCCCAATTTTATTTCTAATTTGTTTCTCTTTTCCTCTTTTCTTCTTCTACTCATTTTCTCCTTTCTCCCCGACTAGGTGTTTTCCGTTTCGTGCTCCGACTTCGTCTTCTCCCCGACTAGGCGTTCTTCGTTCTTTGGCTTCGTCTTCGTCTTCGTCTTCTCTCTAATTTCATCGTACAACTTCGTTCCTCTTCTCTCTTCTCCTGCTACATCTTCGTTCTCTGACTAAGCGTTTCTCTCCGCACTACAACAAAACCTACCTACTATGAAAGTTGTATACATCTCAAATTGAAAGGAGAAAAGAAAAAACTGTCACAAAATGTCAAAATTCGCATTTTTGGTGGGAAAAGACGGAAATTTTCGGATTCAAAGAATTTATGACAGTTTTTAACTGTCATAAATCTATGACAATTTTTAAATGTCTTTAAATATAAATAATAAAATATAATTTTCATTAAAAATTATTAAAATATAATTTCCCCCTTAATTTCCCTCCAACTTTTCATTTTATTTCCCCTTTCTTCCTTATCATCTTCACAATAGAACCCAAAAAACTCAACCCTAACCTCATTCTTCTCCATCTCCATGAACTTTCTTCTCAGCGACAGAGACCCACAGCGACGTCGAATCTAAACGTTTCGAAGCAACGACCCACACCCGTTTCCTCATCGAAGGCGACCCATACCTGTTTTCTCATCGAAGGCGACCCACACTCGTTTTAAAGATTTCGAAGACAGGTTAGTGTTTAATACCTTTCACTTTTGTGTCTTTCCCTTTTATGAGTGTAATCAGTAGGTGTAAGAAATGGAACAAAACTTTTCACTTTTGTGTCTTTCCCTTTTATGAGTTTAATCAGTAGGTGTAAGAAATGGAACAAAACTTCACATTTTCTTTGATGTAACAATTTAATTTAATAGGAGGGAGTTCCGACAGTGGTAGAAGGTCCTCTGGTATGTTCTTATACTTCTTTTTTGTGGTTTCTCTTTTTATCTTATTAATTTAATTTCAACTTTAACCATGCAAACTTTCACATTCTTTCATACTTTTCTATTCAATTTGATTATGAATGGATTGTTTAACCCAGAAGTAGACGTTAAAATACACGTAGAAATAGAAAAATAATCTATTTAATCCATTCCATTGCCAATTCTTGCATGATCTATATCATTATTTGGGTGAATATGGAATAATCAACAAAAAAAAAGAATAATTAAAACTCATCCATTCATTTATTATAATCAACTTAAAACTATCCACAAACTTAAAATAAAACTTTAAAAAAGAAAGAAGAAAAAACACACTTCTTAAGATAATAAAATCTTAAAATAAAACTTTCCCTGATATTTGTTAGCCAACCAAGAAACTGCAGCCTTTGATTAGTAGTTTCTTTTCCTCAAACCAATCGTAGAAAGTTAGAGAGTGGGTGTTTAGTGAGAAAAAAATTTGAGTACGGAAGGTGTTTGTGAAAATGCCTGAGAGAGAAAAACAGTGTTTTTTAGAATGTGGACTGTGGCTCTGTTTTATACAATTTGTTTTCTAAGCATATTTTAACTGTGACTCTGTTTTATACAATTTTTTTCTAAGCATATTTTGACTGTGGAACTGGAAAGGGACTTTTGGAATCCAACCCATTTGCTTTAATTGCACAAATTGCTAGTGGAAGAAAATAATCTACAATTCATGAAGTCCAACTAATGGTTTGCTATTATTATTAGCCTATTTGTCCAATTCTAGTGTCAATTATTAGAAACTTCCTACCCTGAGTTTGGTAGATTATATAGTGAACATAAATATTATTATCTCCTTCTTGGTAATGAAAATAATAAATAGCATAAGGATATGGTATAGTGTGACAAGCCAAGAGATTAGGAGCTGAAATTAACTTTGGGGTATCAAAGATTGTGTAATTTTGTAAATGGACATTGGATTTCGTGAGATGTGAATTTTTGAGAAGTTTGAATGATGATGATAATGGAGAAGATTTTGTAGGAATTATTAAGGATGTTCTTACAAAATCCAACATTGATTCCATTGAAGTTGCACAAAATTTGGTCTCTCCTTTGATGGGTTTCAGCTCCTTGAGCTTGAGGGTAATTTAAATCGAAAGAGAGAAGACATAATTTGTGGGTGTTGTTTGAAGGAGAAAGGGATTTGATCGGCTTTTTCTTTTGGTAAAAATGGAGGGGGTTTTGAAGGGTCTCTTTTAGGGAAATAAATTGGAAGTTTTTTCTCAACTAATTTTAGGTCATTGATTGTGAAGAAAACTATGAGTAAAGCGTTTATATTGTGATTCATATGAGATGAAGAAGAAGAAGAGTGATCATTATGGTTATTATTGTTCTTCATTGGAAATTCATCATCTTGGAAAGTTTGAATATTATCTCTAATTGTGGTCACCATTTTTATGATAGGATTTTGTACTGCAATTGATTTTGTACTGTTCTAGTTTAGAAAATTGGAAACATTATTGGAACATACAGGAACAATGTGCTATTCTTGGATTTATTTTATAATAAATTTAACTGGTGAGCTTATGCAGGATCAAGGTTTGTTATTAGTCTTTTGTTAATGAGGCCTTTGACCCATTGCCTTGTTGGAAAGTAAGTCCAATAAACTCTTATGATAACTATGTATAACTTGTCTGCTTATGAAAATTTTATTAAATTTTGGTGGCTATTCTTCAAGTAACTCAATAACTTAAATACTTCTATGCCATATAAGGAGTTCTAGTAATATGATCTCTTTAAGAAACTTTTACTACTAAAAAGTATTGTTTGCATGATTTTATATTTGCATGATTTTACTGGCTTAATTATGATATCGTACCATCCACAAGATATAGCATGGTTGAAATCAATCACTAACTTGCTAATTCTGATAAAAGAAATTCTCACACATCAAGATGGTAAGATTAAAATGTGTCTTAAAGACGTCAAAATCAGAAAATGAACTTTTTTTTCCCTATCTGATGAAATGTTCTGTAATAACATATCTTGATATCAAATTCAAATACTGCAAGCAAGACCTTGTTTAATCTTACAATTAAGTTTCGATATGATGATCGAAAGAAAATGCATGATTATGTGTATGTATCCTTTTTCTTCTTTTCTCTTAAATAGTCTCTATCAAGTTTGTGTGTCGTGCCATTGTCAATGGATAGCCCTTCTTTTTAATTTGTTAACGCAATTCATAAATGTCGCAATTCAGACTATAGAAGTAAGTGTTGATGGAATTATTGTCTCCAATCATTGAGCTCGCCAACTAGATTTTTCTCCTGCCCAAACCAACTACTAAGCTAACATAGTTTCAACTATATAGATATAGACTAAATAGGCATATGAAATAGATATGATAACTTACCAAGTGAAGTTCTTGGAATGGTGGACTTTGGAGTTGAATCTTTAAAAAAAAACTTGGGTGGTTTCTCAACCTTAATCCTCAAAGCAATATGAATGTCCTTTCTGGTACCATTTGTGATAAAAACTCTTTGCCAAACTTCATGGCTTTTGGTTTTGGTTTGTGAAATGCTCTATCTTTTAGGCTTGGACATTATGAATCTTGCTAGGTATTGGCTTTTGAATGGTATGTACTGAAGGACAAAAACTGAATTTATAGACTTTTGTTTTTGTTCATGTTCTGAGAGAAAAGTTCATAGACATTTTGGATTTGACATAGAATATCAAGTAGATGGGTTGGGAGCCTTTCAAGATATAATTTGATAAATGATGCTTGTAAGGAGATTCAACTCATCCATCCAATATCCTTGCTTTTTTTTTCCAGCTATAAGAACAAAATAAAGTGCAGCTACAACAACTGTCCTTTGTGATCAAATAGTGGTTATAGCTTATTAATTGAGTTATAGCTTATAAGTTGAGTATTGATATATGAGAAGAAAAGTTGGAAATCATTAAAGTTCCTCAGTGCCTAATTATTTGAAGTCTTTTGCAAAAGTTTTTCCTTGCAGAATACCATATTATTTGCTCCTAGCCAAGTATTGAGATGGTTATAAGGCAAAAACAATTTTTTTTCTCTGTTACAAGTAACCATTTGCACTAATGACTGGAAATGCGTATTGTAAATTGAATATTGCATCTTCATTTTCACATTTTCTTGTTTCTAATGGCCATTGGTTATGGTTATCTTTATATCATGTGGACGTTTGCTACTGAGTATGGTTTTCGAAACTTGTAGTACTCTCAAGTATTATTGTTGGTGCTCATACTTCTAGTATGATCTCATTAGTCATCATTTAGACTGGTTAGTTATAGGCATTTTTTCTCTTTTTTGTTGTGCTAAAAAATGTATACCCACTATTTTTTTTTTCTGCAGCTTTCCTTTCTCTACAATGATAGAGAATATATCTATGATCGAAGAACATGGGAAGCTGCAAAGATATCGTACAAAATTGGGATGATATGTGACATGTGTGGGATCATGCATTTTTCAACGAACTCAAGGAAAGAATTTTCTAGCACTTAAATTCCCATTTACCACCTACTTTGAGCTTTATACATTTTTCCCATGGACAAATCATAATGTTGCGCTAAATTGTCTTTGTGTTTTCTATCAATAGATAGATCCAAAATATTGTAAAATTTGCTCACAGACCCACCTTTCAATCCTTCAAAGAACCGTGAAAAAATGGTTTGTGATATTTGATTTCCTTTCAATGTTATTTCAATTTCATTTGCTCAATTTAATGAGTTGGGTCAATTTAACCTTATAGGCTGAGACCATTTTTGAGAAGTACAACTTTTATGGGGTCTTCATTCAAATCCAAACAGTTTTAACTTTATATGCTCAAGGTGCTTATAAAGATGAATTGAAAGTCAAAATTGTGCTTAGTTATTTTTCTGAACCTGTCATCTTTCCCCACTATTTTTCTTTCTCAAATTTTTCTTATAGTTTTCATCTAATTTTTTCTTTTTGTGCTGGCAGGTTTACTGGCTGAGTTAGTCATCGACTCTGGTGATGGTGTCACTCATGTGGTAAACAATTTACGTACTTGTCGAGAGGAGATTTAAAGGTATAGTTCTAAGGTTTTTTTTCTCTCTTTTTCATTTTCTTTCTTTTTTAGCTTTCTAATCAATCAATGAGTTTTGTTGATGGGGTTAATTCTCTGCTTTCAGATTATGTCTAGATATTGTGTTGCTAAAAGCTGAGATTGTCAAGCTACTTTTACCCACTATAGTTGTTAATCTAGCTAGAATAAAGGATTTGGATATTGATCTTCAAAACTAATTTTACTTCAGGTTTTTTATTGTTTATTTGTCATGAGATTATTGGTGTTCTATTCTTCAATTTTGCTCTATTTTGTAGGTTTAATCATGCTCTAAGGTTAGTTGCCAATATTATACAAACTTCACATTAACGGTCTTGTATAATAACTTAAGGGAAGAACGATACGTTTCTTTATTTATTTCATGATAGTTGTTTTGCAGCTAATGTAACTGTGGTCTATCACTAATAGTACCTAAATGTAGATCCCATTGATTGACAGTATCTTATTCTTTTTCTTTTTTACATTCTTCTGTGCTTGCTACAGAGTAAAATTTTCTGTGACTGTGATCTGCTATATTCATTTTGTACTCTCTTTAAGCGAGTTGTACTCTCTTGCACTATGATGTATGCTTATATTCATGTTGTCTTTGTAGGTTCAACTGAAGCCGACAACTTCATGAGTTTTCCTTCAAAGAAGTTTATCTGAACCATCAAAATACACTTACTAGCATGGTTCAAGCAACAAAGAATATTTTCAGAGATGAAGGCTTACTGGTTGGTTGTTTATGCTTGTACAGAAAATCATGCTATATAATGAGTTTGTGCTTCCATATTAATTTAAAGGGCACCTTTATTCAGAAGACACGATGAGTCTATAAATCCATATTCATCCACATCCTTAATACATCATACGCTTATTTAATTCATGTATTGATATTTATAAAGGTTTGTCTATGAAGTTGAAGGGTTTTTGGTTAAATTTATACTACGTACATAGGTTAAAGGTTGTCCTTGTATCCTATCTTTATGTTTTTCTTTATATTCCTGTGATTAGGATGCATGTTTTAGAATTTAATCTTGATTTATTAGGTTGTGAAAAGTTCAAAATTTTCAAGATAAGAACAACTCCACCTTTCTTCTTGATCATCGATCCATTTTTCCAAGCAACCATGACCAACTTCCCTTGAGATTATTGTTTATTAATTGATTCTCGCGTTATACATTATCGATTCTCATTATTGGAGGTTAATTTGATTATTGTTGCAGGTTCACATAAAATAAGGGAAATTCCAAAAGCATAATTGCCAAATCTCTTTATACCATTTGGTATCAACAATACACTTATTCTTATCTTAATTGGTATCAACAATACACTTATTCTTATCTTAATTGGTATCATAGAATAGGTTTCATCTTTATAGCCCACCCCACAATTGGTTTAATTATCTTTCATTTCAGTAATTGTTGATTACGATCATCTTTTCAATTCTCGCCGTTTTTGTCACTTCATTTATTGTTCTTCACTCTTTCTCACTTCAAAATAATTCTATGAAATAAATGAACAAATGAAGAGCATATATACCTGAATGAGCAACAATGGAGAATCAAGAATCCCATCAGAATCTGGAACATCATAAAGAAGTTGATCCATGCATGGAAATGGAAGTTGAAGAGAAGAAGAATCTTGAAACTGTTGTAGACTAACATCTGCATTTGCCTCAATGAACAAGACTCCTTCACCTGTGCATTCCACAAATAGCTTCTTACCAAACTTTTCTCTAACTCTGCCTGCAAAAGGATAGTAAAAAACCAATGTCTTTGAAACTGCCTCTTTTATCACTTTCACTGGATCTCTCCCTTCCATATTTGGATTTTGTGGGTAAAAATGAATCATTGGAACTTGAAATCTAAAGCTTTGTTGGTCATCAATATCAGAAAGTTGTTTCCATTCATGGGGTGTTGGTTTTGTTGGAACAATTAGTTCTGGTTCACATCTTTCTACTTTGAACGAAAGAGAAGTGGCTTCGGACATTATTGTTGTCAATATTCAAAAATAAATGTGCAAATGAGGGCTCTGTTTTTTGGAAGGAACAAGTGCACTCTTTGTATAAGGAGAGCTAGCTAGGGATGAATTTAGCTATATATCTTTTTCATTCTTTACTTTTTTGTCTCCCAAATTTATGTCAACCGTCAATGAATTAAATCAAGTTTGGTAAGCTGACTTAAATGGTGAGAATTATTGTGAATTTAGTGAAGACTTTATGGGAATATGAGTATAGAAACTATGGGACATATGCAAATAGATTATACAAAATTAGATACAAATAATTATGGAGTATATAAGAATTACATAGTTGGTTTTTGGTACACATAAAAATTGTACAAATTAGTATTAAACCATATGAGAAGAGATCAGCTCCAAGATCAGCAACGACTACTACAACACTTCAAATTAAGTAATTTTGATAGGAAAATTAATCAGATGACAAAATATTTAGAAAAAAATGGTCTATAACACCTACTTTTTTACATATTACAAATATAACAAATATGATAATTAATTAGATATATCAAACGACTATCAGAGGACTATCCACTTTTTAAATTTGTTATTTTTATAATTTATAAAATGTATTCACATGAGTTCTATTATATATATATATATATATATATATATATTATGCTATACGTTCCTAATTTATAGTTAAATTAAGTTATTATGGATGTTATTTAGTTTGAATTGGAAGATAAAAATGTATTTAAGGAAATCTGACTAAGTAATTTAATATATGCATGTGGTCCTCTATATTATTTAATTGAAAGAAATTTGGAATTTTTGGTAAAGTAATTATTAAATATTTGTTTATTTGTTTATTTGTATATAATTAATATTGGATAAAAAAAGTTGTATTTAATGAGGAGAGATCACTACAACAAAAATGGTCTACGACGACAGTTATTTTCTGTCACGAATAAAATCTGTGACAGTTATTTACAGTCATAGTATCGGCAGTCATGGAAAGTCCTTCCATAAAATCTGTCGCAATAAGTTTTTTCATGACAGAAAATAAATGTCGTTAATTACTATTTTATGACAATAAATAACTGTCATATTTTATATTATGACAACAAATAACTGTCATCATTTGCGTATTAACGACAGTTAAAAAAATGTCGCAAATTCGTTTATTACGACATTTTTTAAATGTCAAGGATATGTCAATCGTGACAGTTTTTTTAGAAAATTAAATGTCATTGTTTTGCTATTAACGACATTTTTTTCCTGTCAAATATAGAGCAATTGTGACAGTTTTTTTATAACAAAAATGTCATTGTTTTAAGATGACGACAATTATGGAGTGTAACGAATTCATATATTATGATATTTATTTTCTATTACAAATTCCTTAATTACTACCGTTTTTCCCTGTTCTCTTTGTCGCTCCGCCATTACACGAACCATTTGAATGACAATAATGTTATAATACATAATACCCATATATAAAAAAATGGTCGACACTTTAATATATATACTCTATAATATACTTTATAATATTCGTACATTTCCAATCAAGTTTGAACGATTTACAAGTATGGAATTACAGCCCTTAATCAAAACAAGTGTAAATACCAGCATAATACATATAACATGATTTTCTGTAAAAGCATAAACAACCAACCGGAAATCCTTCACCTCTGAAAATATTCTTTGTTGCTTGAACTATAGTCAAATCTTCATTTCTAAAAACATCCAGTGTATTTTGATGACTCTGATTAGCTTCTTTGAAGGAAATTTCATGAACTTTGTCGGCTCCATTAGAACTTACAAAGACAACATGAATATAAGGAAGTAAATATTATGGTTGTGCATACCAATCTCAATCACACACACTAGAAAAACACACATAAACATAATACTATGATTGTGAACTGGGGTTTGTACCTCTCACTTGATGGATGAAAAGTGGGAATTCAAAAACTAGAAAATTGTTCAAATGAAGGAAGACAATCATATACATCATAAATTATATATATGCTCTTCAGAAAATTGTTCAAGTTTAATGCTATTTCAACTTAATTGCTGAATATAAAACAAATCAATATGGAAAAAAAACAATAACAGAAACAAGAGACTAAATTGAATGACCTCAAAAGTTAAGTTAAAGATATTTCCAATATTCTTGAGAATTTGTTATAAATTGAATAACCCTCATTCAAAAGTGCATAATAAAATCCCCAAGGTTAAGTAATTAGGATCCAGAAAAGTGTATGAAAAAAACTAAAAATTCAATCCATGGAGATTGAAGTAGATACCTGAAAATGCTTGAATACAAGTCCATAAACCAACGTAATAAGCCTAGAATTCTACAAGTCAAGTTCAAAGGCTGTAGTTGCCAAAAGGCACAGAGTTCCATACGCCATACTAATAGGTGGAAGAGAGTTGTAAAATCTGAAAAATCATAATGAAAATGATTCAAGATTAAGAACACAGATAAAAAAGAATAAAGAATCACAACAGACAATGGAAATGAGAAGATTGCAATGTGAAATAGAGAAAATTGAAAGGTACTAAAATGAAACAATAGTAAAATTCATAAAAATTGAAAGAGGGAAAAGCAACATTACACGGCAGGAGAAGAGATTGTAGAAACACATATGAAATTCAAAGAAGCTTTGGAAAATGAAGATCTTTCAATTAAACTAAGCATGTTATTGTCCTTGACAAATTTACATTATTCTAATCGAACAAAATCCGACCTTGACTAAAGCGGATATAAAGGATATATTCTATATTAATATAATGTCGGTTTTCAGAGATCTCAAATAACAAATCAGCTAACTTCAAGGTGTATATTTGAAGAAAAAAATCACTTTTAAATATGACTTAAGACTAAAAACGTTTTTTATCTTATCTGAAAGATCCAAAGCGTTTGAGGATTATTCAAGATTATTAACAAGAACATGAATAAAAGAGAGTGGAGTGACCTGAAAAAATGGAGATTTACAAGCAAGATGACAAATGGGGCATCACCAATACTGAATAAAGATGGAAGCCCAATGTGATAGCCAAACAAGCATGGACCGTTGAAATGAGTCTACTGCAAAACTCAAAAGATGGATTTGGAAACACTACTTTTCTTAACAAAATGAAACCCAATGTTCATGAACTTGAGTTTATTTACTAGTATGATTTAAAAGAAACAATTAATAATACAACCAATTTATTCTTACATAGTATTATTATTTACGGAGTAGAGCTGCAAGCCAATGAATCCAGATTGAAAAGTCTAAGACAACATTGAACGAAGATGTTAATCTTAGGTACTCAAGCTATATCATCACTAGCTAAACATTAACCAAAATTTCATTCAAGTTAATTAAGTCTGAAGACTCAACATTTCCAACAAGATTAAGATCCGTAAACTGTCAGGCACCACAAAATGAAAAATAGAACAAGATGAAAGCAAAATTTACTTATCCTCCTACCATTTCTAAATGGTGAATTGGCAATTACCAAACTAAACTTCATTACAACAAGTCTAATATACAAAGTTAAAAATAGGCTTCAGTGTGTGTAACAATCAGATCATAGAACACACTCACACAATGCAAAAGAAAAAAAAAACTTTTAAAGCTTTGGACACATATCGTCAAACACCTTACAAGCACAAACTAATATCATATTTTCTCATAATCTCAAAAAAAAAAATCTTGCTTAAGTTTCAAGATAGAATTGATTGATGATGTTCTTTTTTAGAAGATTTCAAGAAATAAATAAGAGAATACCTTCAACTTTTCTCATGATTCCAAAATCCTATCAAAAAAGAAATCTTGTTGTAATCCCAACAAGGAAAGCTTGTGTTCTTCCCCGTCCACAGTACAACAAGATAAAACCTAACGTAAATCCTAAATGTATTAAGTGAAAATCCCCACCAATTATCAGTCATTTACACAACTACTCTGCAAATCATATCTTAAAATCACTAGGTAAGCACCAATTCAAAGAAAAATGGAAAAAATCAAACCTTGCTAGCATGTAGACGTTTTTGTTAAATATTGAATCCTGAAAAACCATTCTCAGCACACTAAGAAACATTCATAGAAACATAAGATGTGACAATCAAGACCAAGGGCAGAGTTGGGGTTCATAAAAATTTAATAGTTATTCCTATTAAAGCTTAACATTTATTTACTTATTTATAGAGTTGTGTTCTTAGATAACAATAAGAGATGTTGTACGATTATGTAAGAGTTTTGAATAAGATTAAATGTAGAAACTATGTATTATCACTCTATATATGAATGCAATAGTTTCTTCCTTTGTCTCTTGAAGAACAATACCAAATTCTTGTTGTTCCTTATACTAGATTTTTACCTTTTTTTTGTGAAGTAAAGTTCTTTAAAGCAAGAAAGAAAGTAGAAGGGCATTACATTAGAAAAGGAATTTTTAATATACCATTATATGTGACAATTAAGTTTTTACAAGATTCATTAGAATCCCATCAAGATCAGCATATACAACCAAACAAAAGCTTTGTCCAAAAAGAAAAAAAAAATATAAAAAAAAACACAGCTACTAATACTTTTGCATCTTAAACTAACATCACATTCATTCATACCTAGCTATACAAACACCTTAAAAACTTAGTCATATCTTTTTTTTTTAGGAATTTCATCAAACACATGGTGGGTAAATTCAAAGTTGTTAAGGCCATAAGAACATCCCAATAGCAAATGCCCTTTTCCCTCAAGGGTACCATCAAAACATAGTCCATATTGTTTTAGAAGCAAATCCAACTTACCTTCCTCCATTTTCTCATAATCCCTCTTCGTGTACCTAGGATAATGAAGCGACATTTGAACACCCACTTTCAAAATTCAAACCTCCACCATAAAAAAAAACTCGCCCCTCCTTCACTTGCTCCACATTCTTGATTCCTTCTCTTTTTGTCTCCTTCTGATTCTGCTGTTGCTTCTCCGTGAGACCCATAACTTAAGTAAATGTAGAATTAAGAATCCACTTTAACCCCATTTACAAAAAAAAAAAAAAAAAAAGGAAAAAGTTGAAGAAGAGGACAAAGAGATCTATGTAAAGCGTTTTTTTCTTACCAGCAGAGGAGGTGACAACGGGCACGAATGGCAGCGCCGGAGAAGACGGGAATGAATTGAAAAGGTTCAGAGATTCCGGAGGGATTGCGGGGGTTCCGTCGTTCGTTAATGACAGCGCCAGAGTGAACAAATGGCCACAAGTAGGGGCGGATGGTGACGGGGCCGGAAGACGGTCATATTGGAGATGGTAGACGGCCCAATTGGAGATGGATACTTCGCGGGAGAATTGGGGAAAATAATAAGGGTTTACGATTTGAGGAAATAATTTCTAAATGTCTAATTTTTATTTATTATTTGTTTAATAAAAAATAAAATATTATTTTATGTTTTTTCTATGACATCAAATAACTATCGCAGAATGTATTATCCGAAAAATTCCGTTTTTTCCTGCCAAAAACGCGAAATTTTACATTTTGTGACAGTTTCTTTTCTCCCTCCATTTTGTGATATACACAACTGTCATAGTAGACAGTTTTTCTTGTAGTGGATAGTGGTGTTTTTGTTTGATTGGATGGGGGAAAGATAGAATTAATGAGGAAAGAGTATGGAAATTTAAATAAATATATACAAAGAAAATTTATAAAAAAAATAGAACATTTGTCAAAATATTTATATTAATTTTTATAAATATAAAAACCGATAAAATAGTTATGGCTTGTGTAACAAAATGAAAAAGCTCATTAAACTGGTTATTTTTTTAAAATATTTCAAATTTGTTCTTCCTTTTCCTCGTCTTTCTTCTCTTCCTCTTCTGCGATTTTTTTCTTCTTTCCATCGTCTTTTTCTCTTCTTCTTCTACAATTTTTCTTTTATTTTTTTAAACTATTTTTTTGTTCAAGATTGCGTACCAAATATAAAAGTTATATTTTTTATAATTTTTTTTCAAACTGTTATTTGGTTGTTCCAAATATAAAAAATCTATTTTTTTAATTTCTTTTTCAAAATATTTTTTTGTTGTTCCAAATATAAAAGATCTTGAAAAAAAACCGTTGGAATATTAGATAGCCAAATCTAAACAATCAAATCTAAATGATTATGTTCGAAATATAAACGATCATGTACCAAATGTAAACTTTCGTATACCAAATATAAACGATCGTTTTTCAAATATAAATAATCGTGTACCAAAAAATTATGAAAAAAATCGTTTAGATTTAGTTACCCAAATTTAAACGATCGTTTATGGAAAACGATCGTGTACCAAAAAATTATGAAAAAAAAAATCGTTTAGATTTAGCTACCCAAATCTAGCTGAATTTAAACGATCGTGTTGGAAAGAATAGTCAAATCTAAACGATCGTGTTGGAAAGAATAGTCAAATCTAAACGATCATTTCTCAAATATATTACGCGCCCTGGATGTCAATTAATTGCAGGACATTTTTTTGTATTTTTCATTGTGAGCCTGTGGGCTTTTTCCTTTTGTCGAAATTGTTCTATATTGTGTAAATATTTGGTCATTTGTCATATTTTTTAAAAGGCCCCAAATATTTACACCACATATAAAAATCAAGTATAATAAATTAAAAGATAATTTACATAAATGTAACAAAACCTACAAATATTTACGGCTCATTGTAATAAAAAATAGAAGCCTATGAAGCCTATAAAATATTTTCATAATTTTTAAATTTGCCATTGAATATTGCATACGGTTCATCACTTATCTTTTTTCTTCTTCCTTCTTCCTTCTTCCTTCTGATTTCTTCTCTTTCAGATTTTTTCATCCTCTCTTCTAGACTTTCTTTCTTCTATTCTTACATGATTTATTTTTTTGTTTAAATCTTCTATCTCTTTTTCATCATTTTCAACAAGATTCTTGGAATATTATTTTTGTTTGTTTCATGATTGTTTGAATATTTCTTTACAAATAATTTGTTATTTCATGATTGTTTCAATATTCTTCATCTTTCTCTCAAATTCGAAAATATCATTTTAAATGATTAACACGATCGTTTAAATTTGAAGCATTTTTTCCATAGTTAAAAACAAACTACATAATCGTGTTGACATGATCTAAACGACCGCTTACCACAATCAACAAGATTGTTTAGCATGGTCAATACGATATTATCGTTAGATTTAAAGTTTTTAACGATCATTTACATTGGGCTACACGATCGCTTATCATAATCAACACGATCATTTTTCATGATCAATACGATCGTTTTTCATGTCAATACGATCGTTTGTCATTGTCAACACAACCGTTTAAATTTGAACCTTTTTTTCCATCGTTAAAAAGAATTATATGATCGTGTATCATGATCTAAACAATCATAGATCATTCATTTAGGTTGACGGGGGTATTTTTTATATTTTTTATTTTGGGTCTGTGTGCTTTTTCTATTTTCGAAATTGTTCTATATAGAGTTATAGAGTATAAATATTTTACAATATTTTACCGGTTTGTTATATTTTTTAAAAAGTCCCCCTAAATTATATCTATGTTTGTGTTTCAATATAAATTAAAATAATTTGTCACTTTCTTTTCGCACAATAATTTCATAATAATACCTACTCTATAGGTGTTCATGAATGATAATATACCGTCAATGGTTTGTTAAATTCTTGAGTAATTTTGTAATCGAACTCAAAACACAAAATGTTTATCTATCTAGATATATGTTGACCTATATTTTTTTAAAAAAAATTGACTAAATTATAAATAAAGTTGATTTGATAAAACTTTATAATATCTTTATGGTTTGATAATTTTTTTTAAAAAAAATATAGTATCTATCATATGTAATATTTATGAGAATTTTATTAAACAATATGAACTAAATTCTAATTATAAACTACATAGATTAAATTCTAGCTTTCTCCCGGTCATAAGAATCAAATTTAAAAATTTATGCAGATAAATTTTTAGAAATTAGGAGGTAGCATATTTTTATTGCTTTCGCCTTTTAGTGGGGGTAATTTAATATTTATATTTTTTGTTTGTTTGTTAAAAAAGATTATACATGTATCTCTTCTTGGTACTTTTATGTAGTGGGATAAAAGTTTTGAGAAGTTGAGCATGCGTTAATAATTAATAAGAATTTGGTGTTGTTAATTCTAGGGTATAAGAGTAACCTTTTATTATTCTTTTCTTTCCTTTTTTTTTATGAGGTTTTGTTGGTATATGCGTAGTAACTTTTAATTCTTTTAAGTCTTATCGATTCTGATACCAATTCATTTATGTCCCTCTCCCAAACTCATATCCCTCTCATTAATTCAGGTTTATTACCGATTTATTCTATTTAAATATTCATCATACTTCGGGATTTTTCCAAATTAAATCACAATTCAATCATATGGCTACATATGTCACTACAAGAATTTTGGCTTTTAATAGCCCATTTAAAATTGGGCTACGGAAAAGAAAAAAAAAAGAGAGAGAAAATTAAAATCCCGCGCGCGCCCAAATTTTCTCAATTTTCATCTTCCCTTTACCCCTCACACACGAGCGCGACATTACCCATTCTCTCAAACGACGAGCATCTCTTTTGCTGCCCTCTCATGACTGCCGTTCAACTGACGACGACGACGATTTCTCATCTCAAACGACGACAATGAGGAGTTCTTATTCGTATTCACCGTTGCTTTGTTCATCAGATTGACCTGAGGAAGGTAGATGGGCAACCTCAAGCTATAACTTTCAGACAACGCTCCCTACCCTATTGATCAGTAGAGGTCGAATCAGGAGCGACCGCCGTTCAACCGATTTCCCAAGAATTTTCTATTTCCCAGCTTCAATCTCTCAGACTTGCGATCTCTTAGCTGCATCGGAGCTCTATCGTTCACATGGGTTTTGCTTAGGATTCTTCGTTTAGTTTTTTGGCTTTAAACAATGGGTTATTTTGATGTTTTGGCTTAAAAAATCCTTCCACATTTGTTCTTCATATTTTTCTTCATGCCCTAATCTCCAATTTCTATTTATTACATTAATCCCTTTCATGTTTTGTTCTTAAAAAAATTATTGAGGTTTTATTTTCTTAATTGATTTCTTACAGTTTTAATCCCTCACAGCAAAGGCTTCTCTTTCCATTGGCAAATGCTCCATTTGCTAGATGAAATTGAAATTAGAGATTTTCAACTAGAGGTAAATTTGCACAACCTTTCTCTGTCTTTCATTACACATCTCTCTCTCACATCCTACGACCTTTTTCTGTTGTTTTCAGTTTCGTATATTATTTTGGGGTGCTTTCTAATGCACATATAATGTAACTTTTGTAGTCATCGCCACATTGTACAGTACAAGACTGCCTATTATTCATTTTACCTTCCAGTGAGTAGCTTTTCCTTGCTCCACTTTAAGAAAGCAATGTGTGTGAAGTGGTTGAAGAATTAGTAGCTTCTTGGTGGCTTTGAATTATCCATTTTTGTAAAACACAAAGTGTGAAGTTTTATTCTTAAGATCATTTCTCTAATAAAATACTCACTATTGTTTGTGATAGATTTGATTGACAGTGTTCTGTTTTTGTCATGATTGCAGGTGGCTTGTGCACTGGTTATGGCAGGTGAAGATCTTGAGAAACATACTGCAGTTAAGGACATTCTTGTTTAAGGTTGATGTTTATTTTCAAGTTCAAGTATATTACTTTCACTTGAATGGTTGATTAATGATTCTGATTTTCTCTACATTTCTTAGAGTTGATGCCACATTCACATTATTTGAACTACCCTTAATTTTTTAAGAAGTGTTTGTTTAAGCAGATGTTTGAATCAAAGACATTCTCTTAATCTTCTTTAACCACATCTTCAAACATAAATGTTTATCTGCTTTTAATATGAGGATCTTAGCTTTTGTCTTCAAGAGGAGCCCAGAATAAACTTTTGCTCCATTTTCTCGAAGATTTTTTTATTGTTTTCTCAAGTAGGAAAATTTTCTTTTTGTGTGTGTGTTTTTAATCTCTTCTCCTGTGGCTTTGTGATTATGTGAACATGATGGTTATCTAGATTTTTTTGGCAATTCTGAAACCATAGGAAAGGTGAGTCATGCCCTCTACATGTTAAACTTTTCACACCTTGCACGGTTCTTGCGATAATTTGTGTAGAAATCCTCTTCCCTCTACAAATCATTATTGTACCAAAGTTTGCCACACACTCAAGAGCCAACATCCATCACCATCCCTTCGAGACTTGAGCGAGCCATGCGAAAAGTGTAATCTTCCTTGTGAAAAGGTTGGCATCATCACTTTTGATATTTTGTGTGATATTCTGTTTTTCCCTTTATTCACTTTTGATGTGAAAGTCTACATAGTTTTTTTTTTCCACAGCAGAAAAGCTTTATAAGTTTACTGTCTTATATTACAATAATTAGTTTTCTTCCATCCTCAAAATTTATTTTCCTAGGAGAGGAAGCTTAAATGTGCTCATCCATGTCCCTTAAAATGTCATCCGAGAGAATGCCCTCCCTGCAAAGTGCTTCTAAAACATTCATGCCACTGCGGTTCAATGGTCCATGTTTTTTAGTGTATGTATTACATTAATCTATCTCCGGAGGAGTAAATGGCTATACGATCGTGCAGTGGACCTTGCAATAGGTAGTCAATGATACTATTTCTTGTTGGTGATAATTTTGCTTTTTTCTTAATAAAGAAACAAAGCTTAAAAAACATTGGGGTGTTTTCCATTGTAGAAAACTTTTCACACCTTGGTTGATTGTGAAAACTCTGGAGCTATGTATTTGCCTTTTTCCTTCTCTCATCTCCTGAAATTGTTGTTGCGCAATGTATTTGCCTTTAAACTCTAGATTGTCTTCTAACAATCTTACTTCCCTTCAAGATCATTGTTCAAACAGTGAAGCCTTTCCACATTTTCAGCAAGTTATTTTCTTTTCAAGTTTGCATTAGAAAGTGAACTCTCTAGTTTAGCAAGGTAAAGTTGGTTGCCTTTAACTTTAGCTTTTTCCTTATCTAATTTCATGAGATGTGTTGTTGCACAAAGTATTTGTTATCGTTGGAGAATTTCATTTTGCCTTTCCTAAAATTGTTTTATAATTGTCTCGCAATGCAGATGACATAAGCGTTCAGTATTTATTTTAACAGTGAACTTTTGAATAATGGATATTTTTGAGGTTGAAGAAAATATTTTTGCTGTGAGTGATGCCAAGGTATATTGTGCTAAAAAATCATCATTTCATTCAACCAGAAGAAATAAGTTAATATGTTGTGATTTTTCTCTTCATTTTCTTTGGTCCATGATAATTTTCTTTTGAAAAGGTTTGCCTCCTCTTAAGCTACCTTGAACAATCTAAGATTGTGAATAATGTTGATGGAATACTGTGAATAATGTCAACTGGATCTCTTACTCTATGAATTGATTAAGTTTCTTCTTTCATAGGTTTTATAAGATTTTGTTTAACATGTGTGTGTTTGTATAAATATTAAATTTCTTTGGAATATTAAGAAAGTTTATAGGATATTTACAATAAATTATTTTCAAGGTTCATTTGTTCAGAGGAAGATGACATGGATACATCGTGGAAGCAAAATTTGGTGAAGCGATATTATGATAAGCTTTTCAAAGAGAATCCTATGTATAATCTGATGCCATATTTTTTTGGGCTAAGCCATTACGTGTTTGTTAAATTTGATTAGATCAAACTTTAAGTCTGGTTTTTGGCTTGATTTCTATTTGTTGATGTGGTTGAACTTTTGATAGTTTGATTTTAGTCGTTAAACATTTTTTTCATTTTCTTAAGTTCGTTAATATTTAAAACATCAACATTAGTCTTCAAGTTTTTCGTTAAGAGATTATATTTAGTCTCTTATGGATTTTGGTTTACTTATTTCATTAAATTTCTTTTTCAGGTGGATGGTACAAGCTACAATAATCCCTCATGCTACAATCCTTATTTTGAAGATCAAACGTATTCAACACAATCTTTTCTGTCATATTTCCATCCATAATCCATTGGGTCAAATTAAGTCCAAAATTTTGTTGTGGCTTAATGAAATAGATTAGCACTTCCATGATATGGTTTTGCTTGTATGTTCTATTAGTTTAGCATTGCCAAACTTGTGTTATTGGTACATATTTATCACTAAATATTTAATTTACCTTTGTATTATTAAGTTTACTAAATTACTTAATACTTTATTTTGTAATTTTAATAGATTATAAATGGAAGTTATTAGTATTTATTGTGCTATGAAGTATTTATGTGTAGATTTAACTAAAGTTGAGTGCTTAAACTAAAATTTATTAAAAGATAATTAATTCAAAAAAAAAATTGAGAAAAAAAGCTATCTATTTCATAGCCATGAGTTAAAGCTATAAAAAGATTTATACAGCATAAAACGAAATGCAATTAAATGGTTATTATAATTATTATAATAATTGGAAAGGATTAAATGACATTATTATAGCTTAATATTAAATACTAGATTATAGCTTAATATTAAATACTAGATTATAGCTTAATATTAAATACTATATTATAGCTTAATATTGTAGGTGTAAATACTATGTTATAGCTTAATATAGTAGCTGTAAATACTATATTATAGCATTGAAAAAATGCTATTATATGTTATAGATAGCACATTGTTTAAAGCTATGTAAACTTATTATAGCTCTAATGAAAAACACTATCGAATGTTTTTATAGCAATGTATATAAGCTATATTTTCATACTCTACAATAGCACTCATTATAGTTTCAGAAAAACGCTATAAAAAGTCTAAGACTTTTAATAACATGAACTATCAGGACTTTCAAAAAAGGCTATAAAAAGTCTATTATAGCCTTTTTCGTTAGCTACAGTATATGTTATTTCTTGTAGTGTGCCGTTGCAATTTAATACAAATCAATTCAACTCTCATTCTTACTTCATGTCAAGGATCCAATAGTAAACCCCTTACCTCAAACTTAGAATTTAATTCCTTTGTTGTAATTATATTCTCAAATTTAACCTAAACATAACAATTTAAATCAATAATTTTATGCAATAAAATTAACAATTTCAATCCAATTTTACGTCAAAACTTCAAACTTGGATGGGAAATCCACAAAGAAACTTCAAAAACTTCTTCAATTAGGCCTTCAATATAACCAAGAGAAATTCCTAATTTTATCCCCAAACAAATCATTAATTTAATCTTTAATGGATATTCAAAAGGGAAATTTTTAAAAATAGTAGATTTTACAAAATATTTATAACCTATAGAAAATTTTATCACTGATTTTACAAAATTTTGCTATAGCTTGTAAATATTTTAATTTATTTTGCTATTTTTAAAAATGCCCCATTCAAAACTCATAACAAAACACCCATAATTTGTTAAAAATTCACCCAAAACCCACCAGTGAGTGGCGGGGGCATGCAGATCCGAGGGCGAGCAACGGAGAGAGACGGTGTGCGATCGTCTACTTGGCCAAGACTTTAAATACCACAAAACCCTAAATCGCTTTCCTTTTCCCACCGTAAGTATATATAATAAAAAGGATTAAATCCTCTTTTTCCAAATAGCGGCCATCACATCCACAAATAAACACAAATATTCTCTCTCAACCTTAAGTACAATCTTTTTCCAGTTAATTAATGGAGTGTGTGCAAAAATTACAAAAACAATTATAATAATAGGATCCATGTTATTACATTTTTAAATTGTAAAAATAGTAAATTTAAAAGCGGATAACCATATGATAGCTCTCTTATTGTCGTCTGATATCATTAATTACTTGTCATATTTGTCATATACGCAATATGCAAAAAAGATGCGATATGAGCTGTTTTTTCTAAATCTTTTTGTCATCTGATGCAATTTTCTTTAATTATATATAAACAAACAAATAAACAATATATATATATATATATATATATATATATATATCATTATGTTTTTTTTATAAAATTTTCTTATTTTTTCTAGTTAAATACAACTATCCATTACTTAGTCTTAATCCCACCAAAACAATATTTTTTCCCTTAACCTCCCAAATCAAATTAAATTAAATAACATTCATCCTCACTTAATCTTAAATAAGCTAACTTATATCTTAAATAATTCAAGATAATTAAATTTGGGGTGTTACATACATTTATGGAGCTCTTGCAAAAATAGCAAAATTATGATAATAGGACACATGTCATTATATTTTCTAACTTGCAAAATTACCAAACTTAAAAGCAGATAAGCCTATGATTACCTTTTGATAGCCCTCCGATCTGATAGTCGTTTGATATCACTAATTTTCCATATTCGTAATATGCAAAAAATAGGTGCCATGAATTGTTTTTTCTAAATATTTTTGTCATTTGATGCAATTTTCCTATATTTATCTATTTGAATCATGTTAGACATAGACAATAGTTTATCTTCTATTAAAGATAAATTGTGATATTTCAGTTTCTTTATGTTTTGTTCGTCGCATTGCTCATGTCATTACTTATAGGGTGGTTTGGCTATTTTTTTATCTTGGTTTTGTAATGTTTCTCATTGATTGTTTTGTAGTTGTAAGATGGATGTTCGAAACGTCCTGTGTCATATAACAGTCTAGTGATTTTGTAGGAGCACACATCAATCGAAAAATTGAACCGAGGATACGCTTATTAGTCCACACAATCAATAGTCAACAGTTAACATTCAACAATTTGGCCACAAGTAGGACGTCGTACCTCTAGGGTGTACTAGCGTAATTAGCCTAAGTTAGGTACAGTAAGTACATTGTATGTATGTATGTATGTATAGCTTGATTAAAGAATAAGATCATTATATTCTCAAAAAGTACATAGTATAGTGTATCAAAGCCCAGTTAGGGTTTCGAATATTTGGTTATTTGTTTATTTGTTTCATGGCTACCTTCACTCACGACTAGGGTTAGGGTTTAAGTTTTGGGTCATCAAGTTTGAGTGTCAGTTTGTCTACACCACCCACCTTAGAAAGTGTCGTTGCTTTCCACCTCAGTCTTGGATAAATGTTAGTAAAAAAACAATCGTGCGTGAAGTTCACACACTACCAGAAGGAAAGTGCTTTGTTTCCACGCACCAATGCATGAATGCACGTGAAAGCTTTATTTTGGTTCAAGTTGGTTGGGTTCATCTTGGTTTTCTTTTCTCGGCTAGTATGTGCATTTAGTATCATTGAAATCTACTTAGGGTGTGAAGTTATTGATAACTTTTGGAAATATAAGTTATTGTAGTCTTTTAGGTAGAATAATGAAGCATTGACGCATAAGTTAGGAAGAAAATGAGTAGAAAAATAGAGAAATTGATTAGGTTGCACGTTCTAAGTTACAGTAGAGTTTTAGCCCTGTGTTATCGCATTTTGCATGTTTATATGCAAGATTTCAAGTGAAAAGAAGAAGAATTGCTCGCGACGAAACGTCATGTGGGAAGACAACATGACCAACAAGGGGATCAGGAGAGTAAAGCTAGGTGTTCTGGGGCACTAGCAAACAAAAATAGTTAGCGTGAATGTCAGAAAGGATGAAAAGGACATCTGCGACCACTACAAGAAGTAGGGTTTTTTCGATGCAGACATGCATCATAAAGAGTCCAAAATGCGTCGGCAATGTCTACGCCGACGCAGAAACACATGTTGGCACGCATGTCGTGAATGCCACGTTGTAAAAGGTAATGTCAACACCCAAATGAGATGACGTCGGCATAGGGTTTTGGCTGACACGTGATTCGTCGACAAAGTCAACACGTCAACAATAAGCTAACGGCGACGTCAGGTCAGAGCGTCAACATAAGTGTTATGCCGATGTGATATTTATGATGCGACACTTATATAAATGTAATCGTTGTAATCTTTGCATGACTAAAGTAGTTTTATCTTGAATGATAACTTGTAGGCAAAACGAAGGTTGGAAATGGTCGATAAGTTGTCCAATATTGATGGGAATAATCGTGCAACAAGAGTCATATACTAAATATGTAAGGATCAATTATATTTTAAAATATTAATTATCATAACTAAATAAAAATGCTAATGATCAATGACACTCTTTATCCATTGTTATCAGCTGAAGACGAATAAAGCAAAATTGATCAAGACAGAAGAAATGGAGAACGAAAGGCAAGGCTAAAGGAGAGGAGATATAAAGTGAAGTAGCCTTCTGGCAAAGAGCAAGCAACAAAAAGAAAAATATGTACAACCAACACAAATGATGAAAATTTTATCTCCTTATATGCCATTGTTGAATTTGCATCTTAGTCAAGTATGAAATTGTTGTACCTAATTGAAACTTTAAATTGAACATCTTTGATTTGGTAATTTTAGGAAGTTTTAGTTTAGCTAAATGAAATGTTTATGAAACTGTTTTTAGTTTTTAGTTTGGAAACAATTAAACACCTGGAACTGTTTACGAAACAGTTTAGGAAACATATGGATGTTTAAACTTTGCTTTTAGAAGATTATAATATATCTTTGAATAAGTTACTCTGATAGGTGTAGACTACTTTTATCTTATAACGTCGTACGAGTGTTATGAAGAATTTTTTTAAAATATCTTAAAAAACGGACAAAGATTTATATAGTTTAAATGATGAAAAGATTACTAAAATAACTATAACCTATAAAAAGATACATCGTATTTCCAAGATGCGAGACATGGAATAGTTGAAACTCATAAACATAATATATATTAACTCGTGTACAACTTTTTAAAATGTAACAAACCTATACAACCGGATTTAAATGTAACTAGAAACGAAAGAAAAAAAAACCATACAACCCGACAACCCAACCCATATTTTACGGGTTGGGTTGGAAACTAAATTCGGGTTATTCGGGTTGCCAACCCAAATAACCCAAAAATATGGGTTGAGTTGAGAATGTCTCCCAACCCAACCCAATTTCATCCTTAGTTCTAGTATATCTTCATTTTTGTATGTATATAACTTAAATTTTTGTAATGCATCATAGGGTGGTTAGTCTTATTTAGAGAGACGCTATGAACTGGAAGATCCCTCTTAGTTTGTAATATTTTGTATGTAATGCCTAGTTTGATTTTTAACTCTACTGGAAACTGTTTGAATGTGTGTGGTGAGACACATTAGTTGTATGTAGTACTTGAAGTCTGTTTATAATTTTTTATAGAAGTAGAAACATCATCTTTTTCAGGTGTGGTTACCCCATATATATTTTAGGGGAGGTGCTGTCGAAATTTCTATAAATTTCTTTTTAAAAAAAACAAAGTGTTTTTATAAATCTTACGTTTTAAAAGAAGGCTTTTCTTGACAGTTTTTAATTGTCAACGAAAGTCCAACTCAAAAACTCATGTATTTTACCGTTTTTGCATGTGTCCACAAAATAAGAGATCTTTTCTTGACAGACAAAATCGTGAAGATAACCATTGCAACAAGAAGATAACAACTTCTTGATGGTTTTTTACCATGACCATCAAGAAATTAAAATTTGTGTGTGTCAAGAAAGACTAAATTTGTAGTAGTATAAATTTTATTTTGCATTATTCTTCATGTGGATTATCAAACTTCAACTAAACGTTTTCAAATAGGTAATGTTCTCTTTAGAAATTTACATTTCATGGTAAAATACCACTACATGACAAAAACCTACTACATTCAATTTTAGCATGAAGTGTAAATATTTTGCTCACTTGGTAGTTTTTTACAATTCTTCTATTTAATTTTGCATTTTTAAGTGCTATCTTCTTATCTTTTTAAAAAAATTATTCCATTTCATATATGTTTAAACATTTACTAATAAAATTAAATTCAATGAATATTCAATAAAAATCTAAATTACACATCTTAAAACTTTTATGCTATTAAAAATTTTAGTCACGTGCCTCACATGTGTGTCTTCCAACTAGTTCACTCAAATCTCAAGAAAGTTAGCCGAGAAATAAACGAACAAGACAAATCATTTCTCTCTTCTCATTGATAATGTTTGTTAATCAATAATTAAAATACAATATGACGTTCAATGTCAGAGGAAAAATTAGGATATAGAGTTCACCAAAGACCAAATGAGTTTTATAGAGAATATAATAATCTTAATTATTTCTGTTTTGTAACACAACTTGGGAAAGGAAGCCATTAACCAAACCCTTAATTTGCTTTTTCGGAGATTCTCTGGTTCATAGATTGAAGTGGGAATTTTTTTTCAAACTAATTTCTATGCAAGGAGTCTTTCATAATAAACTTTTGTGATTGATAGAAGTCCCACGGATAAAATCCTATACAAGAAGTCAATCGATGATAGAAAATATTTAATACATGATTGTAATATTTGCATCTATTTGGCTTGTATTCATCATTTTATGATGGGTGGTAGAAACCTATCACAGATAGACTCTAATCTATGACACCAAAAAACATCAACAAAAGTACATATACTTATTTTTCATGAAATTATATCAGCACTTCCAAGTCAATTATTGATAAACTATTATAGTATATATATTGTTGATATAAGTTTTGATTGGTGATAGAAGTCAATCATTTAATAAAAAAATTATTGATGAACTGAAGCTAAACAAAAATCATAAATCACTAAAATATGTTTTCAATGGTATGTTTCCATCGTGGATAGAAGTTTATCAATTATAAGAATTTATTACTAATAGAAGCATTAGTGGTCAATTTCTATTCATTATTGATACTAAAAATAAAATTTGTGAATCATGTTAACATGTTTTTCAAGGATATACTTCTACTCTCAGTAAAAGTTTACTGATGATTAAAGTCTATTATTGATGGAGTCTATCAATAATTGAACTATTAATGATAAACTTTTATCATTTATAGAAACTAAAAAATCTCGAATCATGCTAATTATATTTTCAATTATATACAAACATCATTTACGAAAGTTTGTCGGTTATAAAAGTCTACTACTAATAGATCAATGATTGCAAAAATAAAAACGATAGAAGCATATCAATAATGTTGTGCTATCATTGATAAATTGATATATTTTCTTTGATTGGATTTGTTTAGTGATACAAAGTGATAAAGACTTATTAGTGATAATGTGCTATCATTGATATAAACTATTATATATTCTCTTGATATTTAGCTAGTATTGTACTAGTTATACAAAAATATAAGTGGTAGGAGTTATGTTAGTCATGATAGTATGCTATCAATGATAGAATCTACAAATGATTGACTTAAAAACTGGGTGGAATTTCATATCTTCAATAGGTTTTTTCTGGACATTTTCTATAGGTTAAAGGGGATAAAGGTAAATTTTGTTATATTTGCAATTAGTTTTATTTATAAAAAAAAAAAAAATTATGAATGATAGAATCTATAAAAGGAGTCTATCAATAATAAACTTAGACTACAAGAAATTTTGGATCTCATGAGCCAGCTTTAAACTAGGGATAAATGGTGTCGAGAGATAGGACATCTCCTGACTCCAAAGTTGAACCGTTAAGAGATCCTAAATCTCCCGATGCATAAAAACAACGTTGGCCATTGGTATGGATTTTCCGACACCTAGTTATGTAGACGTCGGGAGATAGGAACAACTCGTGACGCACTGTTAATGCATTGGCAGTGTTGGGGGAACTGCCGCCGTCGACGATAATGCGTCGACAGTTTTCCTTTAAAATCCCACAGATGTCTACGAAGAAGGGGATTCTAAAACAAGGTTCAGATTTCCTTCTCACAAGGAATCCAAACATGGGGCACTCAAACGTCTGAAATTCGCACCCTAAGAACTATGGCCTCGACTCTCACACCTAGTAACTTATTTTATTTTGAGATGATTTCGATTTCATTTACCTGATTTGTTTTGTCTATGATACAAGATTTCATCGTTTTCTTCAAAAAAATGGTATTTACTTATATTATTGGGATTTTGTTATTCTGATGGGGTGTTTTAAACTTAACAGAAGAATCATATCATTGGTTTCAACTTTTCTGCTGAGCACAGTTGGAAGAAGTTACTTTTTAATGTTTCTTTGATGTATGAATGCAAGTGTAAGGGCATATGTGGTGGCTACTATCTTTTACTGTTTATTTTAATTGGTTGGGCAAACGACTTTCAGTTTCTTTTCATATGAGAATTTTAGTGAATTTTCCCAGGAACCCCTTTTCATGCTTGTGGTTCTTGGTTTCACTAACTGTGACTTTAATATAACGTGAATCACCTTCGTTTGGGTTCTTAGTTACGAGATCTGATGAAAATTTGCTTCTTGTAGGAGTTTGATTTACAGACCGGTGGTGAGAGGAATATTAGTGTGATGATTGAGGAGAATTACTTTTTAGTGAGAAATGGTTTTTTATGGTTTCCATATTGTATGGCACCTTAACTTTTTTATATAAAATTCTCTTATCTATTTCCAATCTTGTTCGAACTTGACCCAAGATGGCCCAAGTTTTAGGCTTCTTCACTTCTCTATCTTCCATCCGGTCGGACAAGCACTGGGATTAGTCCGAGAATTCAATCTCTAAAGCTTTTTATCCTACATCTCGGTCAGGAAACACCTAGATTAGCATCCGGATTTCACTTATTTATTCAGTTTTGCCCGAGATTGCTTGATGGTACCTGGAATATTGTAAACTTTAAACCAATTACACATTTTTATTACTTTTTTTGGTACAGTTTGTTGATGATGATAGCAAATGCTACTTGGAAATAGATTACACAATTGATATAAGGAAAGACTAGAAGGAGGAGAACCTGCTTAATCATACCTCTTAAATATTTTGGATCATTCGGTGCTTGATTCAGCCCGAATGCACTGCTCTGCTCAAATTTCTTCAGATGTTTAATTTTTCTGCTTTCTTATTTATAATTCTTAGTCTCCTCAAAGTTGTTATTTTTTCCTCTTCTTTTTTGACAATGAGGATGAAGGATAGTTTTGAACTAACAATAGAAAAAGAAAAACAGAGATGGGTTAGATCTATATTGTCAATATACCTTCCATTTAATAATGGAAGGTATTAAAAAAAAAAAAAAAAGAGAGAGAGTCTCCCGACGCACAACATAATACATCGAGAAACCTTCTACCGATCCATTACGTCTGACCCCAATCTTGATGGTCATTTATGCATTACAAGATCCTTTTTCGATGCATTTTCGTATATCTCCTAACAATTTTGTGCGTCGAGAGATCTCCTTTTTTTTGTACTGATCGCAGTGAAGTCTATCAGTGATAGACTTCTTTTTGTACATCAAGTGTATCTTTGTGAGTTTAGTTAGCTTCTTGGACATTTAATATTAGTTAAAAGTAAACTGTTGGAGTATTTTCAGAAATAATGTATTTTTTGAAAAGTAATGATAAAAATAGAGTAGGTTGAAAAGATATTGTAAAACTGGGGTAGAACCCCAAACTATTGTGGAAAATAAGGGTTGTTTTGTTTTCAAAGAAAGTCGTGTCCCGGATACATGACTTCCATTAATCTAGTTGTCACGCTCTGCTTCAAATGTCACTTCATGCAACAAAGTAGAGACATGTCGCCTAGTCACTCAACACATATCTCCCTACGAGATAGCACGTTGAACGCATAGTAAGCGAAAAAACTTCTTAATCCACCAAATTTAAATGTAGAATTTGAACTTAAATAAAACAAGAAATCATTGATAAGCAAATCGAAAGGGTACATTTGATTCTTAATACACAAGTCTTTCAAAAGAAGCAAAATACAGACTCAAAACAACGACTTGAGTACTTTTCTAGCCTAGCTTCTACATGCTATGCGAGATATCAGTGGCCACATAAAAACGATGAAATTAAGGAGGCACAGTAGACGATCAAGTCAGCAAGTTCAATGCCAGATGTCCTTTGCTACCTAGGAGGAATAAAAACAAAACATTTGAAAGGTTAGACGAAAATGCTTAGTGAGTGGAATCTTTTATCCAGCCCTTTAAATAAATCAAGTTTGATTTTCATCACACAATCATTTACCAGAACAAGCGTTATAGTAAAATGTAAGTCAACTATTTCAAAGGTTATCACGTCGTATGCCTTTAGCATACTAGATGTTTATTTCGCAAATTCATCCTGCATACTCAAGTACATTTTTGTGTACCCTCTCCTTGGCTCAAGCGTTTACCACACTCTTTTGCCAAATTATAGCCATGCAGAGAAATCTCCAAGAACCACCAGTTCTCTCACGCATGGCGCATCTTCCAATGCCAGATCACATAGCAAGCAAATAGACATCTCATACCAAATCACATAGCAAGCATGAAACATCTTATTCAAGATCAAACAACATGAATAGGAAATTCTATTCCACATCACACAGCAAGAATAAAACATCTTATCCTAGATCACACAACAAGGATAAGACATTATATCGCATAAGGTACAAAGATAGTTCCATTTAAACTTTTAAACATTACATAAGCATTTTTGTTTTCCAAATGATGCCAATATCATAAATAAAATAGGTCTCATATAACCATGTTCCAACATATTTACCATATAAGGTCCCGACAAATTGGTTTTCAAAATATTTTTTTCTTTTGGAAGTTCACGCACCATTCCAAATGAGTAGTTTATTTTCTCATTCTAGACTTTTCGATTCATTCACGTGTCACACATTTAAGGATTTAAATGCATTTGAGAAATTCTTTTTAACAAGAACCACTCACAGTCACCATCGACTAGCTCTTAGCCTAGCTTTCTCGACCAAAAGCCTCTCTTACACTTCTTGGATTCCTTGACAAAAATGAGCTTGTTCCGCATATTAAATCCTTGGATACTTTTCCAGTTCGTTCTTGACAAATTTAGGGTAAACGCAACTTCAAATTACCCAAATTCCTCTATTTATAGATCTCTCCGAAGAGTTTTTCCATGCCAGAATGACTTCTTTTGTCATAAGCGAGAAGTGGTCCAATCTCAAAACGTCACATGCCTTTGTCAACCTCTTATCCTAAATTCTGGTTGGGCGGCCAGGTCCAATCAATTGTCAACATACTGACATCTGGGTCACATCAATGTTTCTAGGTGAAGTAACCCAACTTGTCCATTTTTCCGTCGCGTAACTCTATCAGCGTAGATGTCTTTTCATAGCATAATCCTTTCACAAAACGTGTTACACCAGCAGAAGTCTCTTAGTGCATTATCCTTATCGCAGAGCCTTCATCGCGTTGGTGGTAAGCGATCATGGCCTTCACTAGTCACCCATATTTTGACAAGTTTAACCTACGACCCATATTTTGACCAGTTTAACCTACGTGGGCTATGACTAGATTAAATAAAGTTGTGTATCGGGCACACGACTTTCTTGAAAAAGAAACATAAAAACAAAAACAACCTTATTTTTGTGACTTCCAAGTATCACATCTTCCAATGACATGTTATTGTAAATATTTGTGACTCTACACATAATCTTTAAAAGCTCCTTAGTTGGTCATTATGATTTGGTATTAGAGGTGTTTGTGAATTAGGTAGAAGAATTTGTTAGATTCAACCTAATTCTTACATGTGATACTTGGAAGTAATATCTAATACTTTGCACATTTCATGACCATTTTTATTTTTAATACCCATTACCCGACTTCCTTAAAACAAAACTAATTCATTAAAACATTTGGTTTTACGCTTTAAGCTATTTAATTAGATGACTCTTTCTTTAAGCTTTCAAGGACTATTTTTTTACCTTAAAATTGTAATATTTACCATGGCTTTGGTGCGAATAAGAATTCATTTGTGTCTAATTGTACATTTAAAATTGAAACTCATATGAATTAAAAATTTGATTAACAAACTAAGCATTATCCTGATCTCCCTCTGCAACACCATCACCCTATCATCGTCTATGTCGAATGCATCTTCGATCCATGTCTGCAACATTGAGTAGTCTAATCTGTTGAATAATATGTTCTATATTTTTCAATGTTTGAACACATATTGAGTTCAAATCTTGTAAATTGTGTTCCATCAAATAAGCATTTACATCTTGAACAAAATTATTATGAATCATTATAAATAATATATAATTAAATAATGTGCATGTTATAAAATCATAAAACAAATCATATTAAAATGATTACCATGCAATAATAGTGTCATCAAGTGTGATAAATCGTCCTATAATTGACGTGTATTAGGGAAAATAATCATTTGATATAGTTGGCTCGCATGTTGCTTCTCCTTGTACATATAGATCAAATCGTGAATGCCACGTTGTGATATACTCTTCATGAATCCTATGCCAATCTTGATCATGTTTGCCTCTTACATCAATTTGGTGTAGTGGCAGATGCCTCACCCCACCCAGGGCACTTGCTTGCTCGTCCCGAGATAAGGCGTGATGTCAGTCGAAACTGTTCGCCTCCGAAACAACCCCAATTGACACATGATATGGAAACGTGAAACAATCAACAGCGGAAGTGTTTTAACTTGAAATACTTTAAACCAGTGTAACCCATATGAAATAATGGAAATTGTATAAAAACCATGAAGTTTAGTATAATCACATGACTATTTTGAAACAAAACAAAGTCCTTGTATAATGAAAAATTAAGTTGGCCTAGCAGCAATATGTTCAGCACATGAAGATCCACAATCTGTATCTAAAAAGAGGGAAAAACATTTTGAAAGAGTAAGTCGAAAGACTTAGTGAGCAACGGTTATATAAAACAAGTTTTTATAAACATTTTAGTATAAAACCAAAGCTTGAATACTTTTCTAATAATCATAACATGAAGCTTGAACATTTGCATAGCTTTTCTAAGACAGTCCTCCATAGCCACAGGCAGTATTTACCCCTTCGTCCGAAGACGGAACAGTCGATGGGTAGCTAACCCTCCTCCTTTAAGGCATAACAATATACCCTTCTTGATGACTCATAGTTAAAAATAGGTTCGTCAACTGTACCATCAGTATGAAGTTAACCACATGTATACAATAGGTCTCATGGAATATTCGGGCATGGATAAAAATATTTGAAAACATGAAATATTTCCTTGAAAATATTTGAAATATTTCCTTGAATTCATGAAATCATAACATAGCTTGGAAATAACATTTTAATGAACATTTATCAATAGCATGACTTATCTAGGAACATGAGATCATGTTTACCAAAATATGTATGACAAATACTTTGGAAATCATGATGTTACTCACAAGCTATTGCTTGTATAGAGCCTGAAAAACGGTTTAACAATAACATTTAGAAGTTGATGTATTACTCACAATCACTTGAATATAGCCTTGGTCTAGGAAATCTCAACTAATCCTCCTTGTCTTAAAAAATTCATATTTTATCCTTAATTAATTCCTTGAATATGAAAATATCCAAAACTTCCTTAAAAATTTCCAAAAATATCAAGACAATCCAAAATAATTCAAAAACAACCCATCGGAGCTCATTGACATGGTGCAAGGGGCTGGCCATGTGCTAACCTCATTGAGATGGGGCACGTGCCACATGCTAACCTCGCAAGGGTTGCCGCAATTGTGTGATTGTTGTCTACCCAGTGTCCCCCACACACGTGGCACAGGCGTTGGTGCTATTCCCACACCTTGTGTCTAACTAACCTCTAAGGTAGCGTCATGCGCGCAACTGAGATGGGACATGTCTTGCCGCTGGAATGAGCCATGTCCTTTTCATGGGCGTGCAATCTAACCCAAAATAACCTCTAACAAAACGCCAAGTCCATCTTGCCCACACATGCATGACTCACAGCCACTACTCAGACACTATTTAACTTCCAGAGTCAAGACTCATCTTTGAAAAATCATAACTTAAAATACATAACTCTTTTGACAAAACTTTCTTCTACAAAGTTTCCCTAAATTGAGTTAAAATTCTTACCTCCAAAGTTTGAAGGATAATTCCAAGTAATGAGTCCTGTAGCCTTTTGGAAATGCACCTTGCTCAGATTCACCCAAGAAATGACCTTCTTGCATTTCCTTGATCCAATTGCAAACTTTTTTGTTCCAAATTGCTCAGAAGCCCTCTCTCATAAACTAGACTCAATTTCTAAACTTTTAAGACTAAAATGAGTTATTATGCATGAGGGAGCTATGAGAAATTGATAGTTGAAGTTGGCCTATTTATAGAGTCCCTTGCATGTGATTAAGATGACACTTAATCTTGATTAGACTCACCTCTTACGCTCTTGTTAACACCTTAGCAACTCCTCCACGTCCTCCTTGGCAGTCAAAATTCATGATGACATAGGTTAGATACTTGGACTTACTTTTAATCGAATGCCCTCATGGTGCCACATACTTAATCCAATCGCAAGGCTAACCTCTTTGGCCTTCCTATAAAGCCTTGGCCTCATAGCCTCTCCTCGCCTAGCCTTCCTCGCGTGACACTCTTCCTCCCCTAGCTAACCTTTAAACACTTCCTCATGTGGCCATTTCTCTTACCCAAAAACTTCTCAAAGCTCTCCTCACATGGCCCTTGGCTGCCCAAAGACAAGCCTCAAACGCTTAGTGCGCCTTCCTGGCAAGCTTCCTTGCCCAGTCATCCAAACACTTAAGCATCACCTTTGGAGGTTAACTTTCTTACTTGGCCACCTTACTTCATAACCAAACGCCCATCCTTTAGAGGTTTTCAAATCTTTCTTTGTTGCCCAATGACACCCTTTTGGACGCTACCTTGCCTTCCTTTGCCGCCCACATAACCTCCAAACATCCAAAAACCAAAACTTTGACACAACCAAAATTTCTCAACTTTTCTCAAAACTTAAAATTCTAAATAATTTTTACCTTCTTTTTCCATAAATTTCATTTCTTCTTGTCCTTGACTAAGCTTAGTAAATTCCAAAGGTTTAAAAAATTTTGAATTTTACAGCGGATCTGTATAGCATAATGAAGGTTAGAATTAGACATTATCGAACCGAAGCAACTCAGCGATATGGAAGCATATCATGGGACTCACGTAACTCCAGAGACCTCTTGACCATAATGATATCTATCAAGTAGCCAATGCTATAATATCGAGTGTGTATGGTGTCCAATTAATCTGTTAAAAAAATGAACATAAGTAGACAACAAAAAATAAGTAAACAACATTCATATAATACTTTACTACCTGAGTGTACATCAGTCGTCAAATATCTGTCGATATATCAACATATTTTCTTAGTGTTTTGATGCAGGTAGACCACCACTCCATCTAATGTGAGAAAAAAATGAATAATAAGTTATAGAGTACAAATTTTATTAAGAAAAACAATATATAAATAAAAGAATATATGAAACTTAGTGGTCGAGCAATTGGAATTTGTAATGCAACTTGTGGTGCTACAATAGAAAATGCGTGATTATATGCCCATACTTGCAGTAACATTAGTGGCCCAACATGTCAAATTAAAAATATTACAGGCTCGACACAATTCTCTAAACCCTAAACCCCAAACCCCGTCATCTTAGTGGTTAGTGAAATGCTACCAAATTTCTTCAATTCCATTCAATTTTTCCAAATTTGGAGAATCATCAAATAACATATCTTCATTTTTACTAATTCTTGCTAGAAAATATTTTTTTTAAAAAAATATCTTCATTTTATGAGTATTTTTTGTTATTTGCTATTTTGTTTATTTTTACTTTGTTTTTGTTTCACCATTCAACTATGTGCATACTTTTTCAAATTCTTAACACTCATTTACATGTGAGTTATATATATATATATATTTTATATATATGTACTCAACATAAAAATCAATCTCATTCATATAAAATATATTGTCCTTTAAAATAGTTAATTTTGTTAATCCTACTGAGATGTTGTTAAGAACCAATCGTCTTTCTAGATGCTTGTGACAAATAAGTCTATAAGAATGACCCAACCATCCTTAGACAACTTCTCGATACCAAATTACTATAAAAGATACAACTATTAAGCATTATAAAATAGTAATTTCAATTTTGTACTAAAAGCACTTTTGTCAACCAAGTTATTTTTTCTTACTCAAAAGCACATGTCATTGTAGTTGATTATCAAAGGTGATTTTCGTTGAAGTTTATTATAGAAAGGTAGTTGTTGGAGTCCAAAGTTGAAGGTGTGGTTGTGGAAGTTGATTATCAAATGTGATCTTCACCCAATTAAAGTTTATAGTCATAAGTGGTCATTGGAGACAAAAGTTGGTTGCACAAAATTGATCTTGGAAATGGTCGCTTGAGTTTGTTGTCGGAGCCTGAAATTCATCGCATGCAGGTGGTCATCGAAGTTGATTTTCATTAGAGTTTGTTATTGGAGCCCAAAATTGGTCGTGGGATTTGGTTACACATAGGTGGTCGTTAGAGGTGGTCATTGCAACTTATCATCGGAGGTGGTTTGTTGGAGCCAAAAAACGATCGTCGAAGGTAGTTTTCAAAGTCAGAAATCGATCATCAAAGGTGGTTGTGGTCGGTTGTCAAAGGTGGTTGCAGGAGTCGAAAATCGATCGTCGAAGGTGGTTGCCGAAGTAAAAAATCGATCGTTGGAATTGGATGTGATAAAATGGTAATTGTCAATGATGATTGATGGATGAATCCATTGAAAATATTGGAAAGAAGGAAGAGTTAGGGTGAGTTGGTATATTGGTGAGTGATATAATATACCACAACTCAACTCCACCAACATCTAAAGGTTGTGAATCAAACAATGAGTGAGTATATTATACCAACTCACAACTCATCTCATATCAGTGTTCAAACACCCCTAAAAATTCAAAGTCGTAAACGAATAGCTTTTGAATTTTATCAAATAAGTTAAAATTACAAGCATACCTGGAATTTAAATTATATAAAATTTTAAATAACTATCCTATATTAACCTAGAAATTTCTTTGAAAGAAAAAGAGTTAGAAATTAAATATAAATACAAATATAAAGTAACATAATGTCTACCTAATCAATATTATATCTAAACCACAATAATTTAGTACAAACATCATTATATCTTAGTATTAGTTTAGTACTAAACATTATTGCTACTTTTTAATTTTTTTTTTCTAGTTTAAAAGTTAAATCTAATTTCCAAATATTGTTCGACTCTTCATTTCACAACTAAAATTTTAATTGCCATTATTTTAAACCCACAACACACATAATCTTAGATTAGATTGAGTCAAAAGATTGTATATTGTAATTACAAATTTTAAGACCCATTTGATCATTTTTATTTTAAAATTTGAAAATTAGCCTTATAATTCTCACTTCTATTCTACTATGGTTTTAATGCTAATTGCCTATTTTCTATGTATAATTTGCAAAATCAAGCCAAAATTTCAAACAAAAATAAATAATAAATAATCTGATTTTGTTTTGATAACCATTTTCTTATGTTTTATTTATATTTTCAAAAACTAAGTCAACAAATACTCTTTTATCTCTCTAAATTTCTTACTTTGTTGTCTATCTTTTATCAATGTTTTTAAAAGTTGGGTTTAAAAACTAACCCAATTTTTTAAAAGTAAAAAGCTAAATTTTAAATGTTTGTTTTTGTTTCTTAAATTTGATCAAGAAATCTAACTTGTACCTAACAAAGATGTAAATTTATGTGTAAAGTATTGAGAGAGATAGATTTTATCAACGTAGTTGGAAAAAAAAAAAAAAACAATGTATAACTTTTCGAAAACAAAATTACTGTCAAAAGGGATAGCAATTGTAAAGGAAGATTCTATTTCAATTTCACAACAATTTTTTTTTAAATTTTGTTTGAAGATAAGAACAAAACTTCGTTGAATTAGATTAGAAACACCAATGAAATTTCTAATGATGTCTTCACATAGAAAACATTGACTCTATTAAAAAAATAAATGCCCTTTGGTATATTTTCCCACTTTGATAGGGACTCTTCCCCATTTACTTTTTAAAGTCTTAAATATAATAATGTATATATATTATTACAAATTGTTGTTACGTACACACACACACACACATATATAAGTGTGAAAATCCACCACAGATACCCACCACATGCAATACGAAAGCCAAAAATCTAGTCTTTAAAACAATGAAAGTTCGTTGATGATATATTTGACATGAAACTGCCACCACAATTTCTAGTATCCCTTCTAGCTACCTCCCTCCCACAATTTCCTATTACATTCCTAACTACTTTCACTTTCCTTTCCCATTTCTTTCTCTCTATAAATTCATCGTCCTCTCCATTTTACTCTCACTCGAATCTCACACATCATATAATATTCTAATTATATTCAATCCCTCAATATGGCTTCTTCTCTTGTCTTTCAAGTTCAAAGATCCCAACCTCAACTAATTCCTCCATCAGACCCTACTCCTCATGAGTTCAAGCAACTCTCTGATATTGATGACCAAGAAGGCCTTCGCTTTCAAATCCCTGTTATTCAATTCTACCGTCACGATCCGAGAATGGCTGGGACTGACCCTGCAAGGGTTATAAAGGAAGCCATTGCCAAGGCCTTGGTGTTTTATTATCCCTTTGCCGGTCGGCTTAGGGAAGGACCCGGACGGAAGCTTTTTGTTGAATGTACGGGAGAAGGTGTTTTGTTTACTGAAGCGGATGCGGATGTTAGCTTGGAACAATTTGGCGATGCCCTTCAGCCTCCGTTTCCTTGTTTGGAAGAGCTTCTTTTCGATGTTCCGAACTCTAGCGGGGTTCTTGATTGTCCGTTATTGCTCATCCAGGTTACGAGACTCAAGTGTGGTGGTTTTATCTTTGCTCTTCGTTTGAATCATACCATGAGTGATGCTTCTGGTCTTGTTCAATTCATGATGGCTGTTGGTGAGATGGCTCGTGGCGCAACTGCTCCCTCGGTCCGTCCTGTTTGGCAAAGGGCTCTCTTAAATGCAAGGGATCCGCCAAAAGTTACATGTCATCATCGCGAGTACGATGAAGTTGTCGATACCAAAGGCACTATCATCCCGCTTGACGACATGGCACATCGGTCCTTTTTCTTTGGCCCATCCGAGATCGCAGCTATTCGTAATGCCTTACCTAGCCACCTTCGTCAGTGCTCTTCCTTTGAGGTCCTCACTGCTTGCCTCTGGCGCTTCCGCACTATATCTCTCCAGCCCGATCCGGAAGAGGAAGTGCGAGTACTCTGCATCGTCAACTCTCGCTCCAAGTTCAACCCTCCATTGCCAACCGGATATTACGGTAACGCTTTTGCTTTTCCAGTAGCACTCACAACTGCAGGGAAGCTTTGTCAAAACCCATTAGGGTATGCTTTGGAATTAGTCCAAAAGGCTAAGGCGGACGTGACGGAGGAGTACATGAAGTCAGTGGCAGACCTTATGATGATAAAAGGACGGCCTCATTTCACTGTGGTTAGGTCGTACCTTGTGTCAGACGTGACAAGAGCGGGGTTCGAGGATGTAGACTTCGGGTGGGGTAAGGCTACGTATGGAGGACCGGCGAAAGGAGGCGTAGGAGCAATCCCAGGCGTGGCGAGCTTCTATATACCATTCAAGAACAAGAAAGAAGAGAAAGGAATTTTGGTGCCTCTATGTTTGCCTGCCCCAGCTATGGAAAGATTTGTGAAAGAACTTGATGCTTTGTTGAAGGCAGGAAAAACCATTGATAGAGTTGAAAATCAGAAGCCATTGTTCATTGCATCTGCTCTATAATTAGGGAAATTTGTGTGATACCAATAAAACCCATCAAAAAACAACTCTTAATTATTATTAGCCATATACAAATAAGAAGAATATATAATGATGTATGAGGTAGTGTGTAATACATGCCGTGTAATGTATTATAAGGTTTGTAATTTATAAAATTTTGAGTTTATTTGTAACTTATTACCTTATTAGTTTGGATTTATATATGATGGAAAACGCATCAACTCTCAATAAACTTTCTTTTTTTCTTTTGGACTTTTTGAAAGACAAAATTTACACTCAAAGCCAAATTGAAGGATGTGTTTGGCATCTTCTCTATGTTTAACTTATTGGTTTACTTATTAAGGGAATCAAACAAGAATGACATGAATTTTCTTTTCGTAGGGCCTTCTATAAAGAGTGTTATGTAAATTGTCTTTTAATATGGACAAATTATTTTAAATAGAAAATTTTGGCCAAATATTTATAAATATAACAAAATATCATAAATATTAAATTTCACAATACTTTATTTTTTTCAAATTTTTATCTTAGATGATAAAAGCTCAAGTGTTTTCTTTTATTATTATTTAGTAGAATAGAAGATGGGAAGAGTTGAATGATAGATCTCAGTCCTGCGTAATAGTATCATCTAAAGTTCTTTAATTATTAAGACTTTGTGGTGCAAATTCATTCTTTTTATATTTATGATCAAATATCTGCAAAAACAAAAACCTAAGTTAATGTCAATTATTAAACCTCTAACTACCCTTTTTTGTAGGGTATCTTTGAAAGGGATTTCAACTTTACACAACTCTTCGTACTACTTATTTGGAATAGTTATTTAAAAGAAAAAAGTTCCTTTTTTAAATAAATAAAAGTATTTTCTTTTATTCAGCTTAATAAATGAAATGTACTTTAAAAAATTGAGTTAATTTAAGAATTGATTTTTGAAGAACCACTTCAAAGATGGACTACGTACCCAAGCTGGCTTTGAAATAATAATAATCAACCAAAAAGCTTCCAAATATGTACTTTTAAATTAAGTGTCCCATAATAAAAACAAATTTGTTTAATTTCAAACACTCTTTTACAGATAAAAAAAAAAAAAGAAATATAGAAAAACATTTAATTAAAAAAATGATAAAAATTGCTTAAACTAAGAAGTAGCTTCTTAAAAGTGGGATTTAAACAGATAAACATAACCACAAAATTTTGAGAGGTTTTGAAATGAAAAAGTGATTAAATTAGAAGTCAATATGTTTTTATCAGAGTCTTTTTCCAGTATGTGTATGATAACAATATTAGAAGTTTCATGGCTATTTCTTGAGAAATTTATGGAAATTTTCTAAAGAAATTGTTGATTAAAATCAATCATTTTGCTAGACCGCTTATTATTAGTAGTAGAGAATATAAATGACACACATTTTTAGATACATGTTTGCTATGCATATTATTCATTAGATTTATAAATTAGATTCAATTTAAACAATTTGATTAAATATATTTGATATTTATAAATCATAAAACTACGTTAATTATCCCTTAAGTATTAGGTTGGCTATAAATTATTATTAATTAATCTATGAGCATGGTTCGCTTTGAAAAATATATAATTATTTTATAATATTATATAATTTAGAATACCTTACGTAATACATAATTTATTTCTTAAAAAAATAATTGAATTCAATAATATGATATATTGTATTACGAAATGTGTTTTTTTCTATGTTTTGAATATTATTGTATAATACCCGAGTTGTTTTTAAATATAGAAAAATCAATTAAAATATTTACAAATATAGTGAAAAATCAATGTCTATCTATATACGATAGATTAAGTAGACTATTATTTTTGCATATCGTAATTGATACAAATATTAGTCTATTGTGATTTATTGTAGTATATCTATAATATACTGATATTTTGTTGTATTTGTAAATATTTTCAACAGTTTTGTTAATTAAAATACATTTTTTAATTTTAAAAAATGATATAACATATTTTATTTCAAAATATTTTTTATATTTAATTATTTAAGACATGTCTGGTAATCTATTTTTTTTTTTCAATTTAATTTTTTAAAAACCGATATGTTTGAAACTAATTCATTTTTTGATTTTTAAACAAAAAAAATCTTGTTTTTAAATGAGGAAGGTTAATTGAAAATGAAAAAAGAAATTAAAAATCTTTTTGTTTCTAAAAAAACAAAAATCAAAATTAGTTACCAAACATATATGAATTTTGTTTTTTATAAAAAAAAAATTGAAATGATTACTAAATAGAATCTTAATCATATCTTCTTGATTATCAAAATCGCGAATTTCACACATATTCAAAATTAGTAAATTTTAAGTGTATATAACATAATCGGAATTTCTTAAGTGTGTGAGTAGGACCTTCTGCTCCAGCTCATAAACGAATAAAGGAAAGTTCAAATAACTCTAATGTGATATTTCAGACAGGTAAATGGAAAAACTTGTATATTTTAACTTTGATATAATGTTGAACTCACATGGTCAGTGTTGTTTTCTGCATAAAGTTTTTAGATCAGATTTGATGGTTAATGAATAATATAATGTTGATTTTATTTTAATCTTAAAATCGTAATAATATTAATATTTGTTTATAATATTGCCTATATATTTATATATAGAAAGGTGAGTAAAGTTCTAGTTTAAAAACAAAGAGCATAAGCATTTGAGAATAGTATGATTCATAATTGATTTTATGTAATGTGAGGATATATCAAATGCTAAATGGAAGTTGGAAATATTAAGATATAATAGAAGGCTTTCCTATAAAATGGTTAGAAATAATATAAAATATTTAGAAGAGTTTAATTAATTTCTAGGGGCTGAATTTTAGAAGAAATTTTCTTCAATTAAATTAGAATCAGAATGGTAAGCATACCATTGTTTACGCATAAAGATTATCGCAATGTTTTTGGAAGTTAATATAATAATGAGTAATAATTGCAATATATATATATAGATGGGTACAATAGAATAATGACCATGTTTTACATAATTAGATATTTAAGGTACTCAAATGAAGCACGTAACTTTCTTATTCGTTGATTTTGTTGTAGGCAAGTGGGTATTTGGGCATATAATTAAATCAATGGATAACTTAGCATTTTGAGTTTTTAATTTGTGACAGAGAGTTATTCTTCTTGATTAATTTATGCTAATCGTCATGTGTGTTGTGATGAGTTTTTAATTGATATATATTAGATGATGATGATGGTCAAATTTTCTTTTTAAAAAATTATTTCATGGGTGAATTGATTTCCTTCTATATTCATTTTTTAAATAGTGTGTTGACTAAGTTATCCGACTGATTCAACATATTAAATGTTCACTTTGTGATGTTTATATTGATTGTCATTTATGCACCTAATAGATAGTAAAATATTCCCCATTTACATGATTGTGGTTAAAGGTACGTATTTTGGTTTTGATGGTTTGTTACGTAAATGCTTCTGATTTTTTTATTTCTAAATTATTCTCAATTTGGATAATCATGGTTTAATTTGGTGGTTTGCTTGATTGATTCAAATATATTGAATATACTTTGATTGGTGGTTTGTTCCACATGAGAGAATTTAGCAAGTTTATTATTATTATTATTATTATTATTTTGCTATATTTTGTGAGTAGCAAGAAAATAATAATGCTATGGTCATTGCATTGCTTTCCATACCCCAAATGAAATGTTATTGTGATAAATTTGAGAAAGTTTAATTCTCATACATGAAAGTAATATTCCATATGCTATGGTTGACAAAGATTATGTATGGCTTATGTCATAAATTTTCATACTATATGTTTCTTCCAATAAAGTTGATGAACTTTATGCATATAAGTTCTAGGCTATCTAAAATAAAATATGGGGTGGAAGTTGTACTTTTTATCTGGTTTATTCCAAAGAACAATCCGCATAAAAATTGGTTAAGACACCATGCGAACTTTATAGAGACAGTATAAACTTAACTACCTAAGAATGTGTGGCTAATAAAAAAGCGTATAGTATGATCTCAAATCTTTCACTGTGTTTAATAGTTATGATAATATAGTGTTACATATATATTGTGTTTAAACTGAAATCAATTTGTGAATATAGAGATACCAAATTTTGTTAGCATATACTTCTCTCATGATCAATGAGGTACATAGTGCATCTAATAATGTTAAAAACAACTATTTCTTTACTTTCTTCTTCTACTAGTGTGCATGAAATTGAATCTAGAAGAAGTCAGAGACAAATAATAGAGAAAAGTTTTGGTCATGAGTTCTTAAGCCTTAACTATTTTTTTAAGTGTCAAACAGTGGAACTTCGAAACTATTAATGGTGTAATCAATGATTGAACTCTATCAGATAGGAGGTATACTTTGATGAAAAGAATTAAGTTTGTCCAAATAAGAGTTAGATGGATAAAGGACTACTTGAGGGTAAGGGTAAAAAAAATTTGAACCGAACCGACTCAGTTCGATTCGAGTTGGACTGGTTTACAGGAATATTAGTATCGAACCAAACTGATTTTGTTGGTGGTTCACTTATTAGCACTACAAGAAAAGAGGCTCTCCCGTCGCACAAAATCGTCGGGAGATATATGAAAAGCATCAGAAAAAGTTTTTCCAATACATAAATATGCGTCGAGATAAGAGTCGTAAAAAATGTGTCGAGAGAGAAACTTCTGACACACAACATGCAGCGTTGGGAGTTCCTAGACATCTTTCGACATATGAACGTCAAAGACTTTGTCAATATAGCGTCGAGAGATGTCTAGGAACTCTCGACGTTGCATGTTGTGTGTCAGGAGTTTCTCTATTTTTTTTTTTTAAAAAAAAAATATCTTCCATTATTAAATGGAAGGTATATACATTCACCCATAGACTTGTATACAAATAATACAAAACGTTTATTAAATCATCCTCAGCATTACATTTCTAAAATAAATAAATTAAATGAGATGAGTATAATACCCTACAACCATCTATCTATCTAAGTAAGCAAGCATATATCTTTCATATTGTATGAAAAATCTATATCTCTAGAGATCTTTAATCATAACAAACACAACAGTTTGCAAATACAAGTCATACATTAAGGTTTTTCTCATTTGATAAGGAAATAAAAGAGCAAATACAAATAAAAGAACTTTCATTATTAAAATCAAGTTCACATCAATTTAGGACAAAAGAATTACCTGTCGGGATCTTGTAATTCCTTGATGTCGTATGGACTTTCTCCCTCATGAACATCCATAATTCTTGAAACCGAAGATGAAAATATTGTTGGTTAAAGTATAACATTTTTCATAAAATGCTTGTGCATCAACCCATATGCATTTAAACATCGAGCATTCAAGCATTCAAACATTTAAACAATCTCAGTGTATCCAATATCTTGTACCAAATCAATCTAATCAATATCAATTAGTAATTTCAAATCAAATCAATTATTTATGTTCTAGCTACAATGGAACGTGGACGTAGCCCCATATGGGTACCGCCACACCTAATTTGGAGAAGTTTATTACTAAAATTCCTAATTCGGGTAACTATGTTCGAAGTTATGGAAACGTTTATTACTAAACAAAACTAATAACTTATCAAGTACTTCAACTAACTAGTAGTCTTAGTAGCAAGTTGAACAACAAATTTTGATACAACAAAACATCCCACAACAATAACAACATGCCACAATATTCATCCATAAACTAACTCTAATTCAATCATTCCTACAAAATCAAATATAAATCCAATTCAACTACAAACTAACTATAAATTATAAAAGCAACACTTTTCAACCAAACTTTAACTAAAATGTACACAACAATAACATTCACCAAACAATATTCATCCACATACAAATTATTTAGGGCAACGTCTAGAATCCACAATATACCCCCTCCCCCCCTCCAATTCAATATAACCTTCCTCGAATTCAATATAATTACTAAATTCAAATTAGTGAAGAGAAAACGAAAACATTGTTGTTGCTACCATCAGTAGAAGTGTAGTCGTCGTTACTGCTCACATAGTATGTGATCCTTAGTTTGTTACCATCAGAAAGGGACGTTTGAGGTAGGAAGTGAGTAATTATAGCCTTATATTATTATATGTTTGAGTTATAATAATTTGTGTTTGGAATATAAATTATTTTAATTTAAATTATAAAAATATGTGTTAGATATATAAACTATTTTAGCTTACAAATGTTATGATTTTAAAATAATATTTGTTATAACTAGCTAATTAAAGAATTTTAGACTATTTAATACACCACCAATGATTGTGGTTTAGAAGATGGAAGTAGGAGAAGGGCATTTGAGGAGAGAGAGTAAGAGAATGAAGTGATTGAAAAGATGAAAGAAAAGGAAAAGATATGATAGTGATGAGAGGGAGAGGGAGAGGGAGAGGGAGACATAGTTGGTAGGTAGGGTTTCGAATAATATTGGTGTTGGAACATAATGAGCTGTGGGTTTCAACTTTCTAAGGTTATTCTTTATTACATTTTATAATTATATATTTGGTTTGGTATCATTTTATTGGCTTTCCCATCAGTTCAGATGGGAAATTAATCCGAAAAAGTTGATTTGGTTAGATTTCTTGGTTGCATTAGTGGTACATTTATTCAATGAGTCGTCTTTTTACTATTCATTGTTTTTTAAAAGGTAGATAATTAGAATCTTTAGAGGTTCGAAATTATATACATACAAAATTATAAATTTTCTATATCATTAGATTACCATATTTGTTTTGTAGAAATATTTTTTTTAGATGTTTGAGAATATATAATGTTTCGAGAAGTTTCTTACGATTATTTATTAATTTATAATTAATTTAATATAATTTAAACTTAAATAACATATTTGTTTTTATCCACTTGAATTTCTTTTTAATTAATTAATATAATTTATGTTATTATTTCAAAAGAAAAGGGTCATAATTAAGATTTTTTATAAAATAAATATTAATTTAAAATTAAAATTGAATATTTTTTTAAAAAATAATAAGGAATTGCGATATAACAAAAAAAAAATATTTGTGTGTGAAATAAGAAATAAAAAGAAATAAAATGTAAAATAGGGATGTCGGAAATTTGGAAACCATGTTTCAAAAAGGAGTCCCAAAATTCTCCACATGCCGTTCATCTAAGCATCCTGTGATGCATGAGAATCTTTAGATGTTAGAGAATCTTACAATATTACAAAAAAATTAAACATGATAGTCTAAATGCTCACTCCATAAAAATCTAAGATGTATGTGAAACAAACGATTCCTAAAGAAGGTGACAAAAAAATTGTTTTTAACATATTATATCATTAATAGATATTGATAAGAAGAGTACCACTAACTATCAATAATAGAAGTATATCACTACCAATACACAATGATAGAAGACTGCCAAACTATTAGTGGTAAACTTATTTAAAGACTAAACTAATTTAAAGAATTTGACAAGAAATACAATTTTCATACATGTTCTATCGGTAATAGACAGTGGTAAAAAACTATTACAAACTGTATTGAGGAAACTATTTCACTTTTCTTCACTAGTAAACATTGATGAAAAGTGTCAACATGAGTTCAACTCAACTGACATTTGTATGTTCTCGAAGATAAAAGGTTTCAGGTTTAAATATCCACCTAAAGTTGTACTTAAACAGACCTTTTAAAAAAAAAGAACATTGATGGAAAGTGAAGTATATATATCACTTTTTATGTATTTTACTTTCTATTTAAAGAAGTTGACAAGGAATACAATTTTCATATATGTTCTATTAATAATAAACAGTGATAAAAGATTATCACTTACTTAAAGAATTGATCACAAACATTGCATAATGTACGTGAACACCAATAGAACCAACTATGTTTTTTATTTATTAGTTGTTAGGTTCTGAAAATTAAATGTTTGTTTTCTCCCTTGGTTTTGCCTCTTTCCAAGTTAAACATTCTTAAGAAAATTATAAAAACAGAAATAAATTTTAGTTCTAAAGAGTTGACATTTGTTTGTAAAAGATAAGAAAGATTTAGACAAAAGACCTAAATCTACTGAAATATTTTACAAATGTCGTAAATTATGATTTATTTTCTTAATTAGGTTTTCGTATATTTTTAGGACAATTATAACCCTATCATAATTATTAATTGTATATAATTTTTGAAATTAAATTCAAATTATTTCCTTATTTATATTATACTCAATTTATTATATAAATGATAACTTCATTATTTAGCCTATTAATTAATATATAATTTTATTATAGAAATTAATTAGAAATATTTTTATTAATTCAATGTAAAATAAATATTGTCTAAATATGGAATAATTTAATAATTAAATATAACATTATCTCATTATTTTCATCACCCGTTAAGTGAAAAAAATTTCGACGTCGGAGAGCACTTCGACTTCTTCATAATTCAATTTCGGTTGTTTCTTCCATCAATTTAGTTGTTTTCAATATCGTTCGTCAGTTTATTTTGAAATTTCGTTTTCTTTAAACTTTCGATTACTTGTTTTCCTCAATTACTTTCGTTTTTGTTTTCTTCAAATTTTTATCAATTACTTTCGTTTTCGTTTTTTTCAAAATTCATATTTTACCTAAATGTTGTTTATACATATATACCAGTGCATATATACAATATCACATATATAATTATGTACGGTAAGACGTCCAAATTTTTCCACTCGTTATTTTTTTTTTGTTATTTTGTTTATCATATAAACTACATAATTCCAACAGAATATTGGTTTAAATTATATGTTTATGTAGTAAATATTACTAAAACAGTAGTAAACGGCACATTCTCAATGTATCTCTAATATACGGAGAGTATATCATACATACATATTATCACTTTATATATATTTTAAAGGATCAATATATACTTTAATATATCTGTAAGTTATTATAGTTTTGTTATGTCATTTAGTTTATATATATCTCATCTTATTTACAACATTGTTTATGATCATTAATGTTTGTGTTTCACATTACGATAAGAAATTTACATATTTAATATACACCATATTATAACAAATATACTGCAAAAAATTACTATTTAATATGTTCTCTCCATTCATACAAATACCAGAGAATATATCATCTGTGTTCCTATTAAAATAAATAACATTCCTATAACATCATCAAATTTAATTCATTTTACTAACGTCATATATTACGTATACTTATCATAAACCTTTAGTTCTAAAATACACACAATGACTGAAACTTATACTCATGAAACACAACATTACTAATCATAAACACAACACCTTCTTATTCCAAATATACTTATAATATACCTAGTGAACATCTTATCTCCATTAAACCAATATCTCATAAAATTTTTAGAATAATGAACACGATAGTATAATATACTGTATCATATTAAAAATATGTGCATATAACATTTCAGTGTTTCCATAATACTAGAAACATTACAATTCTTCATAACATAAATTACACATAAAGTTTTCAAAAAAACCTAAATTTTATTTCAGCACATAACTTTCAACATTAAATCTATTTTATTCAATTTCAAATTCCTAAAGTCCCTGTGATAACAATTTGAAACTTGGTCCTTCGAATGGTTGACTATTGAGCTCTAATTTGTCAGGCTTTGATGATTTTCCTCTCCTCAGGCTCCTCCTCACAGCTTGATTGTAAACAAAAATTTCTCTTTCTCTTGCTTGATTATTTGTGTCAATCTTGTAATGGTATATAAACTATATTATGTTATATATTTAAAACATTTATGTTATACATACATTAATTGTATTATTTTTTTTCAGCTCCTCCTTGCTGATTATGATTATGATATATACCTATGGAACAAGTAATATACATATAAAACATCAATACAATAACATCTTACAACAGTTAATATTAAATATACCTTCACGTCATCAATAATGATTGGATCATGTTTGTTTTATCTAATCTTCCTACTCTTCGACCCAAGACATCTTTCACTTCTTCTAACCATTTTCGGCACTGCATTTAAATAAAATTTTACAAAATTAACTACCATTTAACATATGTAAACCATATGCATTTTAAATCAACACAGTAAGGTTTTGTTACCTATGTAAATTAAATCACAATGTAAGTTAAAAAAACATAGAGTACATTTTCGTTACGCCCTAAAAGGTATCACAATGGAAGAATTTTGGTGACTTTGAAACTCAATAAACCCTAGAATGCATCACGTTCAAAACTACATTTTCGTTTGTTTGCCTATTTAATCAAATATCTAAAATATACTTAATATACCTAATGTTTCATATGTTTTGAATCTATACAGTACTAACCACAAAATTTAGATCCAGGTTCTGTCAGAAAAGTTTTGTATTTTTCGACCGTCGAAAGTCTTCTTCTTCATCGTCGAAATCTTTCAAATTTCTTAGTACAAACCGTAACCCGTGTTGGCTTATGCAAGTATAATGGAAGGAGTAGACCACGATTTTCATAGAATGAAAGTATTAAACATTTTTCACTTCTTTCCAAAAATCGTAGCCCACGAAATTTTCTATTTATATTTTTGTTTTAAATCATCCAATTCTTTTCAAAATTGTAACCCACGAAATTTTCTATTTATATTTTTGTTTTAAATCATCCAATTCTTTCCAAAACCGTAACCCACAAAATTTTTCATTTATATTTTTGTTTTAAATCAATTAAATAATAGAAATGAATATTAAAGTAATTTGGGTCATACATTGATGTAATATATATGCTCATTTAGGACATATGTGAAATTTATTTAAAATTTGAGTCTTTCATGTCATATCATATACCAATTTAGGTTATGTTAGTTAAAGACCCAAAAGATAATGGAAAAAGTGTTTAAAATGAACCTGAATTATTTGAAAACTTTTGAGTTCTTGCATAAAAAGTGTCCAATGGATAAAAAAAATATCTAATAAATTCTTTAGCTTTCAAATTCTATGTTTAATAGTTCTCTAAATTTTAAATAGCTATCTAAACTATATTATAAAAAAGGCTAAATTACAAATTTATTTTTAGATAGACTAAATTATAAAAGTAGTTCAAATTTTGTTAGGTTTGTGTCTATTTGATCTCTAAATTTTTAATATTACAACTTTAGTTCCTCTATTCTGTTGAGGTTTTGAAACTTTCTAAATCTACTAGACACCCAATAAAAGTGTAGGTACTATAGATATAAAATAAATTTTTATTTGATAGATCAATAAGTCTTTTTATAATTTAGAACTTCTTAGGAATTTATTAGATACAAAATTGTAAATTTAGGAATCAATTAAATATCTTTAGACTAAAGTTACAGAACGAAATAGGCACCTACCTCAAAACTCATAAACTAAACTTGTTATTTAAATTTACAAAAATATTTTTCAAACTTTGCTCTTGTTTAAAAAAAAAAGTATTTCTATACTTTGCAATCTTCAACTTTTCATAAACGTTGAAAACTACTTTTGAGTAGAAATTGTTGAACTGGTGTATGAATTTCATTTTTTAAGGTCACCACTACATCTTTCCTAATCCCAATTTTAGTTTGAAATTTGAAATAATTTCTAATCCAATATTAGTTTTGAAACGTGAGGGAAGTTGCTAACATTTTTTTAAACAAATGGGCATAGTCATGGGTAAAGTTTTTATAATTTGACCAATTGCATGATAAAGTTTGGTCTACGTTCTCAATTTTGTGTCAACTCTATCTATGACATATTTAATTTTTATAAAAAAAGTAACTTATTTATTAGATGTGACTGAATTTTATGTCCTATAAAATCCTAAGACTTACAATTTAATAAAACAAAACGTCTTAAAATTTTGTAAAGAATTTCTAAGATTCAAAGAAGAAAATGACCTAAACTTAAATGTTGAGGGACTTTCAATGGTCAAATTATATATACACAAATATAAAGATAAAAGTTAAGAGAGATTTGACAAATAAATAAAACCAAATCAACCATAATTATTTCATTCAATTGCTTTCATGTATTCAAGAAACATATGTCTTTCAATTGCCTTTAATTCCCTACAGGCAATGAATTCATAAACGGTTTGCTCTATATAACTTGACTAAAAACTCCATGTAAAAACCATAATGAACTTACTGTTACATATATCCTTAATTCAATCTCTATAAATACATTGACCAATTAGCAAAGTTAAATATCAACAAACACAAGAATTTGAAGAACATCGGCTATGGCACGAGTTAATTGCCTCATTGCTGCTCTATCACTCCACACAATTTGGCTGCTAGTAGTTCTTACCAAACCGTGCAGTTCTCTAGAGCCAAAAACTACTCCATCATTTCCTGCCATTCTCATATTCGGCGATTCTACAGTGGATACCGGAAATAACAACTTCATTCCCACAATTTTCAAGGGCAATTACTCCCCATATGGCAAAAATTTCCCTGGTCATCTTGCTACTGGAAGGTTTAGTGATGGAAAACTCATTCCTGATATGGTAGCTTCTAGGCTAGGGATAAAAGAGCTTGTTCCTCCATTTTTGGATCCAAAATTGTCAAATGATGACATAAAAACAGGGGTTAGTTTTGCATCTGCTGGCACAGGATTCGATGATCTAACTGCTGCTATATCCAAAGTCATTCCTGTGATGAAGCAAATTGATCATTTCAAGAACTACATTCAGAGGCTTCAAGGGATTGTGGGTGTGGATGAAAGTAAGAGGATTATTAACAATGCTTTGGTTGTTATTAGTGCAGGAACCAACGACTTGAACATCAATTTTTATGACCTTCCCACTAGGCAGTTGCAGTACAATATTAGTGGCTACCAAGATTTTCTTCAGAATAGGCTACAAAGTTTGATCAAGGTAAATTATACAATATGCACATCACAAGAATCCAAAGGCTAAATTATAACTTTCCATTTCAGTTTATCCCTATACTCTTAAGAAAGTTTAGTAAGTCTTCAAACTACAATCCTATTTTCAAAAGGTTACTAATTTTGTTACTCTTAGTTTACACTCGAATCAACTGAAAATAAAGACTTTAACTCTGTTTACAGGAAATTTACCAACTTGGATGCCGAAACATAGTGGTTGCCGGCCTCCCACCTGTTGGTTGTCTTCCCATTCAAGAGACCATAGCATTTGAGAATCCCCTAAAGCGAAATTGTTTAAAAGATCAAAACTCAGATTCCGTAGCCTACAATCAGAAACTTTCAAAGCTGCTGACCAATTTACAGCCACAGCACGCAGGAAGCAAAATTTTGTATGCAGACATTTACACCCCCCTCATCGACATGCTAAACAATCCTCAAAAATATGGTAAGTCAGTGCCCTGCCACTCAAAATTTACAGAACCCATCCACTTATTGACTATAATTCAGTAAATATTAGAGAGAAACCATGTTCTGAAAACAATTTTCATCTCATTTTCTTTGGGGAATTTCATCAAACAGGTTTTGAGCACACGAACAGAGGTTGCTGTGGAACTGGATTGGTGGAAGCAGGGCCTTTGTGTAATCCAAAAACCCCAACGTGTGAAAATTCATCAAAATTCATGTTTTGGGACAGCATTCATCCGACTGAAGCAGCCTACAAATTCATCGCCGAGTCACTTCTTAAGAAACTTGGAGACCCCCAGAATTGGAATTGATGGCTTCACCTGGCGGATTTTAGTTCTAAGGCTCTGGCGCTTGAAAATTGTTAGCTCATTTAGAACTATAATTTTTTTTTTCCTTCCTAGCTTTAGCAAACAAAAAATTAAGTTATTCAAAAAGAAGAGAATAATAGATGCATAATTTGAAGTTCAAATTCACTACAAAATGTGTATTTTTTTTAACCAAAACCAACCATTTTGAAGATTTTTATTTTAAACATTTTTTTAAACTAAGGTCACATTTACTTGGTGGAAACATAGTTTAAAAAAGAAAAACCGTACTAATACAATAAGTTAATGGTGTCCAATTCAATTAGGTATGAGAATTACATCATATCGTTATCGTTACCAATATAGTTATCATTACTACTCTTACTCATAATTTTTAGTCTATGCTATAAAAACTAATTCAATTACATTTGTGATTCAAGCACACTACCATTTATTCATCCATAAAATTTCATTAAGATTACATCAATTTTCTTTATGGTTTGGTACACAATCTAAACTTTTTTTAAGTATATATTCTTTTTGGCTAACGACATGAAATGGGATAAAAATGGAATGAGGATGAGAGTTATGTTATAATAATATGTGCATATTTTTTTTTAATTGTTCTATTAATAAAAAGAAAAGAAAATAGTTCAACAAAACATGTATATAATAAATTTATAATTAATATCCCTACACAGTACTAAAATGAAAAATAGTATGTCCACCCCACCAATATTATTGAAAAATTGGTAGGAGTAAAGTACTTTTTTAAACTTGTAAAACTGTTTTTCTTAGGTCAATCTCGAGCGATATCAATCACGTGATTTTCTAAAATATTAAAATTTTCCAACTTATCAATTATTTTGGGGTGCTTTGGTATATGTCGGTAGACAATAAAATCGAGATTCTATAATTTTTCCTTCTCAAATCTTATTTAATTTTTTTATATTTTTTTAAAAAATTATTCAAACCTTTACAAATTTAATCTTAACTAATTTTTCTAGTACAATTTTTCCAACTATTTCTCGTAAATTATATATTTTTTTTCTTTTCATAATTCCTTCCCTTTCTTTAATCAATTCAATTATCTTATCATAACTTCAAACTGGAACAGAATTTGGAAAAGAGGAAAAGAAGAAAGAAGTAGGAAAAACAATACCATTGATAAGAGGTGGAAGAATTGATTGGGCAGAAGCAAGAAAGAAAGGTAGTGGCGACCAAGTAGGAAAAATTTGTTAAGATTTGATGGATTCGTAAAGGTTTGAATATTTTTATTGAAAAGATAAAAATAAATAAATAAGATTGGAGATTATTTGAAAAATGGTAGAATCTCGATCTCAAGATGTACGGAGAAAACCCAAAACAATCAATAAGTTGAAAACTTTTAATATTCTACAAAATTTTGGTCGATCACGGTCGAGATTGACAAACAAAAACAAAATTAAGATTTTTTCTAAACTATGCTACTTTTGAAACGTAAAACAAAAAAAAAACATTATTTCTTAAAATTTCCACATCTTCTCATATTATTCAAGTTTGTTTGAATCAATTTGAAATTCTATGTTATTTGGTGTTTTCTCTGATACTGTATTATCAACCACCCTATGTTCTATTCAATTTTCTTAGGACAAGATTTTAAACAAACAACTCTGAGTTGAAAGAAGGGGCACTTGTAAACTAGTTTCATGTTACTTGAATTTTTTAAATTGCAAAAATAACAAATTTGATCAATCCAACCCAAATTTGTCGGTGAGCTTGAAGTAAAAAGTCGAAAATGCCCCTCGTTTTTTGAAACAATTAGATTGTCATGTGATTGTCATATGATTACCTTCTACGTTTTTTTTTTTTTCAATTTTAGTTAGCCTTGTGAAATAATCATTTGACTAACTTCTATTGTTTTATTTTCAATTTTAGTTAGTCTTATGATAGATTGTCAGTTGACTACCTAGGTTCTTTGACCCCGAAAGAGTGCTAGCAGTTCTTCGACTTCATGTTCGCAAGAAATGCACTCTAGACAGGTTAGCAAACTAAGAGCTACCTTGAGTGCTCGCAATCCAAGATGGAGGAACAAAGAAGGAAGCTTGAAGAAGCTAAACGCTTGATTGAAGAGCAAAGAATAACGTCGGAGATGTATGCCTGACAAATGTAAGAAATAAAAAAGATTGATTAAGGAAATGAGTCAGGCACAAAGAGGACTTTGAAGACTTGCAGTACGTATTTTTCAACTTTTAATTTGTTTAATTTGTTATTAACGGTGATATATATATAAATTTACTTTTATTTCATTGAAGGTGTAGACTTGTGGGAATATGCCGTCCGCGGCCATTAGGAGATCAATGTATTTTTTATATATATAACTCCTTTGCAGCATTTATAATTATTCAACACTTTAACATTTAATTTATAATATAAATTTTGATTTGGTATTTTTTATAATTATTTATTAATTTTGTGTTGCTTATTTTTTACAATTTTATTTCAGGGGAATTTTTCAAAATAGTAGATTTTACAAAATATTTACAACCTATAGCAAATTCTATCACTCATAGTCATTGATATGGTATACTGATAGAATCTAAAATTTTGCTATAACTTGTAAATATTTTAATTTATTTTACTATTTTTAAAAATATCCCATTATTTAATTTAAATCGAATGGGAACTTAAAAAAGTACTGCACGGTTAAAAAAAGTTCAATAAATTGAAAAAAATATATATTAAAAATATCACCCGAGATGCATGAAAAGCGACAGGAATAATACTTGTCCCCCAACGTAAAGAACATCTCGACGTGGCGTCGGAAGAACTCTCATTTCTTGCAGTGCCTTCTGATTGTGATCTGATTACCTTTTACTTTTTTTTTTTTCCAATTTTAGTTAGTCATATGAGATAGTCATTTGATTACGCTTAATTACTTTTGAGATAGTCATTTGATTACCTTTTGATTGTCGTCTCATTACTCTTTTTGTCATAATAATTTTTTATATATTTGTTTGATTCTTTTCTTATTGCAATTTCTATTATTTGACACACCTATACACACCTAATTACTAGTTGATATTGATTGTTGTCTAATTGTTATTGTATATGATCTTTTTTTTTAATCTAATGGTTGTTTGATTGACTTCTGATTTTCATATAATTACCTTATATATTCTTTCATATAACTTATACTTTTTAATAAAAAAAAATCACATAAGAAGGTACCAATCAAAGGACAATTAAATAAAAATCACAAAGTACAATAAAATAGAATTCACAAAATACTTTAAAATATATAATGAGAATCAAACAGAAATCACACGGTAAACCCTAAACAGCAAGTCTTGTACCTAATATATAATGAAAATAACCTAAATAATCAAATAGCAATCGAAAAAAAATTCATAACGTACTTAATATCATAAAATCAGATAGAAAAACTTATAGCTAGCAATCACGTAACAATCAAATCGAAATCACTAACATTATTTTTTATTTTGACGAAAATGAATCACACATCTCATTATCTTGTATTCATTTTACAAAATAATTCAAACATTTGGCAAAAACTTCAGAAAATTTAAGTGCACGTGTCTTTGAAAACAAATCAGAATCCAACATGTTGGTACCGCAACTTAAAAGAAAAAATGATTTTCCAAATACATTTATAAATATAAATTCAATTCAAAATTTAAATAAACCAGAAGAAAACTAAGAATGTCATATTAACTTTTTTTGGGTGTGGACAGAGAGTGATATGTTAAAAGGCAAGCATCTATATCTTTTAAGGTCCGACTAGTGGGTATACGGTATATAGGGAACGACCTACAATTGGAGGAAATGAATACCATATTTTACAAAATTTGTAATAATATTCAATCTCCAAAGACTTACCACCATGCTACAGAGGTCCAACTAGCTGGCAGGATACCACAACTTCTTAAAGTTTCCATACCAGGAAATTGGTGCTAAGTTCAAATATCTGTCACAAACAATACTAGTAAACTAATAGGGTTCTCAAAACAGCAAAATATGAGACAATATAATTACTAAATGAACCAAGAAGAAACCAACTAACATTATCAGCCAATGGTATATGTTGAAAATTAAAGGAGGATCTTGCTCAAGAAACTGAAAGAGCAAACCACATTCCGAGGATATCCTGCATTCCCACATCACTCAAAATCCCTCTTGCACCGTTTTACATTCATCGGTTAAAGAAGTCTTTTATCTTTTTTCTGCATGTTTTCACAAGCTAAATGGTGGATGATCCCACTATTCTCTAGAAAAGTAAGAGCTTTTTCTTAAATCATAGTCAATGCTTCCATCGTTGCTTGTATCTCTAGAAGAATCAAGATCACTGTCCTCACAAGCCAAATCAAAAAAATAGATTGGCTTTTTTTGGATCACATATATTCTAGTTGGACAAATATAAATTTTATATTAAGTCTCTTATAAATAACACTATTGCGGTGTGTACTAGGTAATTAAGAACTTCTAAATTATTTTCTATTATACAATTCTTTTATTGATTTAGGCATCGAAGCATTTTTCTTTGTTTTGTAGGTATAAAAACACCATTATGGTTCCATATGAGGTAACTAAAAAAACTTATTCTCTATTCTATAATTCTTTTACTGACTTATATGCATCAGAGTCCTTCTTTGTTTTGCAGGTTCTCTCTTTCTCAAATTAAAATTTATTATTGCTTTCACATGAATGTCATTGTCAGGTATGTTTTCCTTAAAATATCACGTGAATGCCAAACTACCAAAGTATTGGTTGTGCATTACCATATTATCATTCAACAAAACACAGACAAGAAACATAGCATTATTTTACACACAAGAACATAGAACACAAAAGAAGGATTGGTGATAAGAAACACACACAACCAAGCAAGTTATTATGAAATGGATGGCTGTTCAGCAATTTGGGAAAGGAGTTTCATAATCATTAGCTACTTTTCTTACATTTGGGGAATTAACAAAGTTCTTAAGAAAAGGGTTTCTGAGGTTTACCTCAGAGACAAGGCTTTTGCTCTTTGATCTTGCTGCAACATTGGTTTGATGGTGGAGTTCCTGATATGATTGAGTTCATACAACAACAAGAACTCATTTGCATTGGATTGCATGCCACTTGAGGTGCTGCTTCCACCATTACTTCATTTGAGTTTGATATCGATAATATCACTCCTACTATCATTAGGATTATCCCAATTCTTGATGCCTTCATCTTTTCTTTTAGTACCATTCTTGATGATTCTTTGGGTTACTGTGCGTGTGGGGTTTAAAAAAAGTTTGCTACTTAAAAACTTGAAGTTTGGACACTTGGGTGAATAGTAGAAAGATGAGTTCTTAAATGTTTTTGTCTTTTTTCTGTTATGTGGTTAAAGTGGACCGCAAAAAGATGAGTGCACTCCATGATACACTCGAGTATTGTTTATTTGGGAAACATCAATATTAATTATAATCCTAGGACATATCTAGATGAGGAGGAAAGTTACATTTTGAATTCCATGTTAAAGCTAAGTCATTGGCAATTGTGAGTGTTTGGGATAATAAGTGATAGTTGTTTATCTATAGGTCTATAACAAGTAAGGAGTTCATAATTCATGAAATTGATGTTAACACGTGACAGAGCCTATAATGAATTTAAGAACTCCTTTAGCCAAACAAGAGGTGAATTTCAAATAAAACAGTCATCATTCCTCGACAATTTGACCATGTGTAGTCATTTGACAGAACTACTTGTGGAGGTGCAGCAATAAATCAGATGGATAGGAAGATACGATCAAGATTTACATCTATAAGGTATGAAGGCTGATGAATATTGGAAAATAAGTACTAAGGTATTTACCAATATTTATTTAATACAAAGATCAAAATTCTAAATTACCCAAGAAAAGAGGGAAAATAAACTCACAATGCAATGTTATCCCGATGAAGGAAACCACCATGGCCTCTAGACTTTGTGAACTTGTACAGCACCAGAAACTACATCCAAATTTCACTATAATCAGATCACAGTTACCAGATTACTTCCGATGTTAGTTTTATGGGACTTTAGCCTGTTTGATAACAACATTTAATTTTAAGTTTTTGTAAAATTGTGATTTCGTTCTTCCTAATAGAACCATTTGAATTTATATGTAAATTTCAAAAACAAAAATAAATGTGATAACAATATTTAACTTTTAGTCTTTGATAGCTATTTAAGTTTTTGAAAGCGTGCTTGTTTTTTTACCGTGACTTTCAATGTGTTTTAAGGAAAGATTTGAATTCATAGCTAACTTTCAAAAACAATAAAAACAAGAATAAAAACTATTTTTTAGGTATGTTTCGTAACCGTGTTGTTTTTTGTTTTTTTGTTTTTAAAACTTAAGCTATAAATTCACCTCAAAATTTCTTCCTTTGTTGTCTATTTTTTACGAATAATTTTAAACTTTTGGTTTTATTTTTTAAATTTTGTTAAACCATCATACATAATAAGTAAACCATTGTAAGTGACGGACGAGAAAATAGGCTTAACTAGCAAAAACAAAAAAGCAAAAGATGGTTACCAAAATAGGCCCTGGTTTTAAAATTTTAGGTTGGATTTTGAAAACATACCTAAAAAGTAGATAGCAAACTAAAGAAATTCATAGGCAAGACCGAACGGCTCGTAGTGTTCAAAAGTTTAGTTTAAAAAACAAATAGTTTTAGATGGGAAATATAAAAGTAAATAGCAAAATATTTACACGATATAGAACAATTTTGAAAACGGAAAAAGTCCATCGACCCACAATGAAAATACAAAAAATGTTCCGTGATTAATTAGTATCTAGCATGCGTAATATATTTGGAAAAAAATCATTTATATTTGGCTATTCTTCTTTATACGATCGTTTACACTTGATCGTTTAGATTTGGACAAAAAATGATGAAGAAAGAAAACGACGATGGAAATGAAAAGAAAAAAAATTACAGAAGAAAAGAAAAAGACGATGAGAAAGAAAAGAAAAATTGGAGAAGAAAGAATATGGGAAGGAATGACAAGTGGAAATATTTAAAAAGAAAATTGCAAAAGAAAATAAAAAGACGATGAAAAGAAAAAAGATAGCATAAGAGAAGAAAGACGATGATAAGGAACGACAAACCAGGAATTTTTTTAAAATGGTAAATTTTATGGGTTTTTTCATTTTGTTACACGGACCGTAAATATTTGGGATAGTTGCAAATTTAGCAAATATAGCAAAATTTTAAAAAAAATTGCAAATATAGCAAAATTTGTCAAATTCTATCAATAATAGAAGTCTATCACCGATAGACCATGTTGTAAATATATTGGTCTATCACTAATAGACCATACAAATTTATCAGCGATACAAGTCTATCAACGATAATTTTGCTATATTTGCAATTTTTTTAAAATGTTGCTATATCCTTAATTATTATTCCTAAAATAGTCATCAATTACAATTAGGCTCATTTTTATTTATTTAGGGATAGTTGCAAATTTAACAATTAGATTCAAAATAATTAAGTATATAGAAACATTTTAAAATTTTTGCAAATATAATAAAATTTGTCAAATTCTATTGATGACAGAAGTCTATCACTGATAGATCATGTTGCAAATATTGGTCTATCACTGATAGACCATACGAGTCTATCAACGATACACGTCTATCATCAATAGTTTTGCAATTTTTGCAATTTTTTTTAAATGTTGTTATACCTTTAATTATTATTCCTAAAATGGTCATCAATTATAATTATCCTTATATTTATGAAAGTTAACCTTTAAAATATAGTAAAATGTTTATTTATTAATTTGAATTTGTTTTTATAAAATCAATATTTACATAATATGGAAAATTGCATCCATATTTAGTGGCGTGTAAATAATTATTAGAAAATTTCACTAAATAGTTATTAAAAATGTTAATTTTCATAAATGTAACAAAACATCAAAATATTTACGATCGGTGTAACAAAAACGAAAAGTCCATAAAGCTAGTAAATTAATATTTTCATAAATTCCATATTTATCCTTGATATTTCGCACGATTAATCACTTCTCTTTCTTCTTCTAATTTTCAATTTATTCATCTTCTCTTCCAGATTTCTTAAGCTCCTCCGCCAAATTTTCTTTCTTGTATTTTTATTCATCTTCTTCTTCTTTCTTTCTTCATCTTCTCTTTCTTTTTTCCAACTCCTGTTCCAGAATATCAAGATTATTTAGATATCTTTGATATGATCTAAACAATTGTTTACCCTAGACAATACGATTGTTTAACATTGTCAACACGATCGTTTAGATTTGAAGCTCTTTTTCCATCGTTTAAAAAGAACTACATGATCATGTGGATATGATCTAAACAATCGCTTACCATAGTCAACATGATCGTTTAGCATGGTCAACATGATTGTTTAGATTTGAAGCTCTTTTCCCATCGTTTAAAAAGAACCATACAATCGTTTAAATTTGAAGCATTTTTTCCATCGTTAAAAAAAATTACACAATCGTGTATCATTTTTCCTACACGGCCGTGTATCATGATTATTTAGAAGAAAATTTACATGCGAGCATGTGATCGATTAATCACGTGTTGACTGGGGCACTTTTTGTATTTTTCATTGTGAGCCTATGAACTTTTTCTATTTTCAAAACTGTTCTATTGTAAATATTTTGAAAGTTTGTTATATCTAAAACAAAAACTATTAAAAATTTGATTAAATAATTTATGATTGAATTTGGGTAAAAATGAATATACGAGTATAACATAAATTAAAAAAAAAAAAGAATTATTTTCCTCATACAAAAGAATTAGTTTTAAAAAATTGCATCTATAAAAAGAATTACCATAACTTCAAATAGGAATGCAGAGAATTTGGAAAAGAAGGAAGAAGTTGGAGATCAAATAATATCGTCAAAGAGAGGTGGAAGAATTGATTGAGCATAAGCAAGAAAAAAAGAGAGTGACGGTCTTTGCTATGACCGAGTAATGTGAAAGAAGGTTTTGGGTTGAAGAAGAGAAGGATTAGGACAAGGAAAAAAATAGTAATTTACAAGAAATAGTTGGGAAAATTGACAAAAGTAGCAAAAATTTGTTAAGATCGATGTTGTGGAAGATCATCTGTGAAGGCTTGAATAATTGTTTTTGATATGATAAAAATAAATAAATAAAATTGGAGATGAATTGAAGAATAAACTTGGCAACCAACTCCAATACCACCTTCTTGTAAAGCGACCATTTTAGGCTTTGGCTGCCTCCAAACTCTAGTGAAAATCATCTTCAATAATCAACTAGAACAAACCACTTTTAACTATTATAAGACTGATATAACTGTTAAAATTGTATGTTGTAGGGTTTGATTATTTAAATAATAGTATTTAATTTACATTAAGTGCAATTTATAAAATATATTTTTATTTAATTCAACTCACGTATCAAATGAATGTAAAAAGTATATATTTTGAAATGTTGGTAGTTGAAAAGTATGTAACATATAACAAAACAAAACTATAAAATGGAGATTTTTTCCTACAACATTTCCTAGCCAGAATTAGTGAAAAATGGACATCTCTATTTTTTTATGATCCTCCAAAATTTGGAGAAATTGAGAGTGAAATTGATAGAGAAATGTGTTGGCATTAAATTGGTTGTTAAGGTGATGGGGAGATTAAATAAAAAGAATCATGATAGAATAAAAATGCAAAACACCAAAACACGAAGAAGAAAAGAAGATGAAATTCAGGAAGAAAAATTAGGAATCAAGAGTTTTAATTTCTTTTTTGGTTTTGGTTTTACATTTTATTTAAGATGATTGTAATTTACTTTCATTTTAGGAATAATAATTAAGAATATAGCCATATTTAAAAAAAAAATTGCAAATATAACAAAATTATCGCTGATAGACTTGTATCAATGATAGACTTGTATGATCTATCAGTGATAGACCAATATTTACAACATGGTCTATCGGTGATAGACTTGTATCATTGATAGAATTTGACAAATTTTACTATATTTGTAATTTTTTTAAAATGTTACTATATATTTAATTATTTTGAATTTAATTGCTAAATTTGTAACTATTCCTTTTATTTAATCATATGTTTGCAAGAAATGTTTAATTGTTATTCATTTTACCATTAAAAAAAAAAAAATCTTTAAAATTTTTAAGAACAAATTTGCCATCCATATTTTGTACAAACATGGGTAGAACTATTGAATAAAAAAGTTTCAAAACATAAATAGTGATCGGTGTAGGCAGATTAGGCTTTATTTGGAATTCATTTCATTTTTTTTTTCTTTTTTCTTTTGAAAATTTAGTCTATTTCTTCTCTATATCTTACAATAATTTTCATATTTTTTAAATACAATGAATTCTTAGGCAAATTCCAAAAACAAAAACAACTTGTTAAAAAGTTACTTTTTTTTTTCAAATTTTGGCTCCATTTTTTAAATGATTTGGTAGAGTAGACATTCAATAAAAGAAGAAAGTTGGAGGTGAAACTAATGTCTATAGACTTAGTTTTCAAAATCAAAAATCAAAAAACAAAATGGTACTACACAGAGAGTCTTAGAATTTAAAAGACTGCACCAATAAATGCACTAAGCATATGAACTCAACTCTGCACCCCAAACACATACATATAAATTTAGACCAAATAGCTCTCCACTCCAAACATAAACATACGAACTCCATAGATATACGAACATTACATAGAACTTTGCAGTCATCCTATCTAACCTAAGCACCCCAAACAGGTCCTAAGATATTAAGAATATCCAACAAAACACACATCTTCTTAACAACGTCTGTACATCATATCATATCATATAAACCATGGAACAATCTAATTTATAATCATACTTGTCCTTGCTTAGATAACCTTACCCACTTTTATACTTGATTTGATCACCTCATGCTAATATGAAAATATATCATATTGAAGCACTATATACCTGTTATATCATACATTCTAGTTGTAACTAATATAACATATAAGTCTTTAGTTTTGGTATTTCATCATATCATATTCTTATGGTACATGAAGAACGAAGCTTGAAACTCTTAATTTACTTCATGTTTTTATGAAATAAATATGTCAATTAATATGTAGCAAATAAAAATAGAAGTTGACTTTTGTAAAATATTTGGTTAAATTTTTATATTTATTTTTCCCACTAAATTATCTTTCCTCTTTAGTAACTGAATATAAAATAGTTAAGAGCTAAGAGGCCGAAGAAACAATTTTTTATATACTTGTGTGTTTTTAGATTGATAAGAAAATGATATACTTACACTCTACCTGGAATAATTTAAATAAACAATTTTTTTTTTTATGTTTCGTGTATTTTTAAACAGATAAAATAATTATATATTTAATAGACTACTGGTGATAATTCAAACGACCACACTTTTTACATTAAGTTTAATCGATCACATTTTTAATAAAAGGCATCATATCATTGCTCAAGGAGCAGACCTACTTAACTCGAAAACTGTCTCATGTAGTCGACTTTGATAACATAATTGTTCTAGTCAAAATACTAGAAAAAAAACCTCCAAATTGAATCAAACAAGACCTCATGGGAATGTCTTTTCTCATGTATAGTAGACTAAATGTATTCATTTTTTTCAAACCAATGTTAGTAAAGTAGAGGAAACATACACATTTGTATATATGAATTATGATCAAATATATATAGTTCTATTGTCACCAAATTTATACTAAAAAACCACTGAATTTGTAAGTCCTGTGAAATTAGAGTATAGTGTAGGAAACTAACTCATAACCACCATAACATTGTTACAAAATTAAATAATATACTTTAATTTTTAAAATTAAATGACTTTGTAACTACCTCTATTCTCACTTATTATTTATAAAGTATGTCCTCCTACCAATCCAATCCAACAATCTCTATTTCTCATGAACCTCTTCCTCCCTCAACTCCTATATTTTTGGTCTCATCAAAATAGTAAGTTCGTTTTGCTACTAACTCAACTACTATATCTTATAAAACAAACGCCAGCTTAAATCTCACACATCAATAAACTCAAGATAAACTCAAGATGTTTCAATAATGCATAAATTTGAATTATTTGAATTTCTACTAATACATTGTTTGTTATTTTATTATTCACGTGATTTTTTTTCATAACACGAGGCTTCAGCATTTAATGGAGTTTTTAAAACATTAAAGGTAAAATAGAGATTAATAAAATATTAAGAAGTAAGCTAGAGAATTAGTTATGGGAACTATTCCATATGTCTAAAGTTAATAAAAGAAAGAGGAAAAAAAGAAAAGAAAACAGGAAATGTTTACACGTGTCTATTTTATTGTTTAGTTAGTTTGTGTGGTTCAGCCAACTTCACCAAATTTTATTGTCTTATATAAAATATAGTTCGTAAATAAATATTTATTTAAAATAAATAATAAGGAGAAAAAAAAAAGTGTAATTTACCCAAAAAGTTTTGAGACCACTCAAAGGTGGGCCCAATATCTATTCCAACCAATAGCATCTCAGCTTCCCATATCTCCAATTCTCAAACATTTTCCTCTCAATTTTTTTCCCATTATCTTACGTTTTTTTTTTTTTTTTTTCCAACATTCTTGCATTCCCATTTTTCTCTCTATTTCTTTCCATGAATTTTTTAATTCAACCCCACCAGAAATTTTGCATCAAATTCTCAAAAATATCCTTGATATTCATTCTATCAATCCAACAACAACAACACCAACAAACCATTCTGCCTTCTTCTTCCTTTGGATTCACCGTCCTCTTTCTCTCTCTCTAGAGTTTTGGAGTGAAAGACTCCACGGTTTTCCTCCCATTTCTTCTTTTCAGGTACCTTTTTTTTTCTCATTTCTGTTTCTGGGATCTCCAATTTTTGCTCTTTCCATGTTCCATTCAAGTAAAATTCAATCCGAAGTTCGTTCTTGCAGACTGATTGTGTTCTGTTTCCTCTTATTCTAATCCTTGTGCGTTGTTTTCGAGTTTATTTTCTTTGGTTGTTTGTCAATTTCACGTGGGAATTTAATCTCCTTTCTGCTCTGTTTGATGAACTTAGGACTGTTTGTGGTAACAATTTGAAGTCATTGATCCACTGTTGCTGCCGAGGAAAATAGAGTTTGAAGTTTGATTTGGTGTAACTGATTTTGATGATAAGAGTTTTGTGCACAAGAAGAAGAGAAGCCATATGATGGCAACAGCTGCAATAATTGGGCTTGGTGCAGCTAAGAGGCTGTTGAATTCTTCATCCTATTATTCTGATTTCACAGAAAAGATTTTGTATGCTAATGACTATAGGTTGGGACAAACTCAAGTTTCCTCTTCAAAGAGTGTGGTAATAGCAAAAAGTTCAGCTAACTTCTCTCCAAGGTATCCGTCGTCGAATCGGCACTCTCAGCAATGCATCAAAGCTGTGAAGGAACATGTAGAAACTCCATCTTCTCCGATAGCAGAGCCGTGGCTTCATAACACCACAAGCTGGGAAGATGAAGAAACTGAGCTGAAATATACTGTGGAGGCTCTTCTTTTGCTGCAAAAGTCCATGCTGGAGAAGCAATGGAGTCTATCTTTTGAGCAAACCGTGTCAACCGATACGCCTAGAGAAAAGACGCTGAAGAAAGTACCTGTCACTTGTTCTGGTGTGTCTGCACGGCAAAGGAGAATGAGTTCTAAGAGGAAAATACAGAGTAAACATGTTTTTATGGCTCAACCAAAAATCAGTAAACAGTTGAGACCTACCATTAGTCCGGAGCTACTCCAAAATCGATTAAAGGGCTATGTGAAAGGTCTATTGAGTGAAGAGTTACTTTCTCATGCCGAGGTTGTTCGTCTTTCGAAGAAAATTAAAGTTGGTCTCACATTGGAGGAGCGTAAAACCAGGTCAGGACATACTTCTTGTTCAGTTTCTCATGGTTTACTTCACCTCTGATGTACCTATAAAATTTGGTAATAGATAGTATTATTCCTGCTTTGTTTTCTGTTCATGATTAATCTCTGTTTTTATCCTAGCTTACCTGATGTGAGAAAGAAAAATATAAAGTGTTTATGTAGTTCTATTACTTCATTGATAAAACACAGTTCTAATAATGGTATCATGAACTTTACACACTTGCTCTCAGACTGAAGGAAAGACTAGGATGTGAGCCCTCTGAAGACCAACTAGCAATATCACTTAAGATTTCTCGTGCCGAATTACGATCAAGAATGATGGAAAGTTCCTTGGCAAGAGAGAAGCTAGCGATGAGCAATGTTCGTTTGGTAATGTCTATTGCACAAAGATATGATAACATGGGAGCTGAAATGGCGGACTTGGTTCAGGTGAAAAGCTTGTGTCAACACGAACAACCTAACTCTACACCCTATTAGTAGCTTCCTTCCAATTGAAGAATTTGTTTGTGTTTAATGTAGGGCGGCTTGATTGGACTTCTCCGTGGGATTGAGAAGTTTGATTCTTCAAAGGGGTTTAAAATCTCAACCTATGTATATTGGTGGATACGGCAGGTGAGGTTACAAATTCTTAGAAAAAGAGATGGATACCTCATTACCAGTTTTGTAACTGTTTTCTTATTTCGAAAAGTTGAAAGAGGTATTTTCCCATAAAAGAAAATGAAATACAAATTTGCTAGAGGTAAAATGGAATAAGAGACGTTATCAAACATGCCTAGAATAAAAGGAGAGATGAAGGGAGTATTGATAAACCAAAAAGAAGAGCCTTTTTTGAGGAAAAGTGAATCTTTGAGCTTAAACAATTAATGTAAGCATCTTTAACTTGGTGCAAGTGCAAGCATTGATGGTTCAATGTCTTCATCCATACACAGGGTGTTTCAAGAGCATTAGTTGAGAATTCAAGAACGCTGAGATTGCCAACACATTTGCACGAAAGATTAGGATTGATTCGCAACGCCAAAGTTAAACTGCAAGAGAAAGGAATCACTCCATCACTTGATGTAAGTGAAATATTGTTCCCATTCAAAGGCAAATTAAATTGCAAACTAAACTTATATAAACTTATTGAACTTTTTGGGATTGCTCCTAACACTCTATTAATCTCAGAGGATTGCAGAATCCCTCAACATGTCCAAAAAGAAAGTCAAGAATGCCACAGAGGTATTATTAATTTCCAAAAAACTATCCACTTTGCTCCTTCCTGTTGAGTATCTGCTTTTCATTTTCCTTATCAAACCAACAACTCATCTCTTTCAGGCAATCAGCAAGGTGTTTTCGCTCGACCGAGAAGCATTCCCTTCATTAAATGGTCTTCCTGGCGAAACCCATCACAGCGTAAGCCTCGAATACCAACTCTGTTTCTGCAAACATAACATGATTCGAACTTTGTTCTCGGTTCTTGCCACTCCTTGAATTTTTTTCATTGTTGTTTTGTTTTCACAGTATATCGCAGATAACTGCCTTGAGAACAACCCATGGCATGGAACAGACACATGGATTCTGAAGGTAAAATGATGATAGATAGACCACCAAAAATAAATAGACTTGAGGGAGTGAAAAACTACACCATTTTCATCAATATAAGATGAAAAATGTTCAGCTAGTTTGCCTATCTAAATGAATAATTGACCAAAATACACATATTGGCAGGTTGAGGTTAACCAACTCATAAATATGACACTCGGGGACCGAGAAAGAGAGATCATACGCCTTTACCATGGTCTGGATAATGAATGTCTTACATGGGAGGAAATAAGCAAACGGTAAGTCAAAGGAACTTATCTCAGCAAAATGCTAATTTCATTTTAAGTCAGCTGACAAAATGCATTTTGCTCCGAGTTTTTCAGCATAGGGTTGTCCAGAGAAAGAGTAAGGCAAGTTGGATTGGTGGCATTGGAGAAACTAAAGAAGGCAGCCAAGACAAGGAAGATGGAAGCCATGTTGCTTAAACATTAATTTGTTAAAAACATATAATTACAAGTCATACATTGTAGAGACCGTCCATTGTCTACTGTATATATACAGAAAGCGATACTGTGTTATTCGCCATTGTGATTTTGATCAGATATAGCGATAACAGATAATAGGAAAAGCTTCTGGAACGAGATTTGCATCCGTTGCCAAAGTCTTGTTGATTTGTGTCGCCATCTACTAAATGTGAATCAATTTTTTGTGAAATTTGATTTCGAGCCATGTGTTCTCATTGGTGTCATGATCCTGCACAGTGCTGCATCATCTATTGTAAGAAAGTATTCTCTCAACTATTAGAAAATTGTCGAGCAGAAAATAGCTAGACACTGCAAGCGTTGGGGTGGGGAATTCAATAATCAGATTTCCTCTGTAGCATAATGAATCCATACAGGAATACTTTGTTTCCCAGTTTCGCAACAGATAGAAGTGAATCGCTTGAGATATTTGTTTACCCAATGAGATGAAAATTTCTAATCTCCAATATCCCCATACCACTAAGGTCATCTTTGGGAGTGATTATTTTCCCGTATATGTTTTAATTGACTGCTTTCCATCATTTCCCTGATATTCTCACGTGGAAAGGAGTCGATTTTCTTCAATGTTTTTAAGACCTAAGTATTAAAAATTCAAAATGCTACAACTAGAGCGTTTCTATCTTAGAAGAATGGGACAAATTGGTATTACTCAACGAATTGGCACAAATAATTACAATACATTTACATAGAGTTTTAAGGAAACCTAACTTTTCTTAGATAAAATGAAAGGACACTAATGCTAAAAAAAAATACATTAACCTTCAAGAGAACAGACAAGTTGAGAAAAGAAAAAAGAAGAAGGAAAGACATCACACAACAAATACTTCTAGGAGGGGAGGAGTAGTTAAGATCAACCTAAAAAGACAAAATATATATAAGATCACGTTTGAAACCATGATCATCCAAAAAATCTCACTTAATAGGAGGGAGGCAGGGATAATTAGCCAAAATGAATCAAAATAGGTTCTCTGAAAATAACAACACATGACAAGAAACCAGAGATTTGGATTCAGGAACCCCCCAAATAAATAGAACATTATGCTATGAAACTTCCATCGCTCCGATTCGAAAAATAAAAGAGAATACCTTTAATAGTAGTGAATTAAAGTTAAACGACTAAAATATCTACCTGTAAACTGATTAAATATTAGATCAAGTAAAAGAGAAACATTGTATATTGGTGAATTAAAATTAAAACACTAAAAGTAGATATTTTAATCTTCTAGTTTTAATTCATTAATATAAAAGTTCTTCTCTTCTAGTTGATCTCATATTTAATCAGTTTTCAGTAGATATTTTAGCCTTTTACTTTTTAGTTTTAATTCACTAATATTAAAGGTATTCTCTTCTAGCTGATCCAATATGAAACTTCCATTTCAAAAGATAAATTTTTACAATTTTTGTAATCTGATTTTATTTAAAATTTTTGGACGATTATGCACAGAAAGAAGCATAGATTCGAAACAAACATATAAAAAGATAGAACGAAAAGAGAAGTTAAGACAAGGATGGTGAGAAAACATGTTAGTACAATAGGCTTTGAAAATACAATGGTTTGTATTACACATGCTAATGTTATGATTTTCTTATGCAAATTCTCCGGTCCATACAACAAAATGAGGTCAAGTGTTAATAAAATCAATAACAAAAAACTCTCATCTCAAACATCAAGCCCACTACCTTACCTTCTTAGTAACAAACAATAGGAACTCTTATACTCTCATTCACTTTGATAAAAGCTTAAATTTTACATTTGAGAAGAATGAAAGGGAAAAAAAAAAAAAAAAACTAGGCAAATCCAACATCTTCCCTCACCAATCAATAATAAATTTGAACAAGTGCATTTATTTAATTTTTCTTCTCTTATCCTTTCTTATTTTCCTTTGCAAGTTCCCAGATAATATTTCTCATGGATCTACCAGCATATTGACAACTGCGCTAGGAATTTTAAACACTCCCTGTTTTTCTCTCTAATTTTCAAATGTTTTTTACCAGCATCGTAACACCATATAAGGGACAAGACCCATCGTTAACACAAGTTAAAACTATATTTCATCAGTCTCTCATCCTTGATGAACCAGGCCTTGCACCTCCTTGCAACCATCGACATTTGGGTTGTCTTACTGAAGCTTTTTTAGTGTTTTGTTTCTCTACTTCAACAGTACTCAGCTTAACCCTATTTTTCCCCACCCAGAAAATGCTCCATCATCCCAATAAATTTTCTCTAGCCATCGGCAACTGTCCCAGTTGCAGAATCATATTCACCATATAACAGTTGTTGGTTTTTTGTTTAAGGAGACAAGCTTCTTTATTAATATAAAATATTAATATAAAAACTAAGTACAAGAGAAATATACAATGAGGATAATAAATAACTCTAAAATAAAAGGAGAGGGAGAGAGAGAGAGAGGAGACTTAGAGGTGCACCCGAACATCTCAACTTAGGTTGACACCCCTAGCGCCATCAACAAATCCCAAAAATAAAAAATTCAATAGAACAACTAAAAACCAGCTACTCTGGGAACATACAAAAGCAGAAACCAAAAGCAAAAAAGGAAGAGTACAGAAGAGATAAAACCCACAAGGCCCCTAAACATATAATCTCCTATATAGCTAAAAAACTCAGAAGTATTTCCTCTAATAAAAGCAAAAGCCGCAAAGATGCAAAGTCTTGAGCTTCTGAGGAGTGCATAAAATCAGCCCCCATTAAAGTGGTTGATGGATGAAGTCGCCCACTTTAAACATATATCCTGAATTGAATAATCTTGGAATCCCACATTAAAAGAGCATCAGGCTGTAGCATTCCTCTTTGTTGTGTCCAAAGTGTCAAACCAGCCCCTTTCCTTGTCGAGAAAAAATGCACTGATTGCATTCAAACCAGATTTGAGAGCCCAAACCACATTAAAAATAGAAAGAATACTCCTCCAGCAATTATTGACATAGGGGCATAAAATAAATAATTGTAGTAAGCCCTCACTGTCCTTTAAGCAAAGAGGGCACACTGAAGGCAAGAAGCACTTGTCAGCGATTTTCCTTTGCATGATCAAGGAGCAGTTTAGGAGACTGAACTTCATATCCAAATTTATATGTTGACTCTCCTTGGGCTGCTGGTCTTCCAAAGAGCTTTATAAATAGCTTTGTCCAGCAGACACTATGGAGTTCTCAAACTCTTCTTCCCATTTTCTATTAATAAAAAAAAAACTATCCAGCAAGGACCTTGAGGCAGATCCTCCCTCTCTAGACCATGTGTATCTGCCGTTTTGAAGAGGAAGTTCCATGATATTAAATGAATCAATGAAGTTATTAAAAAGCCTTATTCCTCTTGTGTTTCTGCCAGTGAGCCCAGTGAGTAACTTTGAAATCTCCTCGACACCGCATTCTAAAATGGATAAGAGCTCTGGCCAAACGAGTTTTCTTTCTCTGTAACCACACGGGCCATAGACATTGCTAATCCAACCGCATTTCTTGCATATCGTATCGCCTTTAATTGAGAGAGAAAACCTCCTTTTGATAATCTCAACCACTGTAATTTTGCTCGTCCCACATTGTGAGAATAACTCCTGATGCACCGACAGATTCCACAAACTCCCATACGATTTATTTGGAACTCCATATTGATTTAATAAATAATGCATCAAAGCTTTCCATTTTCAATTTTTGAATCATAACCACATCCGGATGATGGTTCTTGATGGATTTCTTAAGGGCTATGCGCTTGGTAGGATCTTTCAGCCCCTTGTATTCCATGGAATTATCTTCATGGGTTAGGTACCTTTGAAAATATCAACACAACAGCTTACTCAAACCAGCACAATACCACTATCATTTATAATGGGCAACAACTCCTTTGGAACTTCTGACAATTTAATAGGGGAGGACCAAGGAGCTTCACCAATATCAGCATCATTAACTTTAAACAGTTCAAATCCACTCCTTCTACTTCAGCATTTGTTTGACCCTCATAAGTGTATTTCAAGCCCGCTGATTCTTTTCTACTACCACTATAGGGAGAGAATAATTCTGTATTCAACTTCTTCAGAACAAAATCAACTGAGTGGCATGGAGAGCCTCGTAATAAGGTGATTTTAGTGTTAGGATCCGTGAAACTCGAGTAATTGAAGAGTTTAGGAGCTGGGGGAGATGTAACTGACCTGTTTTGAACCGTATCAATTTGAACTTTGGAGCTGCAGGCCTCCAGTAGATCCGAGTTATCCTCAGATAGAGAGGGCTTGATAATTAAGTTCTGCTGTGGAGCCTCTTTTGTAGCTTTGAAAGAGCAAGCAACAAGTGATTCAGACTTTAGCACAGCAGTCCAAGCATTATCAAAAGATGTTTGTTTTCTGATGAAATGCTTTAGGGGGGATTTTCGGAGAACTGCCTTTTTTCATTCAAGCTTGATTGGGGTAACAACCTTTGTCGAGGATTGGGCATCACCGGCTAACTAAAATTCTTTGATAGAGAGGCCGTTTAAAATCTACAGTGAAAAGGGTGGGCTGGCAGCAGCATTTTCAGAACCACAGTAATCGAAGGTGCCATTCTGTTTTCTTTTTCTCTATCCAACCCTTCGGGTGACTTTTAGAAAAGGAATCAAAATTTGTGGGGCCCGCAGACTTATTCGAACATTTGTCTTTAGCCGGTTTAACAAGGCCATTAATTGTGACCCTTCATTCTCTTCATCTTGATCAAAATTTCCTTCTTGCTCCTCAACGAGGTCTTCATCTTCCTCTAGAATGGCTACGGTCTTTCTTTTAGGGCAAGAGTTGGAAAGATAGCCAGTTTGTCCATAACGAAAGCATTTACTCACATGTATTGTCTTTCTCTTGCTTTTCAGTGGACTGAGTAAGAGAAGAGTTTGTAGCTGTAGTCTTGTTGGTAGTATTGATATTCCAGGGGCTTCTTCTGGTATTCTTTCTTGAACCTAGTTCAATAATCTCCTCTACAGATTTTGCATAAGTGATAGCATCAGAAAGGGTTAGGAAAGGTTGAAGTTTAACCTTTTCTTTTATATCAAACCTCAATCCTCCAACAAACCAACCAATGAGATGTTGTTCATTCTCCATCAGATTCGTTCTAGCCCCTCATCGGTGAAATTCTTCAATGTAATCTGCTATAGTTCGAGTTCCTAGCCAGCAGTTTTGATATTGGTTGTAGAGAGTTTGTTCATAGTTGGGTGGAAGGAACCGAACTTTCATCAACTTCTTCATTTTCTCCCAAGAAGCAATGGATCTTTTACCATTTCTCCTCCTATTGACTTCGATTTGCTCCCACCAAGCTGAAGCTCCAGCTTTCAACTTCAAAGCAACTAAATGCACCTTCTTTCCCTTGGCTGTGTTCATGTAATTAAAAAAAAATCAGTATTCTTGAGCCAATCTAAAAAAATTTCTATATCTCTTACCATCGTATCTAGGCAAGTCTATTTTCATTTTATATTTGGCCCGCTCCCTTCTTCTATCATCAAAACGTGGCAGGAACCTTCTATCTTGATTATTTACTAACCTTTCTTGAGTTTCATCATCAATAGAGCTCCATTCTTGAAGTTCTTGATAGTAATCTTGGATTCTTGGAGGGAGTTCTTGAAAACCTTGAACCGGTCTCTTAGTAAATCTGATATTGCTGTCAAAATCCAATGGAGATGGTTTTCAAAGACTGATAGAATTCTGTGAGCTTCCACATCTTAAATGCGAAAACCACCATCCTCTTTCCAAATGCAATAATGCAACTGACTTACTTGCAACTAACTACCTCCATTTTGTGACTTGAAACTCATCGAAGGAGGCTGGAAGGGAACGCCGGAAGCTAGATAGGGGAGAGGCGAGTGGAGAGAAAACTCACCTATCATACCTTATTATAACAATTGTTGGCATTCTAGTCAGTTACAGAAAACGACCTCTTTCACTCCTATACCTCTCCAGCCAAAGAACAAAGCATTAGGCTTGTAAGTTTTAGGAACAACATAATTTTGGATATCAGCATGCGTCCTTCTCCAAAGAAACTCATCCATTCTTTTTTTCTTTCTTTTCTTTTAACAAAAAACAACTTCTAATAGAGTCCGTCTTCAAAGAAACTCTCCCATTCAATACCTTCAATCAAAACCTAAATAAATCCCAATAGATATAATAGTTTAAAGAAATTTAAAATACATGTTCTCAACCCTAATCTTTTTGAGAGGCATATATTCATCTTAGAGAGCTGTATATCATATGACCCTTTCTTAGTTCTTTTTTAGTTTTGAAAGTTGGGTAACATCTTCTCAAGATGAAAGTGTAATCTATGTAGATCTTTCAAGAAGAGTGTAGAAAAAGGCATTTTTTAGATGGCAAAGCTTTTTTCTAATTAGCATTTAATGGTTTTGCTACTTAACTGGAATGCCCTGTGTATAGCTGGCCTTTGCCTCCCTGAAAAGGGATTCCGATGTCCAGTTCATTAGAAATGTCCGTGTTTGATTATGGCACCATGATCATATAAACAATTATTAAAGACAAAAAAAATCTCACAATCTCAAAAACTTATGCTCTTTATTCAACAAAAATTATGAACAACAATTTTTCTACACATACACTTTTAATAGAAGAACTTTTTGTTCAAAGTTTTTAAGAAATGATAAATTAATGCCCCCGTTCGGTAACCATTTTGTTATTACTTTCTTACTTTTGAAATTTGTGTTGTTTTCTCACAATTTCTTACTCAAGTTTACACACTCTCCTATATAAACATTTGAATTCTTAGATAATTTTTAAAAACAAAACAAGATTCTAAAAACTAACTTTTTAAGTTTTCAAATTCTGGCTTTAATTTTGAAAACACTCCTAAAATATAAACAACATATAGAACCCAATAGATGGAACTGCGCTTATAAGCTTAATTTGCAAAAACCAAAAACTAAATAATTACCAAATGGACCTATAAAATAACTAATAAGTTTACCCTGTTGCCATTTTAGTTCCAAAATTTTCAAAACGTTAATCTCAGTCCGTCTACTTCCATCCAATCTTCATCTTAGTCTCAGTTCCTAGACTTTTAGAAAGCTACTTTTAACCTCAAGTCTTATTAAACTCCCTTTATCAATTTATGACACCGCACATTTACTCGATCTTTAGCCGCTATGCAAGACCTATGTTTCTTTTTAAAACCTGTTCATTATTTACATGTCACATCCAAATTGCATATCTAAACCAATTATCAAGTATAGTTATTAAGACATGAACCAAAACCTAATAAGAAATCAATAAATTTAGAACGCAAATCATCATCAAGAATACCCTTTTGGTAATTTATCCATGCCTATTAAAAATGCAATATAGAAGTTTACAAGAAAAAAATTGATGATAAGATAGTAATTCACATGAAAGAAAAATCAGTACATATTGATGAAAAAAGAATTTTCAGATCATATCTAATGATTTTTTTGTTTGAGAAGAGACCAGATCATATCTAATGATGAAAGAGACTTGCTCACTAGTGGCTGAGAGATTAAAGACATACTAACCTTATAGTTTCTCCTATGGTACAAGCAGTCTACATAATCTAAACACTGCTTAAAGTTGCTTCAAAATATGGAAAATTCTTCAGAAAGTTATGTCAAGCTTACATCTACCGTCTCTTAGTTGTAGAACTACTGTGCATGTCCAGCAATCGTTCAAGGGATACTAGGGACCACGATTCCTCAGTTTGGGCATACACTTTTTGATTTAGAGCGTCCACTATTATGCTTATATTTCCAAAGCCATATATCTGGTGCCCATTGTGCATCCTTCCAGGTTTAGGCTTAAAGAGCAAACCATGCTGTTGGGCATGGGCCTCAAGTACTTCTTTCAGAGTCATCTCAAGTGTACCACCCATACTATCCAAATTAGAAGTGTTACCCAATCCAGCTGATCCTTGCTGTTTAGCTTGCGCAGCAGCCTTCTGCTGAGCTTCAAATTGCCGTTGCTCAAGAACCCGAAGGTAAGAAATATTTTCTTTCAAACCTGGCGGAACCACCTCCATCCCTTCAACGGCTTGATTCATCATATCTAGTCCACAACTAAGCTGGTACCGGATACTTTCATTAGCCAGAAGCTCCTTTGGAAAAAGTTCTTTCCAGCCCATATACCACTTTGTAACCTCCTCGAAATTTGGATTCGAACATAACCAGTGATATAATACCTGTAGCCACTTGGAGAAGAAGAATTTCTCCATCATATCAACCATGAGGTGGATCGGTAGGGCGGAAGCCCAACTAGTAACCCAGTAAAACTGATCGAGTTTTTGATTTCCTGGATTTACTTGGAATTCTTGCAAGACAAGCTGCAGTTTAGGTACTATAAAGCGACGCATAAGCTGCTCCCAACTAGCAGAATCAAATACAGCTTTCCAAGGTGACAATATGGTATAGGCAGAAGCATCACTTGGGTGCCAAGCACCAAGAACAAAACTCAACTTCGTACGTATGACCTGATACATACCCTCCAGCTTATGCCCTAACAATGGCAACCATGGATGTACCCACATATGGATAGGAACGGGATCTCGCTGAGGTTCCCACAAATCTACTGCACTTGCCAGTTTAGGCATGACAACATTGTCCAATACAGTATGAAGCACTGAAGGAGGCAGCAATTTTTCCCAAGACTCTAAGAACCGAAGCATTGGTTCAGGGTCCCTAGCCTGCCAAGTATTTATGCCAGAAATTCTTACAGCGGGTAGCACAACTTCTGAAACCAGGAGAGTATAGGGCGATGTCATGTCCCAGATGTCAACACAGTCTTCATCTTGAAGCAGCGTCTTCCACAACGATATCACTTCTAACCCATGAGAAGGATTTTGAAGAGGATCCCAGCCCTGAAATACTCTAATCAATAAAGGTAGTGCAAATGAACATGCAATGCAAGACAAGTTGCATAGCTTGTAGTCTTCACCAAATTGTCTTCGCAAGCCACTGAAGCACTTGGCAAGTCCATCTAATGTCAATGTTCCAGCAGAATTATCTTCTCCTATTCGTTCAATCGTGCTCATAATTTCTTCCATAGTATTCAACTGCTTCTTCTGACGAGCCAGCTCAATCTCTAACTTTTGCTTCTCTTCCTGTAAGCTCAATGCAGTTTCCTTCTCATTTCTCAAATCTCTATCAATTTTTTGAATATCCAACTCAGACAAATCTACAATCAACCTCACATTATGCTGAAGCTCTGGCATAGGAATGTCATTTTCTCTAGCTTTCTCTTCAGCATTCAGATTCTCTAAATTAGTCAACACCCGCACCTGAGGTCCACGCATATCAAACACCTTCTGAACAACTTCCAATGCCTGGTCCTGCTTGCGAGCCAGTAATTCCTCAGCTGTTAAATATGCTTCTTTCTTCTTTTTAGACCTAACTTGCTTCGACCATAGCCTCTCCTTTGCCTTGGACGTTGGTTGGGGCAATGTTTTCTCCTCAACTTCCTGCAAAGCAGGTATCTTAGGTGCCTCTTTGAAGTCATTAAAACCCATACCCATATTCTTAGGCCTCAGTTTAGCTTCGATGGGAGCTACAATTCCCTGTTCGTTTTTTCCAAGCCCACCTCCTTTGTATCCCATTTTTTCAAGTAGTTTCAGACCAATGCCCTTAGTATGCTTCTCAAACGCACCAACATTCCCAGGGTCAGAATCTTTTCTGCTCCCGGATACAATTCGACTTTTCTTCTCTATCTGTGATTTCACTCTTTCCCTCTCCCTCCTTTCAGCTCCCTCCTTAATCCTTTTCCCAAATGCAGTGGGCAAAAATAAATCATCACCATCTTCATCTACATCAACATTAGAACCATTTTCCTTGAACCCATTGGGATTTCTGTCAGAGCTTGAAGAATTAAATCCGAGGCCAGAACCAGACGTGCTAGAACCCAAGCCAAGGCCAGTTTGGTCATCGTCCACATTGTCAGTATCTCCATCCTTAGAAATCCTATCAATCTCCTGGTTGGGCATGACGGTGCCGGTGGATACAAAATTGACAGGCTTGGTGAGGTCAGGTTTCCTAGACAAGTCCCGGTCCTTGCGGCGCTTCCTAGACGAAAATCCATCACCATCAGAGTCCGAATCCGACCCAGTTGCGAACACACCATAAACAACGTCTTCTTTCGTTTGGGACCTCTTCTCTTTGCGCTTACGGTAATAAAACTCACCGCCAATCCATTGGCCATCATCGTAATCATTCTCCATACCAAACCTCTCCATTTCCTGATAATCATCCATCTCTCGCTCTCTCCCCCCTTGCCAAAGACACAAAAAGTTAAACGCTAATTTAAGGAACAACAAGGAATTTGGGGGAAAAAAACCCTGATTTCCTAATTTCACTAAGGGAAACAAATTACGGTTGAAAGAGAAGAAAACCTACAGATGCCCAGTGGCGGAAGGATTCAAAGATTGTGGCAGTAGGGGCGGTGATTCGCCATAGTGGCGGCTGCAGCGGAAAGCCTTTGAAGCCGGCTTGGAGCTATGGAGGCGGAAGCTCTTGCCCTTCTCTCTTCAGAAGTTGGGTCGTCGTAGTGGAAGTTCTCAGGTTTTGGTGGAGTCGGCGCTGGTCAATCTCGTGAAGGTTGAATCGGGATGGGCCGTCCTTTGGGGCTGTTTTGGTGGAAACTCCAAACACACGAATTATGTTTCAAAATTATTAATTATCAAAATACGAAAATACGTATGGACACTAAAACCCATTACTTATACTTTACAAATACCAAATCTAAAATTTAAATCATATTAACTAATATTTTAATTTATTTATGAATTATAGTAAAATTTTAAATTTTATGGTATGAAAAAAATTGATAGAATTTTATCACTATTTATCAATGTCACTAATAGAAGTATAAAATTTTTTAAAATATTTTTATCAAGTGTGCTATTTTTTTTACAATTTTCTATTTTATTACCTATTAAATATTTTTCTAAATTTTAAAATCATAAATATTTAAATGTCTAATTTTGAAAACTTAAAAAGTCAAGACACTGAAAATTCAAGATTCTATCCATTTTTTAGAATCTAAACTTTTCAAATTCTTAGTTCCAAATTACTTTCCACCATCAACCTACCTAACAACAAAAATGAGCTTAGACAAATACAAACCAAATATTTTGAGTTTAAATTAATTATTGTCCCGCAAATATGTCATTCTAAAAAAACATGGAATTCAAAAGAATAAACAACCAATTTCAATAGAGAATAAAAAATAGGATTATAATAGTTTGGATATTGGGATTATAATAATACAAAGTTTATAATAGTGTCCTTTTGGGTGCATACTATTATCTCAGCTTTTGTAGGCACTTTTTTTTTTGTGATGGCTGCTACTAGTATTTTTGTTTTGGCTTGACTTTATACTTTTACTCGGTAAATATTTGGAGCTTAATAAGAGAAAGTGTGAGGAAGAGGAGTCTGGGAAGTGGAAACAAGTATTGTCATAATATTAGTATTACGAGCCAAACATGGAGATGACTAAAATAATTTACCCCACTCCTCTCTAATTATAGGGTAAACAGTCCCTTAAAATTTAATGAAATAATTATGATGTATTTAAATTATATTTTATGACTATCTTAATAAATGAAATCACATGTAATATAAATTGTTTATTATGATTCTTCTAAATAAAGAAAACTTTCTAGGTTTATTTTAATAGGCCCGATTACACTACTACCTATTTTAGTAACTCAATTACACTAAATGACCTAATAGAATACGATATTTAAAAAAATAAAAGAATAACCAATGTCAAATGTTATATAGACACTAAAACCACATTTTTTAAAAGGAAATTGCATAGACAAAAATATTTAGAAAAAAATAGTTCATTGTATTTTTTTTTACATATTACAAATATGATAAATATGACAAGTAATTAGTGATATTGGTTGTCAGAACGCTATCGAAGATTATCAAAGAGCTATGAGATTGTTATCGACTTTTAAATTTGCCATTTTTACAATTTTAAAAATACAGTTACATTGATGGAATCGTAATTTTTTTTTCTATTTTTCAAGCACCCTTTAAAAAATTTAAGAAATCACGTAATTATTTTTCCGTAAATGGTTTTTACATTAAAGAAAACAACCAAATCTTCAACGAAGGTACGACAACCTTTCCATGTTTGTGCACCATCTCGATGAAAGACGCAACCCTCAGCGAAGTGAGGGTTTGATCTAAACCTAGATTCATCAGAAATCCACACCCTCACCGCCGAGAAGCTTCCAAATTCGGTATCTCCCTTATGCCCCAACATTTTTCTCTAGTCTTATGCAATATTTGTGACCGAAACCTTCAAATTTCAAAACTCACTGTCTTAAAAAAAATCGGTACTTCCTGTATTTGAGAACTGAAACCTTCAGTTTATTATTCTGTTTTGCGTAACTTCGAGGTTGAAATCAATACTTTTATTCCATATATTTGTCTGTATTCCTAGATATATAAACCAAAATGTTATACTTATTGGTAATATCGATACTTATATTCCCTATATTTGTATTTCTGGATATGTAAACCATAATGTGTTATATGTATCGGTAGTATTGCTAATATTCGTCATTATATTTGTGTTATGTAATGTGGTAATACCGCTGGTAGAAATGGGTATATAGGTCCAATTGAAATGGGGGAATGGACACAAAAAAAATGCATATATTGTTATTGCTCACACATATGCATGGGAGATTTTTGTTACCTGTTTACACATTTTGTAGATGAGGCTATATGAATAAAATACATTTGAGATTGGTATCATATGCACTGTATATAATGTTATATACAGGCATATATACATATATATATATATATTATATGGCTAATATCTATATGTTATATGGGTTGAATTTTTTTCACTAAAATATCTAATATGTAATGTGGTAATATGATTAATATATAGGTATATGACTAGAATGTGCAATATGGTTATATGATTAATGTACAAATTACCACTTGCGAAATAATGTAACTTTAAAAAATCATTGGAAATATAACATAGTATATGTATTATGGGTTATGCTCATCTATCCCTCGAAAAAAAATTGATCAATACTAATCACCCGAAGTGATCTTATTGTTTTTAACTTTTATGATGATTTCACTTTTTATGTCAACCTTGTGTTGCAGAAAATAGATGTTCAATCTTATTACTAGACTATGAGTTAGATGTGATCAACTCATGTTTGATGGTTATTGATTTATGCTAGATAACATTTTTTCCAACTAGCAGGTTAATTGGTTCAATGGGACGGAAGAAAACTGAAGAAGGTGGTGGAAACGCCAAAGTCAAGCCTGGTAAAGATGTTTCTGGGAAGAGAGAGAAGCTTTCGGTGTCAGAAATGCTTGCCAGTATGGATCAGAAATCAGATAAACCGAGAAAAGGATCTTCATCGTTTGGTGGTGGTGCTAAACCACAAGCAAAAGCTCCAAAAAAGGTTGCGGCTTACACCGATGGCATTGATCTCCCTCCCTCAGACGATGAGGAAGAAGAAATTGTGTCTGATGGGGAGCAACAGAGTACCAGTTCCCAGAAACGGCTACCCTGGCAGGACAGGGCTGAGTTGAAGCCTTTGGAGGTGGCTGTAAGTGATAAAGAGTTGAAGAAACGAGAGAGGAAAGATATGTTTGCTGCCCATGCTGCAGAACAGGCCAGGCAAGAAGCTCTAAAAGATGACCATGATGCTTTCACTGTTGTAATTGGCAGTCGAGCTTCGGTTCTTGATGGTAATGATGAAGCTGATGCAAATGTCAAAGACATTACAATTGATAATTTTTCTGTCTCGGCTAGAGGGAAAGAGCTTTTAAAAAATGCATCAGTGAAGATATCTCATGGGAAGAGGTATGGTTTAGTTGGGCCTAATGGTATGGGAAAATCCACACTATTAAAACTCCTTGCTTGGAGGAAGATACCCGTCCCTAAAAATATTGATGTTCTTTTGGTTGAACAAGAGGTGGTTGGTGATGATAGAAGTGCACTTCAAGCAGTTGTTTCTGCTAATGAGGAGCTGGTCAAGCTTCGGCAAGAAGTTGCTGATTTGCAGAATTCTGATGGTGGCCAAGATGAAAATGATGATGATGATGCTGGAGAGAGGCTTGCTGAGTTATATGAAAAGCTGCAGCTCTTGGGATCAGATGCAGCTGAGGCTCAAGCTTCCAAAATTCTTGCTGGACTGGGTTTTACCAAGGATATGCAAGCACGACCCACCCGTTCATTTAGTGGTGGATGGAGGATGAGAATTTCATTGGCTCGGGCTCTTTTTGTTCAGCCAACACTTCTGTTACTAGATGAACCCACAAATCATCTAGACCTTAGGGCTGTTCTCTGGTTGGAGGAGTACCTTTGTCGGTGGAAGAAAACTCTTGTTGTTGTGTCTCACGATCGAGATTTCCTCAACAGTGTTTGCAATGAAATTATTCATCTTCATGACTTTAGGCTTCATTTTTATCGTGGCAATTTTGATGATTTTGAAAGTGGGTACGAGCAGCGTCGGAAAGAAATGAACAAGAAGTTTGAAATATATGATAAGCAGGTTAAAGCAGCTAAGAGGTCTGGAAGCAGGGCGCAACAAGAGAAGGTGAAAGACCGAGCAAAATTTGCTGCGGCTAAGGAAGCCTCAAAGAACAAGTCCAAGGGAAAGGTTGATGAGGATGAGCCCCTGCCAGAGGCCCCTAGAAAGTGGAGAGACTACAGTGTAGAATTCCATTTCCCTGAACCCACTGAACTCACCCCACCGTTATTGCAGTTGATTGAAGTAAGCTTTAGCTATCCAAATAGGGAAGATTTTAGACTTTCTGATGTTGATGTGGGTATTGATATGGGAACGCGGGTTGCTATAGTTGGGCCCAATGGAGCGGGGAAATCTACTCTTCTGAACCTGCTAGCAGGTGATTTAGTACCAACAGAAGGTGAAGTACGTAGGAGTCAGAAGTTAAGGATTGGGAGGTACTCGCAACATTTTGTAGACCTTCTGACAATGGAGGAAACACCAGTTCAATATCTTCTTCGTCTTCATCCCGACCAAGAGGGTCTAAGCAAGCAGGAGGCTGTTCGTGCTAAGTTGGGGAAGTTTGGACTTCCAAGCCACAATCACCTCACGCCAATTGCTAAACTATCAGGGGGCCAAAAAGCCAGGGTTGTTTTTACCTCAATTTCCATGTCAAAGCCACACATATTACTGCTGGATGAACCAACGAATCACTTGGACATGCAGAGTATTGATGCACTTGCAGATGCCTTGGATGAATTCACCGGCGGAGTTGTTCTGGTTAGTCATGATTCACGACTCATTTCGCGTGTCTGCGAGGATGAAGAAAAAAGTGAAATTTGGGTCGTTGAAAATGGCACTGTGGAGTTTTTCCCTGGCACTTTCGAGGAATACAAGGAAGAATTGCAAAAGGAGATTAAAGCTGAGGTTGATGATTAGTCAGTTATCTTGATAAAGACGTTGGATTTTCAAGTAGCACGTTCTACTTCATCCTTTTTAGTTTCTAAGGTTCATTTTACATTTCAAGGATTCCGATCAATGTGTTCTAATTCTGTAATCCTTTGTACGTGAAGTACTTATAATTTGGGTTTGTACAATTAGAGAGAGAGTTGTCATGAGTTTTGCTGGAGTTACTACTGTAACATATTCTATGAAAAATTTCACAGTGTTCAAAATTTCCTTCTCTATTAATGTCCCTATTAGTGCTCTCGGATTATATTTTCCCCTCCGGAAAATGCATGATGTAATATATTTTATTATTGAATATATTTTGTGTTATCTGACTAATAACTATCATAAAGCTTTTCTTTGGCTTTTGAACAAGGAGGCTTGCTTGGAACAAGGCGTGAACAATTAAACCCAGTCTATTGTTCAAGACTTTGAGTATTGACAAGACTCGACCAGGAGAAGAGAAAGCTACTCCTGAAGACCCGGGTCAGTAGCTTATACTCTCAGACTTCATATTTGGCGCTAGGGTTTCCCTAGAGAATTTGAAAACAATGGATTCAATGAGAACAAAGTTGTATTAAGTCTTCAAATATGCGTTTGGTGGCAGATTCAGAATTGGATTTTAGTTTTAGAAAATGTTTAAATGTGTTTTGTAAATTAGATTTTGTGAGAATTTGAGATAATGAGAGAATAAAGAAGTTTAATATGTGATTTTGCATTGTATCTTGATATAGCATTCAACTTTTCTTTGATATCATAAACTGTTCTTAGTGCTGTCAATTAATATTACACTGCCATGTGAGTGTTGTATTGTCCTGCATATGTGGTTAAGTTCTGAGTTTACACTTAAGTTCTCGTGAGCAGTATTAGTGCTAGTATGTCTTATGGGTTTTGACTTTGTGGAAGTACATGTGGACTAGTTTGGTTTTCATAAAGTTCATGTCGATCACATGTTTGGTTTCATTTTTCTATCTATAAAAATTGGTTCTTAATGGATACTGAATTTATGGAGTTAATTTGATGTGGTTCCAATTTTTATTTTACCATTGCATTTATTGTTGGTAACTAAAGGAGAACCTATTTGAGTTAACTTTGGGTATTATCATGTGGATGTTTGAGTAAATCTGCATTTTTTAAAACTAATTTGGGTGTTTGCACTTTCTGTGATTAATTTGAATGTTTTTCCCTCGTTTTCTGTATTAACTATTTACTACGGTGGTTAAGAGTGGCAAATAATGTATTTTGATTGTGCTTTGGAGAAGACCCACCAAGCAAGAGATCATTTGGAGACCTATCCAAAAGTTAAAAAAAATGTTACAATAGGAAAAAAGAGAGGATTCGTCCATGCCAATAAGTTCAAGACATATGGGAAAGGTACACACAAATTTGACCGTGGCCGACTTTTACTAAATTACCAATACTACCTTTTTTTTTTTTTTTTTTTTTTTCACAAAGAACTGATTCCTGTTTGGAAATGTGTTCATGTGCGGTTGATAGTCTTTTGGAATTTTCTTTAGTTTAAGGATATGATATTGATAGATGGGATTTTCTTTAGTTTAAGGACATGATATTGATAGATGGAAAGTAAATGAAGCAATTAAAGAGTCAATGCACTGTGACACATATTAATTGAAGTTGTAGTACTTTCATGGTTCTAATTCGGACCTTGTTGGAATATTGGAAATGATATCCCTGTGGTGTCATTGCCAAATGATATATTTTTTTTTTTTTGCCAAATAATATACTTCAAGTAGGTAGCTCTTCTTTTTGTATGTCCTTGTATTATTTCATTATACTTGAAATTGATAACCATTACTTATTATCTTTTCTTACTAGATTTACACTTATGAATAAATCATGGATGCACAAGAGTAGGTTATCCAAAGCCTACAAAGATAAGTTTGTTGTTGGTTTCCATGAGTTGCTTATGTGTATAAGTTTGTTATTTTATGTTTTATAGTTTGGATTCTTACTTTCTTTTTCTCCTAAACTGTTAGAGTTTAGAGGTTATGTTCAATTACATATTTTTTTATTCTCTTGATGATAGATTTGTAGGACTAGAATTAGTGACAAAATAAGGAAGCTTCGAGAGGTCGTCCCCAACATGGATAAGGTAAACTATGTCATGATTGATCATTATGAATGAATTTGGATCTTTCTTTTGTGGCATATTATTGAAAATTTTGTTATGCCTTGTGGTTCTTCTTGTACTTCCTTGAATTCCATTTTTAGCTTCTAGTTTGGCTGGAACTTTACTTTATGATTAATGAAGTCTAACATGTACTCAATTAGTTGAGTAATGGGGATAAAGTTTACGGTAATTTTACTTTTGCTCTATCATGTTGTCTTGGCTTTTGTAGCTTGTGGTTAAGGTATATGAGCTATGATCTTAATATGGAATGAGACCTAAATGCAATTTGAGTTTGTTTGATGCTTTAACATGAGAATAAAGCTGCTTAATGTCGATGAAATGAATTAAGAAGCAAGATATTTGTAAGATAGTGGAAATAATGCACACTTTCTACCGTTATATCGCTTTGATGAATGTCGGTTAAAAGTTGCCCTTGCATAACTGTTGGTGTGATAGAAGAAATTTTACAACGTTATTCTTCTCTTCTTGCAAATAGCCTTCAAATGTACTTAAATTACAACCCAATTTTCTGAATTTTAAATTAGTTTCAATTTTAAGATTGTGTTCTCTTTTTATAGTTGATTTGATCTTACAAATGGCTAAATATTAAATAAAAGTAGAATATAACTAATGGTTTGTTTGAATTTAGTTTGATTAGTTGATTGGGATTAGTTTGAGGGATATAAGACTAGCACGTTGGGGAAAACTTAATTGGCAAGTTTAGCCCATACCCATTCCCACCCCTATTCTTATCACAATTCCGTTTGGATTTCCGTTTTGCACTTGTTGGATTTGTGGCTTTTTGTATGGTTTTCCCAACTCTTGAAGTATTTGATAAAAGTGTTGCTTTGAGTCCATTTTAACTTGACACGTTGTTTGTTATATTTTGGTTTAGGTCGTGGAATCCAAGTTCATATTTGAAGTATAGATGATTGAGTTTTAGGCTGAAGTATAGATGATTGAGTTTCAAGCTCTTTTAAGTTTGTATCTCTTGTATAGTATTTTAATTGTTCAAACTTTGTTTTTGTAATAAAGTTTTTGTCTTTTTTGATGAATTGATTGCTTGCTTTATGTTAAAACATTTGTATTTTAATAGTTACAACTCTTTGTTAGTGTTGTAATATTGTTGTTAGTGTATACATAAAATGTTATTTGTTTATATGGTTGACAAGATTGGAAATGTGTGGGTTGTTTAGTTTGTTGATAAATATTGTTTGTCTTATATATATCAATGCAATTATTGGACCTCAAAATAGGCAATTGTACCATTTTTTTCCTTTCTAAAAAGCACCTACAAACTTTGATCCGCAAAACGTGTCAAGCACTACCTAAAGTTGTCAGTTTCAAGAAGAAATTAAATTACTTGGTGCGGAAAACAAGTCTATTGAACCTCTATATCATATCAAGTAAATTTTATTTTGACACTTATATTCCGTAAAAAATAATTCTCTTATTTTTATAGTGGATTGCTTGACTATTTATAAACATCAAAGTAAAAGCCATTAAATGCATTTATTTTGGGGGTTTTCAAGAATAATAATAAAATACAAATTATGGCAAAAATTCACTAAATGACCATTACACTTTATTCAATTTTGTCATTTTTTATAATTCTCCATTTAATTTTGAATATATTTATTAATTAATATTTATTCAAAAAAATTAATGGATTAAATACTGATTTGGGTTGGACTGTTTATTTAAAAGAATTATTAAAAAAAACATAATTAATAAGAGAGAATATGCATAAGGTTAAATTTTCTTTTTTTTTTCTTTAAAAATCTAATTATTATTATGAATATTCTAAACTAAAGTTGAATCTTATTATGTTATAATCTGCTTAGGTTACAAATTCATCTATTAACCTCCCCATCAATTTTTATAACTTTCTTTTCCCTCCTTATGTTTGGTTTTGTAACAAATATTCTCATAACTCTATAAATAGAAGTTATAGAAATCATTTGTAAACACATCACAGTTGAGTTTAATTGTCTTTTCTACTTTCTCTCTTCTCTTTGCGTAATTTCTTCGTTCTTTATTTTATAATACGTTATAAGCACGAGTCTCTACTACTTTGAAGATTTTGTAGAAATTGATTTTGATTCATGTTAAAGACCTGCCAGAATTTTCTTCATAATTTTTAAGGTATTTAGAATTTCGTTCAAATATGGTGAGTATTTTATTTTTGGTGATTTTGTCAATGTATGTATTTGGTGTATTCATCATTGATCTTCTCATCACCATCATTATATCTTTTTTAATTTAAAAATAAAGTTCAAAGAATATGATCAGTACTCTACTTTAATTATATATGTAAGTTATGTGTTTGCATAATGATTGTTAAAATATATTGAATATTAGATTTTACATTTTATGTGAGCATTGAAACTAAAATCTTGAGTCGTAGCTTAAAAGGCATTTGTGAGTTTTTAAAAGAAATGTTACTTTGTATTTAAGTGAATTAGACCGTTGTTTGTCTTCAAGTTTCTCGATCATATTTAATTTGTTTAGGCATATACTTGTTGAATTCCAAACTACTTGCCTGAAAATTTTAGTTTTTTTTTTATTATTAATCAAGCTTATTCACATATTGCATATGTGCATGAGTTTTTATCACAATCTTTTTCCGTTGAGAATAAACCTTTTATGAATTACGATTAAAAATATATTATTGAAAAATAAAATTTAAGTTTGAGAAACTCAAATAACCTTATTTTGAATGATAAAAAAAGACGAGTATTGAAAATTAAATATATCATGACTTTAAATTTTTAGTTAAACCTTATATAGATATGTCAAATATGTTATATCATTTAATGTACGTTTTAAATATTGTAATGTTATTTAGATATATGAAGGTGGTAAATAATGTCTTATTTTACAAATAATTCTTATTTATGAAATACTTGATTGAGATGTTTTCCTAATAAGCTTATATTTCTTTTATCTTTGAATATACTTGTTATATATATATATGTGTGTGGAAAATTAGTTGGTACATTTGTTTTCTTAATTAGATTGCATTCTTCTTGACAAAAATTGTAATAATATCTTTCGAATATGAGAATATTATTAAATATTATCTTTAATTTTATTTATTTGTCAGACTTATATGCTTATATTGAAACTTATTTGATGGTTGAATATTTAAATTATTATCATATGAATTTTGTGAGTTTTAAAATTTTATATATAGCGATTATATATGTGTGATTAAATTCCTCTATGACAGTTTTATGAAAGTTATGCATAATATAGTTAATTACTTCTTTAAACCCAATTTTGATTTAATACACCTGAAGTTGTATAAATTAGTTAGTGATCATTGTTTTTACCGTGCACCTATAGTTGCACATATCAAAACATTTTTGGTCTTGCAATAACAATTTGAGAGAGAAAAAGTTTGAAACATTATATTAGATATTGAGCATATGAGCATATGTTAAAAATTTCGTAAATTTTGATCAAATAATTTAATAGCATTATCTGAAGTTGTTGCAATATTTAGTAATTAAAATCGAAATTATGTTAATAGAGACGAAATATTTATTATATTAGAACCACATATATATTTATACGAGAATTTTATTTTTCAAATATGTCGTGGAAAAGATACAATAATCTTGTACTTATCATACATTTGAAAAATTAAAATCCTTAATGATGAAAAGGAGAACGATGTATGAAAGCAAACATTGAGAAATTATTTGTATGTAACAAGTTCGTTATAATATCTTGAAGAGATAATTATTCTTTTTGACCCACTAGTATATGAATGGGATATTTGAATTTCTTTTAAATATATAGTGAATAAGAATAATTAATATGAATGAGATGGTTAAGTAATTCCTTTTAACTCTCACCAATTTAATCAACCATTATCCTTCAACCTAAAATAAATCTTTAACAACACCAAAATTTTAAATTTCAATAATTAATTAAATATTCTTCCAATAAATATTTAATTAATTCTAATTTTCATAAAATTAAATAATTCTCCACAAATATTTCAAAATAACACTCAAATAATTCCAATATAATTAAGTTAAACTAAGATAATTAAAATTAAAATTTAGCTTAATTTTTTTTGCTCTGATACCCATGTAACTTCCCAAGTTTAGGAGAGAAACATGAATGAATCGATATCACATCTAAATAAAAGGGATCCCAAAGACATAAAAGTAACGTTAAGAAAGACTTAAAAAGAATTAAAAGTTACTACCTATAACAACAAGGTGCACATTCCTTTTCGGTGCGTAGCTCAATCATAGGAACTCAAAAGTTAAGTGTGCTTGGCTTGGATCAATTTTCTGTTGGGTGACCTTCTAAGAATTTTTTTAGAGTGCATGTGAGTGAGGACAAAACATCCTGAAAGGATTCGTGTTAGGTTGTGGAGTGAATCCTGGCCTGGGGTGTTACATCAATGGTGTAGTTTCTCTATTCTTTATTTTATATATAACGGTTATGAAATAATTCAAATATTTGTGAAATATTGATTGTGAATTAGAGTAAATCTTTAAAACTTTCAATAAACCATGAGTTGAATGGTTTGATCGTGTGGGTATTTCTTATATTCCTAGATCTTGGAAAATTGTCAAAAATAGGGCATCTAAGGTTTCACCATACAAAAGTAGCATGCTTTTTGAAAAGTCATTCAAATACTTTTATCTCAATCCATCGCGAACGAGATTGATACTAAGATTTAGTTAAAAATTTAAATTCAACATTTTCAAATTTTGAGAAAGATCAAACTTTGCAAAAAAACAAAAAAAAAGGCAAGATTTGGAATATATAGAGAATCTTGACTAGAAATTTCACCGAAAAAGCTCAAACATAGATATTAATTATGTCCAAGATTTCAACAAAAAGACTCAAATATGTAGAATCTCGGTGTTATTTTGCATGAAATTAACACCAAGATCCACGTGATTTTTTCAAATTATATGCCATCTCCCCAAATTCTATACAAATCATTACCTCTCCACGAGTTTCCTCTCGCAATATTTCTTAAATCATATATATAATCTTGAAAATCTTGCTTGGAATTTATATTTAACATGAGTTTTTAAATTGATTCATTGATTAACTAATCTTTTCAAATTTCTCTAATATTGGGTAATATTCGATAGTGTGATTCTTACCTTTTGAAAGAATTTGGAAAATTTACCTAACATTTGGATTTCTTTTACCCAAACGTTGGTGTAAAACAATCGATATAAGTTAGAAAAATATAAATTTTTTAAATCAAAATGTCGGTACCAATCTCGTTGAGAAATGGACCTAAAAAAGTATTTGATCGAATGAATTTACGAAAAAACGAGATGTTTTTTTCTATGGTAATAACATATGTGTGATATTTTCTAACAATTAATTTCCTCTTGATCTTTTAAGAGAGTGGCTCATGAGTTGGCTTATTGGACTTGCGTTATTGACGGGTATGGGGAGTGGTTTGAGAGCCCTCCTCTTTGGTTATGTTATAGTTTAATATCTGATGGATCTCATCTGTAACAACCTTTTGAATATGCATGTTGCCTTAATGCATGCAAGAGTTTGATGTTGTTTAAAACGAACAAAATAAAAAGAAGTTTCAACTTGAACTATGTTGACCCTCTCAAACTACTTTAGTGTCTATGAAAAGGGATATAAGGCCATTCATTTCACAATAGCAACTCCCCCATCGTTGACTGCATCACCATCTTTCAGTTAATATCATTTCACAGCAGCCTCCTTGGATTTCTTCTTAATGCTCCAAATCAGTAGCTTCAGGAACGTAAATTCTTCTTCCGAGGAATAGCAACTCTAAGATATCTCTTCTCACGAAAGTGTGTATTGAAGAACGATTTCATCTTGAAAAAAGGGAGAATCATTCTACGGACATACTTGGAATTTGAAGGTTTCTTCAAGTTCTTCTAAGTTGTATTTTCTAGCATTTCTTTCTTTATAATTAGCGTAGTTATTTTATTTTCTTTTTCCAACCAAACGTACAATATTGTAGCGATGATTCTTAATTTGATAGAGTTCATTATTTTGTCATTTACATGAGCTAAATTTATCTAGGGGTTTGACAAGGTGGATGTCCCAAGGTTAATATGGTGTAAGCATAATATTACACTTCACACCAACTTGACGTATGCATTCTCTTGTTCGTTGAATTAATAGATTATCTTAGTTAAATTAAATTGGCCACTTAATTTAATAATTTAGTGAAGCTCTAATGCTGAGAATAAGATGCAACTAGATGCATAAAGGGGATATGGGTTGACTAGGATCCTAGAAGTAGGAGGATCTATCGCCTTAGAAAAATAAGGAACACCGTAGGATAAAAAATTTGAATTAATCTAAGATTCATTCATTCATAGAAACATTAGGTAGTAGTTGCTTATACCTCCTAAAGAAATTGGACACCAAATCGAATGAGAGTATTATTTTATTCATGTGTATGATGCAGCGACATCACTTAAGGCATATAACCTGAAAAGCTGAAGCATTGTTAACCCATATTTAAGTACCATTATTTACTATTTCTAATTTAAATTATATTCTATTCACAACACAATTCATTATAAAAATTGTCGCCAACACTTAGTTTACAGTCCTAAGGAAATTAAGATTTGTTATGGAAGTTCACAAAGAAACACAACAAAATGACTGAAAAAGAAAGACGGTGAAGAGATAAAAAATATTGATATAGTATAGATTCAATCCCTCGTTCCGACAATTGTTGTATTAAAGAAATCTTACTCATTGTTTTACTATAAAGCCCATGAAATAATCAAATAATGTAATAAAAAGTATAGAAGAAGTTAAAAAGGAAAATTCCAAACCCATAAGATATGATAGTTTTCATTAATCATATGTCAATGTCGAGATCTAAACTCATTATTCACATAAATGAGTATGGAATCTAATATTGTACTTCAAAATCATATTTTTCCTGCAAAGTTAATAAAATTAGGGGAAAAAAACGTTTCCCCAACTGTAGTGAGATGGAGAAACAAACCCTTATGACTTGAAAGGAAATTTCTTTTTAGCAATCAACAAAAAAGGAAGTTTGAAAGAGCGTCCAAGGGCCAAGGCATGTGAGGTTTGTACTTTGCAAAAATTACTCATCAAATTGGATCTTGTGCCGAACCTGGCTGCTTCTCTCTGTCTCTCATTTCCTTTCCCATACTTCCTTTTCAAGAAAGAACGTGAAACGAAATGCTGATCCTCCCTAAATATCTCTCTGACCCATCTCACAATCGCTCCAAACAAGTTCATCTTTGTCTTATCAACCCTCCCAATCGAGATTCTTTCCACGCGTCATCTCCCGTTTCTCAAAAATCTGAACCTACCCCAATTCCCAGTTCAACCCATTTTTCCACTCTCTGTACTGTGATTCCGTTGCCAATCATCACCTTCTACCTTCTCTCTGTCTTTCTAACCACTCAATTTCATCTGGGTCTGTCAGAATTCTGAGTTTAGCGCGATGTTAATGGCTGTTAAGCTCCCATTGGCTTCAAATGGAGCAACACCTCCTTTACGACGAAACCCACTTGGGTTTTACTCGGCGGCTTCGATTCCTTTGAAGCCCATTTCCCTCTCTTTACCTTTGAACAACAAAAATCCGCACAATTGCTTTTGTTTGAAGCAGGTGCTGCCATACAGTTCTCGATTAAACTTGCCTAACCGCCGTTTCACTCCGGTCGCCGCCGTGGACTCCGATGCCCCCCATTCACATCACCAGGTTGCTGTCGTATCTTCTTCCTTCTTTTCCCTCTTCGTTTGGGATTTTTTTCCTGTTTAAAGTCTTCGTCAATACTAGAACAATGGCCATTTCAATTTTCAACTTGCCATTATATTTGCTAGAATGTTAGGATGTGCTTTTGATTGTGGCGTGTCTTTCCATAGCGATGAATTGGAATTAGAAATATCAATTTATGAAAATATTTCTTTAGATTTATCGATCGAGTTTAGAAATCTCCAATTTGTGATGAGAATAGGCAACTTACGAATTTCCAAGCTGGGATGGAAATGCTCTCATTCTCTTCTGATGTCAAATGTATTGTGTTGTTGTATAAGTGGAAGAACAAGGTGTTATGTTTCTCACTGTTGAGTTGGTTTGCAACTTTTTAATGATAGCTTCATCTATTATCATGGTCATGAATTTCAATAGCAATATAAAATAAGGTGTGTAATGATGAGCCTTGTATCTTACACTAAAACTTTGAAGTTTTGGAATGACCCAGCAGATCCAGGTTATTGTATGTATGTACTGACGTTCTCTTTTTTAACTGTGAAAGGGATCTGAGACTTTAAGGGACAGCAAAAGGTTTGAGGAGTGGAATTCATTAACAGCAAAGTTCTCTGCAGCAGCAAATATTCCTTTTATGTTGTTGCAATTGCCTCAAATTATCCTTAATGCTCGAAATCTTTTAGCTGGAAACACAACCGCACTTTTGGCTGTTCCATGGCTGGTAAGAAGTGTTTCCATGCAAAATTTAATGATATGTTTGAGAATAATTTTGAAACGGTTAAAATCATCTTTTTCGTATTCAAAATTTATTTAAAACGATTCAAAATCAATTTTAAATCGTGTCTAATATTAAATAAATCCTAAATGATTAAAGACATGCTTTAAAGTAATTTTTGAAGATGAAAAAAGTGGTTTCATTTCAACCATTTCAAAATGACTCCTAAGCATATACTAAATTTTTTAAATGAGAATGGCAATGAAAATTAACACTAAAATGTTGAGTCATGTGCATTAATATTTAGTGTTTTCTAGATAATTCAAGTTCTATGGAGTGTGGAAGTGAAAGAGAAGTATTCCCTGTTTCTTTCACTTTCCAATTTCATTTATTTCTAATCCACGAAATGCCAAGGTATTGAACCCCGCAGAGTTAATTTATACATGTAGGGAATGTTAACTGGTTTGCTTGGAAACCTTGCACTGCTATCATACTTTGCAAAGAAGAGGGAAAAGGAGGCTATGGTTATTCAAACATTAGGAGCAGTTACAACGTATATAGTTTTTGCCCAGCTTTCAATAGCAGGGGCCATGCCTTTGCCTTACTTTGCAGCCACATCAGCTGTTGTGGCATCTGGTCTTCTTATAAACTTTATGAATTTCTTTAATATTCTTCCTATACAAATCTTGAAATTTTGGGAAGACTTCATTACTGTTGGTGGATTTTCTATCCTCCCCCAGGTAATTTCTCTTCAGCCCCAGTTTCATTGAAGAGATGATAACATTTAATAGTCAAATTTGTCTCAAAGAGATGGATTTTTAGTTTCGCAAATTTTTTCTTGCAGGTTATGTGGTCTACTTTTGTTCCGTTCATACCGAATAGTATCTTGCCTGGAGCAACTGCTCTGGTCACAGCGCTGCTAGCAGTTGCTTTGGTAGATTTTTTCTTGGCTTGTTTTTTTCTTGCATTTGCTAATCCGTTTAATGAAATATGTCTGCACATAAATCTCATGTTTTTGAGAATTGAGTATCTCTGTCAATAATGGTGTTGCAAAGATCGCACCAAATAGGATGGTCATACTCCCTATTTTGCAAAATTCTTCTGAACAATCACTTTTCTTACATGTTTATGGTCATTAAATTGAATAGTCTGAAATTGAGATCATCTGAAACCAAGATTACTATCTTTCCTCATCGGGTTGCTAATAATGTTATCACTTCGATCTTGTTCAACATCCCTTAGAAGTGTCCTTGTAAAATTTACAGGCACGAGCAGGAAAACTTCCTGAGAAAGGTGTGAAATTTGTTGGAGCATTATCGGGATGGACAGCAACCCTTCTCTTCATGTGGATGCCAGTTTCGCAAATGGTATTTGTACTCTTTGAACTTTGAGTATGATAAAATTATATACCATGCATCTTTATTGTGCCTCTAACCACCATCCTTTTTGTTCAGTGGACTAATTATCTGAATCCTGAGAACATTAAAGGCTTATCAGCTCTCACAATGCTTCTTGCTTTGATTGGAAATGGTCTCGTGCTTCCACGAGCATTATTCATTCGAGACTTCATGTGGTAAAGTTATTCCCAACCCTATCAGAACTTCACATTTGATTCCAGATCATTATTTTGTTTTCAATCAACTTGAATGTCACAATTGGTAGGATTCAAAGTTAAGATGGATTCAGGATGACTTTGTGAAGCACAGGGAGTCCCTCTTGAGAAACTTCCAAACTACATTCATTTTCTATGGTTTTTTTTTTCTTCATTTTTTAAAAGATGATTTCTTATGCAGATCATTGATAAATGCAAGTAGGCCAAATCATAAATTTAGTCTTGGAACTTTGTTAGTTGCCTCTATATCATTCACTTTAAAAAACATACACTTCAATGCCACAAGTCACGACAATTGTAGAATATATGAAAGTTAACAGCAATCATTACTGTATTGATAATACTTGTTCCAACCGAAATTGCAGGTTCTTGGGTTCGGGTTGGGCAATTTTGTTTTATGGATATGCTAACATTTTATGCTTGTACTGGTAAGCTCCCAATCATTTTAATACATCAACATTTATGTTGCCTAAGTATTAGATAAGAAAATGTCTTTATGGATCCAACAGTTGCAATGGGGTGAGCAGGGAGTTCTTCATTGCTGCAACTGCTGGTCTATTCTCCTGGATAGGTTATCCTCTCCTCTCAAATCATTTTTCCCTTCCATATATTTCCGATTTATATTGATTCATTGGAAAAGAAACAATGACTTTCTAATTAAAGAAATGCATCGTTAGCTTGTTTGTTGTTACTTATTTAAGTAGAAGTTTTACTTGAATTTTCTTTTAAAAAAAGGATAAATAGATTTATGAGAACTATCTCGTCCTTGTTTATCTTGTTTTTTAGTATTCACAAGGGGGCTTTCTAACTATAGAAAAATGTGTCAAACTATTTATAAGTTATAACAAAATTTTCTACATCCCGTACAACACAGATAAACGTCTATCAACATCTATCAGAGATAAAAACTGATACAAGTCTATCAATTCTGATAGAAGTGTATCAACTCTGATAGAAGCCTATCAACGTCTGTTAGTGAAAAAACTAATAGAAGGCTATCATTGATAGAGATTGATAGAAGTCTATCAGTATCCATCAGTGATGGAAACTGATAAAACTCTATCATTTGATACCATCAGTGATAGAAATTGATACAAGTCTATCATCAATAGTTGATAAAAGTCTATCAGTGTATATTTTTGTGTGTTTTCTTTTTTGCTTTTTCTATTAATAGTTTGACATTTTTTCTATATGTAATAATTTCTCTATTTATTTGGAAAATATTATCTATATATTTATATTTGTGTTCTTTTGTATTTTCAGAAGTTGAAAAGGTAAAATATAAGATTGGATTTTTCATTTTAGAGAAGAATTACTATGGTCCTGTTTGGTAATGTTTTGTATTTATTTTTGTTTTGTTTTGAGTTTTTGAAATATATACTTGTTTTATCCTAAATTGTATACATTTCTTGAAAGTACACTTGAATCCTTAGTCAAATTTTGAAAACAAAGATAAGTTTTTGAAAACCATCTTTTTAGTTTCCAAAATTGGCTCAGTTTTTAAAAATATTAATAGGATGTGAATAACAAAACGAAACAAAGAAACTTTTAAATGAAAGTAATATCTATAAGCTTAATTTTTAAAAAACCATAGACCAAATAGATGCCAAATGCCCTTACATTTTTAGAAAAAAGAATGAAAGCTCCATTTGATAACTATTTGGTTGGTTTTTTAAGTTAAGCTTATAAAGACTACCATTTGTTATCTATCTTTGAGTAGTTTTCAAAAGCTTAGAAAAATAGCTCGTAAAAGTAGTTTTCTTTTTTATAATTTGACTAAGACTAAGTGTTTAGTTAGGAAGGATGAAAACTATGATAAAGAAGTTGTAAGAAAACAAACATAATTTTCAAAAACTAAAAAGGTTATCAAACGGTGCCTAAATTCACGACATAAAATTTGAATAACATAGAATATTATCATATCAAGTGAAGCTCTAGACTTCTGATACTGCAATGGAAAGAAAAAAAACAAAAACAAAAACCATGAAGTAGTAAGTGAGAAACACGATTGTTGCAAGATGACATCTGAAGATATCAAATTAATGTTGGCTAATTCTCATAGGCTTTTTCTTCTGGAGAGACTCTGTGGTATATGGATTCAACTCACCTCTAACATCTCTTAAGGAGCTACTTTTTGGATCCTGACTGCCAAATTCCAGCTTCAAGAAAAAGCCAGATTTCAAGCTGCTTTGACACAAATGCAACAGCAACTTCTCCCAAGTCTCAAGTGCTTTTTCTCTACGGCCGCAATTGGGAAACAGTGGTTGGAAATATTTGCTCAATCAATAACACCATTTTGAAGAGGGAAAAAACCAGTCTAAGCGACCTTTTTTTCTCTTCCTAATAGGAGATATGGAGAAAGCTCAGTGATTTTTTTGGGTACATATTATGCTTTGAAAAAAAAAGTATACACACCTCTCTTGTATAGTAATAAGGTACCAAACTGAGATCCATTGATATCACTCATTATCTGGTGTACTTTTAATTGTTTTTTAGTAGTTCGAACTGAGAATGGTTCATTGTTTAAACTATTGTCTCTGATCTTTTCAAAGTTAGGTGATGTATTCAATGTGTTACTCAGCTAACATAAACTTGCCTCTCAAAAATTAAAAGTGAAAAAACTTCCTTAAAGCTCAACTACTAAAATATATGTCTTGAATATTTTAAAACTAAAGTTTAAATTTAAGAGTTTTTAGATTGAAATTATTAAAAAAATGTCTATCAACTTTGCATTTTGTGTCAAAAATACCTATAAACTTTCACAAGATTTTATGACTTTAGATATTATAAATGGTATTGTGTTGTTGTTGCTTTGAAAAAAGGATGGTCTACTGAAACGCTGATTCTACAAGATACTTCACTTATCGGTGTTTGCGTTTTCTATTTCTCCTATCGACATCTTTCTTTATTTAGTGTGCAATTGTTGTGGAAGTTAGGGTTGCTCGTTGTGATTCCATTGTGCAAGGACTCTTAGTCCTCCGGTTAAGGTTGACCATTCAACTTGTCTTAAAAAGAACATTTGTATTATCTTGACGTAGCGATTTGGACTTGTGTTAAAACAAAGGAATGTTACATGTATTGAAGTATAATCTATTTCTTCTTACTATTGTGCAATGTGATTCATTGAGAAGGGATTCTCTAAGCTTAGGGAGAGCCTAAGTCATTGAAACAAATACAAATTTTATTCAATGGGAAGATAAAACTTTGTTAAAGAGAGAGTCTCTTTATCTTAGGTGTTGGCTTTTTGGCCATTAATTTCAAATTAATTAATTAATCAATCAATATTTTGATTATAACAAACTTGATTTTATTTATTAACAGTTTTGGCATTTTGAATTGTCCATTGCATAGAGCTCGAACAACGATTCCAGGGCAATTTAAATTGTAGGAGGTTGTTCTTGATCTATGGAAGTGTATGTATTTTTATAAAGTCATTGTTTAAATTGCTTATTAATAAATAAGTGTATTAATTTGTTTAAGGTAATTTTAATAGGTAACAATTTTAGGAATAATAATTCAATCTACAACAATATTTTATAAGAATTGTAAATATACCAAAATCTATTGAAGTATGTTAATAATAGATTTTTATCGTCGATAAATTCTTATGGTCTATTAGTGATTGACCAATATTTTTTCGTCTGTTTCCGTTGACGTAGCCCTTGTTCATTGACTTCTTGAAGAGGCTTCCATGAATAGCTATCGAGGGACAAGCTCCCATGCCTTCCCCAGTTTTCATTGAGGGTACCTGAAATTCTTCCTCGATCATTCTTTGACCCTTGATTCTCAATACAGCCCCTGCCCCTCACACTCGAGCTTCTTCGACCCAACTCGAGGAGCTTTGATTTTACTCGTTCATACATTCTATGAATAATCTCATAATCGCTTTTCAATAAAGCTACTTCCAAGATCTCTTGCTTCGAGCATTCGCACCGCGGAGTGGGCAAGAACAGCAAAAAGGGCTACAGCTTAAACAAGCACTGGAGGGACAAGAACTTAGTCAAGACGAAGAGCGAGACCCTATAAGTTCAGAACTCAAGTCGCTACCAAACCATCCCGACGATTAGTCACTACAAAAAAGGGGGGCTCTCCCGACGCATAAAATCGTCGGGAGATATATAAAATGCGTCGAAAAATCCTTTTCTGACGCATTCCTAAACATCTTCCGACATTGTATGAACGTCAAAGGATGTTGTCAATATGGCATTGGGAGATGTCGCGGAACTCCCGACGCACATGTAATGCGTCGGGAGTTCCTATATATATATATTTAAAAAAAATACCTTCCATCAATTCCTAAATTCAAATTGAAATTCAAACTCATCTTCAATCTCAATTTCAACACTTCAATCTAAACTTCAACACTTCAATCTCAACATTCAACACTTCAATCTCATCATTCAACACTTCAATCTCAACTTCAACACTTCAAATTCAAATTCCTAAAACCTACAACTAATTCAAAATCCTAACAACACTTCAAATTCAATTTCAATACTAAAACCTACAACTAATTCAAAATCTAAATACTGAAACTAATTTGAAACCTAAAATCTAAAACCTAAAACTAATTTGAAATCTAAATACTAAAACTAATTAACTAAAACAAAACAATAACTAAACTAAATCACTTACCGACGACGACGGCAACAGGGACGACAATGACGATGGCGACGGTAACGGGGACGACAACGAAGATGAATGCCTCTTCTTCTTGATCTCCCTCTCGGTCTCCCTCTCTCGATCTCCCTCTCTTTTCTGTTTCCATTCTGTAAATAATGGAGTTAGATGGAGAACTCCCGATGCACAACGAAAACATCGGGAATAGCGCCTTATTCTCGACGCGATTAGTGACACGTCGGAAATCTCTAAACCTATTTCCGACGTGATTAGTGACACGTCGAGAATCCCTAAACCTATTTCCGACGCGATTAGTGACACATGGGAAATCCCTAAACCTATTCCCAACGCGATTAGTGACACGTTGGAAATCCCTAAAACTATTTCCGACGCGATTAGTGACACGTCGGGAATCCGTAAACCTATTCCTGACGTTGCTGACACCACATCGGAGGAAGGCGTAACGTACAATTAATGATCTGCCCTTCCTCCGACGCAACACTGTAGACGTCGGAATAGGTGCACATTTTCCGACGCACCTGGCACCACGTCGGAGGAAGGCCAAACGATACAATTAATTGTCCACCTTCTTCCGACGCTACACTTTCCACGTTGAAAATAGTGACCCATTTTCTGACATACCTCGCACCGCGTCGGAGGAACCCTAAACCCATTACAGCCAGTTCCGACGCTAATGTGTCTGTGTCAGGAGAATACCTTCCCCCGACGTGCACTAAGCTGCGTCGGGAAACATTGGCTTCTATCGATGTCATGTTTCCCGATGAGTTTTTCTGCGTCGGAAAACTCCCAATTTCTTGTAGTGAGTGATAGATTTTGTTATATTTGCAAATTTTTTAAAATGTTGTTATATATGCAAATATTTTGAATCTTTTTGTGACTATTCCATTCGTTTAACTAAGCCCATTTAGTAATAAGTTTTCATTAATTTAAAGAAACCCTATTCACTCCCTTTCTCTAAGGGTTGTCACCTAAGACCATCTTCAATAAATCTACCACTTGGGAGAAGCGAAAGTTACAAAGAGAGCCTCACAACTTAGGAATAGCCTAGGTGTTTGGTTGAGTGATATAGATATCCGAGATTAACTATATTTGTGTAATCATTACATACATATACTACGCTTTATCATTATTATTAAAGTTATCTTTTTTGGATACACTACCTCTAGACGTAAGATATTTACACCAAAACGAATTAACAAACTCATGTGTTTTGTTTATTATCTTGTGTTTGTGGGGTGGAATGCTATAATATCACAGGTGACATAGTCATAGAACATGATTTGGTTGTTGAGTTTTTATTTTTTAAAATTTAACTTATACATAGTACTTTCACCTTCAAATCTTTTTATTTGTTATATACTTCTTTTTTTTTTTTTAACTAAAAGTAACTTTTAATTCAACTTTTGTACTTAAAAAAGAGGTAAATTATGAAGAAAAAAAAATGGAGACTTTGATAGAAAATTAGTGTAAAACTTGGAAATATTAAGGAGAGTATCTATATGAAAAATAAAATGAGAATATCCATGGCACTCGTCTGGCAACCGTTTTTTAGAAAAAGTTATAATTATCATGAATTTTTTATAAGTAAGCCTATTAAACGATAGTATTATATCTGTATCTTATCATGTTTTACATATTTCGTAAGTACAAAGGTTGAATTTAAAAGTTATTTTTGTAAAAAAAAAAAGAGTAGGTAACAAATGAAGAAATTTGAAGGTGCAGACGGTGTATAAACTCAAAAACCAAACTCAGAGTTATTGCCAAATGAGTTATGAGACCAACATAATTTGTTTTCAAATTGGTTCTTTTTTAATTCAAAAAAGCTTTAAATAAATTTATTAGAGATATTACATTTAATGAAGAGTTATTTTTGCAATGAGGATATTTACAATTTCAATTTATATACTAAATGAGATAGTAGTTTTGAAACTTTTCAATGGCTTAACTATATCTTTCAAACAAAATTTTAAATTTTAACCGTTTTCATCCAAAACTAACCGAAGATATATATATATATATATATATATATATATATTTGTATCTAAATCTAATGAGTTGATTAATATTTTTTAAGACTCACCCAGCCTTCGGAGCGTTTGGTGCAGATTTGGAATCAAATGACTGAGAGTTAAATGTTTGTGGGCTTATTCGATGGGAAATGGGCTTATTTGATGGGGAATGACTGAGAGTTAAATGTCTGTGGACTTATTTGATGGGATTCTGATGCCTGAGAATTACGAGTTGAAAATTTGAATTTCTGATGTCTGTGTTTGGGGTGTTAGTTTTTAATTCTTGGGTTTAGCTAATTTGTTTAGTTTTTTTTTAATTATTAATTGTATGTCCTAAATTTATTTTGTATCAAATTTTTAGTTGATTTTTTTTATATATATATTGTATCTCTAATTCAATTTCTTGACCCTATTGATTTTAATGAAAATAATGTAAATGAGAAATTTTAGTATTTGAATACAATAATTTTAACTACAGTTACATTAACATGAATGATCTCATTAAGAATATTACAAACCATTCACAAAATATAATAAATCAGGTAATCGGATGGCCGAGTTTACGAAAGTTTTAGTTAAGCAACATTAAAGAGGGTGTAATAAGTTTCAAAATAAGCATAACCAAAAGGGTCATGCAAAAATGAAAGTCAAGCAAAGTTACATTTAGCCATGTCTTCCTATGACACGCCTGCAATGTATTTTAAATCACTCTTATCAAAAGAGTCTAAATAAAAATGAGTTATTTTTAAAAACATTTTTTTCTTATATCAATTAAAATAATTTCTAAGTATTTTAGTTAAATTGACTAACGAAAAAATGAAAGATATTATTAAACTAAAAATAAACCATGATATATATGTGATATATATTTACAATTTTCACTATATTATCAATATATTAATATTTGATTTATACTCGAGATCACAATAGATAAGTCATCAATTTTCACATTGGAAAAATATAACAAAATAAACAAAATCTCTTAAAATGAAGAAAAGGTTAATTTTAAATAAAAAAAGAAAAGAAAAGAGATAACTAAAAAAAGATGATCTAATAATAATAGTTGTTAATAGACATGACATTGATAATTAACGATAATGATTGGTTGCCATCGATCAAGATGTTCACCCTACGACGACAGTAACATCCAATGTTGTATAGGTCACCAACGATCAAGATGACTGGTCACTGCTGATCGAGACGATTGATAATCGACGGTCAAGATGATCCAGAGTTGACAATCAAGATAATTCGAAGTAGACGGTTAAGACGATCGGTTGTTGTGACCATCAATCGATCATGATCTGTCATTGTGGTTGATGTCGTTGGCTAACATTTGTTGCCAACTGAAAATTTTTCTAAAATATATAACATTACAAAAAAACATAGATTTGAAATCTTAATTCCAAGAATTTTATTCAAGTGTCTAAACACATGTTTAGCTTCAAATGTCAAACCCCTAATTCCACACCATGGGCCAAACACCCTAATATTTGAAAATAAAGAAATGTTATAGAAATAATTTTTTAAAAAAAATAAAATAATCGTGAAAATTGATGAATAAAAGCTGAAGTGAAATTTAGGCTGAAAATGGTCGCTACCAATAATTTCTGGAAATTTCCAGAGGGGTTCAGAGAAAACGCCGTCCTTTCATAGCTTCCCAGCTCGAGGTCTCGGGTCGAACAAGAACCCAACATCAGAATTCGAAATCTATTATCCAATCTTTCGCATCCTTCAGTTTCATTTCTACTCATGGATGAGTTGAGATCTGTAATGGAGGAACATATGGACCAAATGTCGGATCTCATTCAAAAACTTTCCTCCGAACTCCGATCCGGTCTCCGTCCCGCTCTTGATAATTTCATCGGTTTCTTCCACGCCATTGACTGGAAGGTAAAATCCTCATTAAATAACTTTTGTTTTCTTTTGTTCCACTTTTTTTCCTGCTCATTTTTAGTATTGTGTTTTATGTTTTTTTTTTTTTGACATTTTGCAGGAACCTTGGTTGATGGGGTTATTGGGGTTTCATGGATTGTTGCTGATAATAACTATTCTTACCAGGAAGCGTACCAACTTCCAGATGTTCTTGTTCCTTCTTGCACGTATGATATTTTCTCCTATTTGCTCTTTTTGCTGAAATTTTATGACATTGTTCAAGGTTTTCCTATTTTGATTTCTTTAATTGCTGTTCATATTGCATCCTGGCAAAGTAGTGAGTTTTGATCTAGCCATCAAGGTTATGAATAGTGTGAAGACCTTTGAGTTTAAAGATGAACTCTGAGGTTTGAATATCTTTTTGGAAATTACTTTCTGCATCAAGATTGCAATTATGTAGTTGAGTTTGCATAATGTACAAATTGCATCCTCTGTACTGGAAAAGTAGTGATTTTGCTCTAGTGGGTATGGAAATATACTACCTCTTGAGCTTAGAGAGGAACTCTGAGGTTTGAATGTATTTTTGGAGTCACTGCTGCAAGGTTGCAATAATAAAATCATAGGATTACATTTGCTGCATAAGTTGTTGGTTAATGTTTCTTATGTGTGTATGCTTTCCGACCATAAAACTGTTTGGTTTAACTTGGCTGCTTTTTGTCTGACTATTTTAATTCAATAGATCTATCTCTCTTTTAATCTCTTCCGGCTTCTTCTTAAAAGTGTAAGGTTTATGATCAAATGTTGTCAATGTATGATCCAATGTCGTCAATGTCATATATTTCTCAATTTTACTAGGAGGGAATCCCCTTGAGCACCACAAAAATTATTGCATGCTTGTATGCATGACTATGGACACATTTCAGATTTACATTTTACATGTTGATGTGTACACTTTTCATGTATTTCAAGGAGAGGACACCCTTTTTTGCATTCCACAAAAAAAATTTCATGCTTGTTCACATTCATGTTTTGCAAGTTCATTTTCAACTTCAACTGTTCTTCATTTCTAGTGATAAGAAATTCATATTTGGAGTACTTACATATGTGAATTTGTCATGCAGTGGCTGGTGTATATTTTGCTGAAAGAATCAATAGAATCTTGAGCAAAAACTGGAAGAATTTTGCCACCCAAAACTATTTTGATCCAAATGGAGTTTTCCTTTCAGCACTCTGGTCTGGGCCACTGCTTGTAATTTCAATGATAATCCTGGCAAGTTTTCGCTATTAATTATTTTTGTCATGTCCCTGATGAACCCCCCATGAATTATTTCTCTTTCATTTATCTGTTGTGTAGTTTTCCGGGTTAAGAACACTTAACTGAACCATCATTTCTGTATGACAGATAAACACGCTCTTTACTTTATGCTATCTAGTAGTCAGGTGGAAAAGAGCTGAGCTTCGACATCGCGCAAGACTGTCACAGAGTAAAGAAGATTGACCCCTTAAGATAGATAAGTTTTTAGCTTTGACGTCTTTTGCTGGTAGCTTGTAGATCTGTATCTTTTCCTTCACAGAGATCGTTGGAATTATACGAATACAATGCTAGGAGCAGTTTTGTTCTCTTTTTTCTTTCTTATTTATTGACTAGAATCTACATAGATATTGTTGCGATCAACTTTATACAACATTCACTTACTTTATGTAGCTTGAATTTCATCAGTGAGTATTATTTTCAGTCATTACCGATTTCATTCACTGAATGTCTTTAATAACTATAGGACTACAATTAATATTTCTTCATCAAGGTTCGACATCAGCATAGAAGGAAAATAACTTTTCTCTAATCTTTTTGAAAATGTTGATGAATGCTGAAAGTTTCGATGTTATTACCTATGACAAATTCAAACTAATATATGATGTTACATGAGAGTTCACGTCTGTTTAAACTTGTTTCATTTGGGGTTGTTTCAAAGAAAGCCAGGAGAGAGCCAACGAGAAAAAGAATCAATAATCCTCGGGAAAAAAAGTGGATTGTGAAGCAAAACTGGGAAAGAGTGAGCTACATTGTTACAACTATGAGCTGAAGTGAGACAAAGAATAGGAAAAGAAAGTTGGACAATTCAACTATGAGCTGGTGAAAGGAATGCCCGAGGCAACAACTATAACACCAAAAGAATTAAAGGAATTAAAAGATATTAATTTCTAGGCAGAGACATCATCGATTGAATGATCCCTTAAGTTTAATTGAGACTGTCTACTTTTTTTTATCGTTAGACTATGATGTTGCTCCAAATGGTTTAATATTTACCTTATTTAGTCATTATTTTAGGTTCTATTCGAATAGTTGCATTTCATGGTCGTAGTCTTGGTGGTCCTGACAAATTAATAATTTATTTGAAAAAGAATATTTTACAAAATGATTTATCTCAATTTGTCTAAATTTTGAATCTTTTAAAAAGGATTCTATTTAAAAAGGCTCCAACGAAGGAGCTAATTAACTCGAGAAGTAGTGGAGCAACACAAGGTCTTTGAGTATTTCAAAAATTACCAATGGAAGCTTTGCGCAAATTAAAGATAGACAATGATATTAAAAAACGGGATTTACCCAAGTTAGATCAAATAATTTATATTTATAATAATTTTGATTGGAAAGAAAATCATTAGGTCAAATTTGTTAAAAGAAGAATTCTAGTCTATGAAATAATTGATTCAATTTTAACTCTTTCCAAAAAAAATTATATTCTCAATAAGGAAAAGTTTGAATACCTTCGCATAGAGTTTGTTCAAATTGCTAACCTTTATACCCATTTCAGATCATGCATATTGATATGCTTATTCTAGCCATTTTGAGATGCCAAAGACAGATTTTGCAAATTCCTTATTAGAGATAATGAAATCTGGTATGCAGCAGTAGTATAGTGTAGTTGTTGTAGGAGTATGAGAATGACGTTGAGAAGTTGTGAATATAAAGTATTCGAGTAGATTGGTGCAGTGCCTTGCACTGATACAAATTTTGGGAGTTTTAGAGGTGGTAGGGTGAGAAGCCATTGCCGTTGAAGTGGCTAAGTGCTGGTCGAAATGAATATTTGATGAAGGGTTGAGAGGAGCTTGCGTTGAGAGGGACCTATGCGTTGAAGTTTTGGTTGTTGGCAAGCTAGAAGACCGAGTGAGGAAGCCCTTGTGTGTGGAGGTTGGCCGGTGATGAGGTATTCATAGGGTAAAACTTGAGGCGTCACTACTCAAAGTCCGCCACAAAATCCACGACAAAATAGTTGCTACTTGAAGTCCACAACAATATCACAAACTCAACACTAACAACATTTTAGTTCATAAATGTATAGTTTGCATTGCAAACTCAAAATGCAAAAACAATAATATTACAACTGCTAGATCAAGTCTTCTGCTAAAAAACAACCAATGACTTGCTCATCTTTAGTAACGTCTACAACAAAGACCTATCACACTTCATGAGTATAGATATAATATCTAATATGCTCTACAATTATTCATCAACCAATGTGAAAAAAAAAACATGAGATTAATCAAAGTAAGCAGACATTGCTAATACAGATGCCAATAACTACACAAACAGCAAAAAGAGCAATAATGATGTGACTACTACCGTACTATGTCCACCGCAAAGGAAGTTTGTGATGCATTACAGAAAGAAGTATGATATCGAAGAGGCAGGATTTAAAAAGTATACGATTAGTTGGTATTTTCGGTATCGAATGACTGGTGACAAATCAGTAGAGGCACAATTAGGGGTGTAAGAATATGGGTTGGACCCGAATAACCCGGACTACCCAACCCATATAATAAGGGTTGGGTTGAGTTAGGTTAAAATATGGGTTGGGTTGGGTTAAAAAAAATTGATTTTTTCGGGTTGGGTTGGGTCTCGGGTTGGGGGTTGAAAAATTCGGTTCAACTCAACCCAACCCGAATTAATATAATATAAATAAATAAATAAATAAATAAATAAATATATATATATATTTATATATTATAAAAAAAAAACAAAAATTAGGTTAATAGTTTTAAAAAATTGCGTCCCATCTTATTCTCATCCCTCTCCCTCGCGCGTCTTCAAGTCTCCAGCCGGCGTTTCCTTCGGCGTCTCTCAAGTTTCCGACTTCTCCTTCTTCAACTTCTTCTCAAGTATCCGATGTCTCCTTCTCCTTCGTCTCAAGTCTCCGGCATCTCCTCTTTCGTCCATCTTTGATCTGCTACATCCCTTCTGTCCTAATCCAAGACAACGAGACCAACCCGTAGCTTTCACCCATCTCCAATCCCAACCTTTGCGTCTCAGATCTGAGACACCCGTTTCGCCCATCTCCAAACCGACAACCCAACCCAACCTATATTTTACGGGTTGGGTTGGGTTGGGTTGGAAACTAAATTCGGGTTATTCGGGTTGCCAACCCAAATAACCCGAAAATATGGGTTGGGTTGAGAATGTCTCCCAACCCAACCCGATTTCATCCCTAGGCACAATCGCACGAATTGCAGAAAACCATTCATGAAATAATAAGTGAAGGTATGCCACTTAATAAACAATTTCAAGTTGTTATTATTGACAAGTTACCTTCATTATGGAAAGATTTTAAGAATACCCTAAGACACAAAACGAAAGAGTTCTCCCTGGAGAGTCTAATCTCCCAGCTAATAATTGAGCAGAAAGCCCGTAAGCATGACCAAAAGGAGGAGGTAAAACACTGTTAAAAAAGGAATTCCACTGTTGTTTTGAAACTAGATTTAAAATCTAAAGGAAAGAACATGAAGGCTCATAACCATTGTCCTAGCAACTAGAAGAATTCTTAGAAACCCTAGTTTGAAAGTATGATACAATTTCTGTGTTTTAATTGTAATAAACTTAGACATTCAGCTAGAGATTGTAGAAACAGAAATCGTCCTGCTATGTAGGCAAATCTGATAAAAGAAACTTAATTAGTAGCTATGATCATAGAGATAAATGTGATCGGAGGGTCTGAAGGTTGGTGGCTAGACATTGGTGCATCATATCATGTTTGTCATCACCTTAGTCTTTAGAAAATATAATGAAACTATGGATAAGAATATTCTTATGGAGATCATCACACAACCAAAGTAGTTGATATTAGGGAAGTAGAGTTGAAATTCACCTCTAGCAAGACACTCATTTTGAAGGAAGTCCTACACACTCCTGAAATTTGAAAGAACTTGATCTCGAGCTATCTTCTCAACAAAGTGGGATTTTACTCAAACTATAGGATCAAATCTCTTTATCTTAACAAAAAATAATGTATTTGTGGGGAAGGGTTATGCAATCAATGACATGTTCAAATTGTATTTAGATGATTGTTCAGACTTCACTTTTATTTACTTGCTTAAGAATAAAAGTGATGCATTCGACATGTTTAAAGTGTTTGTAACGGAAGTAGAAAATCAGTTTAATAAGAAGATTAAGAAACTTCATAGTGATAGAGGAACAAAATATGATTCTGTTTCCTTTAATGAGTTTTATACATGAAAAAACTGCACCTTACTCTTCTGAAATTAATGAAAAAGTTGAAAGAAAAAAATAGAACTTCACCTGAGTTAGTAGCTATTTTACTAGATTTAGGAGCAGCACCATCTTGGTGGGATAAAATAATTAAGACAGTGAGTTATGTCTTTAATAGAATTCCTAAAACAAATAACGCAACTTCACCTTACAAAGTCATCAAGAATAAAACATCAAACTTGTTTTTATCTTAGAATTTGGAGTTGTCTAGCTTATGTCAGTCGAACATATGAGTGTGTCTTTATAGGATACGCTAAAAACAGTAGAGTCTATAGGTTCTTTAACTTAGAAAATAAGATAATCAGAAAATCAAGCGATGCCTATTTCTTTGAAGATAGATTTTCTTTTACATCTAGAAATAGTGAGGGCCTTAATAGTAAGACTAGTGGGGGCTCCAAGTTCTAGTAGCTTACTTTTAAGTTAGAATCCAAAACCAAGAAAGGAAGTAGATCTTGAACCTAGAAGAAGCAAGAGAGTGAGAACCACTAAAAACTTTGGTGAAGACTTCGAAATGTACAATGTAGAAGAAGATCTTGAAGATCTAAAAGAAGCCTTATCCTCGGTAGATGCCAAGTTGTGGCAAAAAGATATTAATGATGAAAAGAATTCTCTTGAAACAAATAGGACGTGGCACCTAATTGACCTACCACCTGATTGCAAAGCTAGATTGTAAATGAGTTCTAAGGAAGAAACTAAAGCCTGATGAATCAATAGACAAGTATAAATTTGGACTGGTAGCGAAAGGCTTTAGATAGAGGAAAAACATAGATTTTTTTACACATTCTCCCCAGTAACTAGAATCACCTCAATTAGAGTGTTGATTTCTATGGTTGTCCTGAATAATCTCTTAGAACATCAAATGAAGGTTAAGGCTGCTTTTCTAAACGGTGATTTAGAAGAAGATCAGATCTATATGGAACAACATGAAGGTTTCATAGTTCATGGTCAAGAGTCTAAAGTTTGTAAGCTAGATAAATCCTTTTATGGCCTAAAACAAGCTCCTAAGCAATGACATGCAAAGTTTGATAATCTAATCATGTCTAAGGGATTCAAAGCAAGTGAAAGTGATAAATGCATCTACTATAAGTCTGAGAATGGCTTATGTACTATCATATGCTTATATATAGATGATATTTTAATCTTTGGATCAAATTTGCATGTCATAAATGATGTAAAATTAATTTTGTGCGCAAATTTTGACATTAAAGACTTAGGAGAGGCTAATGTAATCTTAGGTATCAAAATTACTTGATCTGAAAAAGAAATTTGTTTAGATCAATCTCATTACATAGAGAAGATTCTAAAGAAATATAATTACATAGTAAACCAGTTTGTATATTCTACGATCCTAGTGTTAAGTTGTTCAAGAACACTGGAGACAGTGTTAACCAACCAGAATATGGAAGCATTATAGGTAGTTTGAGATATGTTGCTGATTGCACTAGGCCAAATATAGCTTATGTTGTAGGATTACCTTGTAGTTTTACTAGCAGACCTAGTTTAGAACACGGAAATGATATCGAAAGAATCATGAGATACCTTAAGAAAACCCAGAAATTAGGATTACATTACCAAAAGTTTTATGTTTTCCTAGAAGGTTACATTGATGCTAATTGGAACTCATTCTCAGATGACTCAAAGGCTACATATGGCTATATCTTCAATATAGTAAGAAAGAACGTTGCTTGAAAATTCAAGAAATTGACTATTTTAGCTCAGTCTATGATGGAGTTAGAAATGATAACATTAACTACTGCTATTAAAGACCGATAATTACAACGGCAAGAGATGACATATACGTCATAAGCATAGTACCATTAGAGAATTTCTCACATGGTGCAATAATAGTGGATCATATATGAACTAATGATAACTTGGCTGATTCTTTAACAAAAGAATTAGCTAAAGAGAAGGTTTTCGAAACCTCGGAAAGAATGAAACTCAAGCCTATAGAAAACTAAGTCACTTGTGAGGTAAACCAAACTTCAAAGACTAGAGATCCTAAAAAACAAGTTTAATAGATAATGACTTATAACAAGTGATATAAAGAAAATCATGCTAAAGTAACCAAGATCAGTTCCTTTCTTATGATACAATGATTAGCATGACATCCTGAAGTGAATGAAAAGACTGAACCTAGTTCTTAATGAATTCTATACTTGATGACAGTGGAGTACATAGTGACAAGAGTACTCTTGATAAATTCTCACCTTTCTGGAAGTAGAAGTGAGGGTCATTTCCTATGGAATTTTAGGAAAATTCTCTAGAGCATGCACTAAATTGGGATATACTTGCAAGGCCTTAAAACATGACCATTTAGAACTTCACTTGAATAATAATGTGTGTGCAATTTTGTTAGAGGTAAAATTCAAAACCAATGATTACTTTACAATATTCAACGGGATTAGGATGCTTGGGCAGTTAATGATGAGGAAGGCGAGAGTAAGTCCTTGGACGTATTCTGTCTTAGAGAATCTATAGTCGTCACATGATAAGACCAATCCTGGCCATTTAGACGAAGTCGGGTGACATCATCATCATCTTTATGAAGAAATTACCAAAAAAGGCCTGAGGACAATTGTATACATATCTTTTCAGCTTTGCTTATAATTTTACTTTACTTTTTTTTGTATTTTAATATTCTGTTAGATTACGAAGAGATAAGGATAAGTGAGGGTCCTATCCCACCCAAATCTTATCATAATCTTTTCTTTTCAAAAGAAAAGATTCCAAAGAGATAAGATGTCAGGCAAAGGTTCTATATTGTCGGCCAGTCTTTTAATCTTTTCACTTTGTGTAATTATTGTTGAAACGTGTATTAACCTATATGAATAAATGATATCTCGGTGGGAGATCATTTCTCTATATATAAGGGCACGTCCCTCGACCCTTAATGTTTACCTAATGAAAAGTTCTATAAGGCTTAAGCTTAAAATTTGTTAGGTAAAAAGATTAAAACCAATCAAATCGAAGTGGAGAGGTATATGGGTATTGGATTCCATAGCTATATGATAGAACATGGAATCACATCTCAACTCTCAACATCTGGTACAGTTCAACAAAATGATGTATTAAAGATGAAAAATAGAACCTTGCTAGACATAGTTTGATCTGTGATAGGTTATGCTTTCTTCCTATCTAGCTTGTTCTAGGTTTATGTAGTAGAGACTTGCAGCTTACCTCTTGAACCATGTTCCACAAAGAGTGTTAATGAAACACCTGTTAAAGATAGAGAGATCGTAAAAATAGTTTATGGCACCTCAGGATTTGGGAATGCCTAACAAATGTGCTTGTGACAAATCCAAAGAAATTGGAACCACGTTCAAAACAATGTTTGTAGGTTACTCAAAAGAGACGAAAGGTGATCTATTCCATGATCCACAAAATTTCTGTAAGATTTTGTTATCTAAATTCTTTTCTTCTAAAGAGGTTTTGAATTAAGTAGATTATGTAAGTGAATCTTTTAATATTTATAGTATAGTTCTCTTTAGATCATTGTCGAGTGATATAATCTATTGTTCGATAGACAACTTCTTTGTTACTTGAAAACTCTGAGTCTGTTTCATATACAATTTATTGTATTTGATTATTAGATTCGTCAAAATTTGAATAATTCGGGAAGTTGATTTGGAATAATAATTTTCGTTATCAACTTCATTCATATTTTTATTGCTTGAGCATCTCTATTAGCATAGTGTCTTTGTTTTCTACATTTTGTAGCAATGATCCTTATCTTTTGTCTCTTTGCCTTTTGTGCTTTCTTTTTCTCCATATTATTGGGTTTTTTTTTCTTATAAGGAGATTTTTTGTGATATCTTTTTTGTTTGTAAGGGATGTATGTCCTTTTTGGTTTCCTATAGTACAGGGGGATGGTTATGTAAGTCTACATAATTTTTCTTTGAAATTCTTTTTTTAGATGAGTGTAGTTCTTCTAATCTTTCGAAGCAATATTGAGAACAAAAGGTTTCCATTTCTCTTTGTTGGAGATTATGGCTTTTAGCACTTTGCTTTGAACTTTTATTTTGTTACAGATTTCTAATCCACATTCTATATTATTTTTGTTGTCAATTGACAATAGGTTAGCTTTAACAAAAGAAATTTCGTCATTATAGGTTTTATTGAGAGAGTTATATACTCTTTCTAACCATAAAACTGAGCAAGTCCACCAATATATTGCTCTTTCCAATGCTGTTGATTGCAATCATGGACACTGTATATACGATCATAAACATGTCTTCATACCATTTGAAATTTCTCACTTTTGAACATCTTAATTTTTTCTAGATTCTCTGTTGTTATTCCTACTTTCTTCATTATTAGCGGGAGTGAAATTATATTCTATAGCATATACTAAATTTTCTAAAAAGCATCTCCAACTTCTTCTAACTACGCTACTTCTTTGGAAGTAGAGGCTCCATTTTCTATTTTAACTACTTGCTATCTTTTGACTTTAGTTTTTATTGGTTTTGATATTATCTCAGCTCTTATTTCTTTGCTAAGGCAGTTGTCTCCCACCAAAGCTTAATATCGAACTTGTCAGACCATTTAGGATTAGTTTTACTACTTCACGGTCGGTCATGATCATATTATTGGACTCTTAGGCACTTGCAGCCATGAGCATTTAATTAAGAACTTTAATGATCAATAATTTGGACATCTCATCTATCTTCCTTACATAGATAGACTTGCCAATGAATTGAGTTTTATTGACATATTTGTATCTTTCTAGCTTCTAGTCCCAATTCAGACATAAAAGGTCTGTGCTACCTGTGGAAGTTAGGATATTTTGTTGCACTTCTATATTTTATCCGATATTAAAGTTATCCTCTACTTTGAGTTTTTTGAATTTTTTTTAAGGAGAGATTCGACTTAAATACGTTAATTTATTTAGATTTTTTTTCATTGATATTTAAAATTTTTAGTCTTTTTTCGACTTCTTTTAAAATTTTGTCCTTTGTACTCAACTTATCCTTTTTGGATAGATTTGTTAAGCTAAAAGGTATTCTATTGAAAAAGTTATTTTGTACTTGAATACTCTTGATTTCTTTATTAGTGGGAGGTTTTTGATTAATTAAAAGGGTTTTGCAATAATTTTCTCGATATAAGAACTTATGAATTGGCTTTGATTTCACCTCAGTAGACCATTTTCCAAGTTTCTTTATCTCTAATAGTACATAGATGGCCAGAATCTTTCTCTTGATTAAACTATGTAAAGAAAGATGAGAACAGAGACCTCCTACATGCATGGTCCGTCAAACTCGAGCCCAATTGTGAGATCAAGCATAGCATAATAGTTTTTGTAAAATATCCCACAATTGTCGGTCTGGATTGGTGTACCATTTGTGGAATAACCTACGAATATGAAGACGGGTTTCTAGGAAACATGCTTGAGGAGGGAGGAGGGCAGTGATAGCCTTTTTATCTATGAACTGTTTACACCATCGGAACAAAGTTGTAAAAGGTTGACACTTGAGGGGGCATATTCGAAGGTTTTTTGTGCATGTTTATATATTCCTTTTTTTTTTTTACGTAAAATACATCAAACTAAAAGTTAAGGACATAAAATTTGATGAAAATGTGACAAATGTAACTAAAAAGTAAACATTTTCCCTTAAACTTAATTACCTACTAAGCCTAGATCTCTTATACACTATGGTAGGGGTAGTTAATATGCCAAGTTGATGAACAAAAAAGCTTTAAACATAACTACAACATCTTCCTTCCTTCCTTTCTTTCTTTCTGAAAATGATGCTTTTTCTGTGTAAACATTTCAATTTTAAAAAGAAAACTTGTAAAACTAAAACATATTGTACGAGTTTATAATAATCAAAATGAATAGATTTTGAGTGTTGGAAAAATATGGCAATAAATTAAGTTGAGTTTTTAATTGATCTCTATCTTTTTTTGGTACCAATTTAAATCTCTAATTGAATACTTTAGTGAACCATGTAATTTTTTAAAGTTTAACTAATTGATAAAAGTAAAAGATCAAACCATCCATCATTGAGATAGTAATCAATGCATATCATAGCTTTCAATTGCATTGACAGACACACCATCTTGCTTGACTATATATAACTTTAAGAAATGACATTTTATTTTTCTTCATTGAGCAATTAATTGAGCTACAATAATTTTGTTTTTAACCTAAAATATATGTGTCATGAATTCAAACCGTATACAGGTAAAACCCTAGGGTTTACAACATTGAACTGTGGATTTTTTTTCTCCAATTTCCCACATTATATATATATTCTTCCAATTTCCTATACATACACACACATATATATATTAAAAAAACATAATATAATTGAAACCTTGAATACTATTCTTTTCAGAATGATTGGATAGTTGCCACAAATTTATAAAAATGTCCAAAATCGTACCAATCGTTTTGTATTTTAAGAGTGTAAAATTTAGAAAAACTAGCAAATTAGTCAATCTGAGCATATATAGTTGAATAGTTAAGACGACACTGATTACCCTTCTAAAGATTTAAAACTTTGAAAACATCACTTACTACCATACATTGTTTTCGACATATTAACAAATCTTCCCAACAACTATCAAACCCTAACCTAAAGTGAGAGGCAATAAATACAAATATATGCTGCACAGTTATATATATGAACCCAATAAGAGACATCAAGAGAGAGCTTACCAGAAAAGTTGATCAAAGCTATTTTGTTCTTTCCAATATCCAAAATTTACTAAAGGAAAAGGTACGTGTGAGGAATGAAGCCTGGTCCGAGATCATTTTTTCCGTTCAATCAACACCAACAAACTTTTCAAATACGAAGAAGAAGAAGACTACTTTTAGTTGGGAAAAAAACAACATAGAATAACAATTTTGAAGATCATAAAGAAGAAAGCAAGAAAGAAAACTTGAAAAAAATGACATGTAGTTTTATTTCTTCTCCTTTCAAAAGGTTTAACAAAAAAAAAAAAAGAAGAAGAAGATTTCGGAGCAAACTCCATTCCAAACACCCCTGTTCCTATCTCTCTTTTCTTTCTCATTTGCAAGACTCAACAAGAAGAGGAAAGAATGGACAACCTTGTCCTTAAAAAAGGATTTTTTTTTTTTTTTTTTTTTTTTTTGCATACCCTTCCAATATACGAAAAAATTGAGCTTGAGAGAGAGAAAGTAAAAGAAGAAGGGAAGCCATGAGAAAAATAAATAAAAAAGTGAAAGAAAGAAGATTATTGATGCATTATTATTTGATGGTGGGAAACATATGATGACAGACAGGTCATAGAAAGCATAAAAAAAAAAAAAAGTAATAATAATAATAATAATGAAAATGGAATTGAATTTGGTGGTTTTTGGAGTCATCACCTTGTCTTGTTCTAAACCTTTTTATATGCTGTATATTTAACTTGTAATTTCTCACATACTTTTTTCTAATTGGCTTTGCTTTTAAAAGAATTTAAGCACTGAAAATCAAGAAAGATAAGATGTAGAAGAGATGACCTAAAAGACATGTTTAGGAATGGGAAAAGAAAAGGGGGCATGGGGCCTCCACTGCCACACCTTTGTACTATATCCCATTATTATACATTTGAAGTTACATTTTTAAACAAAAACCAACTGAAGGAAATAAATGATATGTGGCCAACATGCGAGCGTCCATATAATTTCAGTGCTAAATTGACACTTTTTTAAGTTAAAGGTTCAAATTTCTCACATCTCTGTATTATGTTGTATTAAAAAATTTCACTGACAAAAAGTTATGTCATCGACACATTTTATTTAAAAATAATTAATTATCATTGAAGATGAATGTACGTTATATAATTTATTTTTTTCAATAAAAAAGAAAAATATTTTGGCTACACCCATCTTGATGTAGCCTTCTTAAAAGCATGCCATATGGTGGGGGGAAAATCAAGTTTTTATTTGATCACCGTATGATAAATGATGCCTTGAATGAGCGATAGTAAATGTGGCTGTTTTCTTTTAATGAATTACATAATTAATTTGTTGAGTGATGTGAGTTAAATGACAAAAGAAGTTCCTAACTAACTTGGATGGAATCCAACTCTTTTAATTTCGTCCATTTCATGCAACAAAAAAGGATTTCTTTTCTTTGTTCGAGTGATAAATTATGTATATCATAACTACTTAATTTATACTTTTGAAACAACACTGTATTCAATTCTCACATAATAAATTAATTAGACACTAAAACACTTTTAAAATCCAACATAAACTTGACATAAATGTTTTTTGTCTCTTGAGTTAACCGAGTATAGATATCATAGAAAAAATGTAAAACAAAAAGAGCATCCATGATCTTCATCCTTTGGCTAATTGTCGAACCTAACAAATTTACCAAGCAAAGAAGACATTCCAATTGAAAAGCTATGTCAATACAAGCTTAAAACCTAGATCACGTTTATGTTACTAGAACAAAAAAAAAAAAAAAAGACTTAGATCATGTTTATGCCACTAGAATAAAAAAAAAAGAGTAAATCTAATGAATTTTCATTGACAAATTAGTTATAATAGACCTCAATCATTAAGATAATTGAATTACTTTCGAACATGTTTACTTAACCAGTTTATTGTATTTTGTAAACAGAATTTGATATACCATTTTGTAAACTTAATTTGACTACCATTGTTTCTATTTGCTTAATTGTTATTATTAGTGTAGACATAATGTATGTGTGTATGAAGCAAATAATATTCTGCAAATTTTGGGGTTTTGAAATTTTTTCAACTAATACTTTACCAGCAAAAACAAAAAGGAAGAACGAGCATAGGGTTTCTATTCTCTGGTGAAAAAGAAAAAAGAAAAAAAAAAACATACAATTTGGCTCATATTCTCTCCCATAACAATTTTACAGAAAAGACCATTATTATTATTATTTCTTTACCCAGAAAGAAAGAAAATGAAAGACAGCAACACAATTCCAAAATTTATGGTCCTATCAATATTGACTATATCCAAAAATTTGGATCTGTTTCGTATTTATGTAAATGCTGTTGACCAAATACATTGATGATGTGGTCTTACCGATAAAATTTAACGATAGCCCAAAACATGAACACTAGACCAAATCTGAAAATTGTTCAAAAATACTTGTAAAAACACCGTAGGTCATACTCTTAAAAGGATAATTTGATTGACTTTTAAGTCGCCAAAACAACAAAAGTAATTAAATGAAACTACTTACGCTGTATATAAAGAGTAAACGTGGCCTTTTAAGTGAAACCTCCTCTTTGATTCCTATGAAAGGGAACTTAAAGATCCACAGATTCCAACTATAATCATATCAATAAGTCCCATTTTCTAGTGGAGTTTCTATGTAACCAAACTCTTCTATTCCCTTGAAAAAAAAAAGAACAAAAGCAAAACTCTTTGGTTCTCATTCCTATTCAATTCTCAAACGACAAGATAATTCAATTCTGACCAATTAAACTGAACAAAAAGTGGGGTTTCCTTTCTTTTTCACAAATCACAGACTTCTTTAACTTTTTCCTTATAACTGACCCCACAACCACAATGCATCCGTCATCTTTGTTCTTTTATTTTTCTTACTTTTACTTTTTTCTCTTCTTTTCTTTTCCCAATTTTCTCTCTTTCAACTGTGTCGCACATTTCCCCTTCATTTCAGTTTCATTTCCATGCAAAAGCTTGCAGAAAAAGAGAAACAAAAGGATATACATATGAGCTAAAAGATTAAACAGACAAATCACTTTTGACCACTCACCAGTCTTGTCACTTATTGATCCAACGGTTGATAATCACATGTTGGAAGATCAATGGTCATCACCAAGCAGTAGTTCTTATGCGGGCTCCACCCACATGGATCTGAGTCTACGAGGACATGCATGTCTTCTATGATAGGCTTCCCTGTGAAATGGCATCAACATGGGTTCATAATTAATTTTTAAGATCTATAAAGAATCAAATCACACAAAGTTTTATCATATTTTCTCCACCAAGCCAGCCCAATTAAGAATACAACAGAACAGAACCTTGCAGACAAACCTAGAGAAAGGAAGAGAGAGAGTGCAGCAGAACCCCAATAGCATTTTTACTGAAAGAAAAGATACCTGTTGTATGAACGGAGGGTGATATACAATCATGATAAAGATCCCAAGGAGTTCACAATTTCATACAGATAACTTTCAATGGCTGGTGTCGAGCAAAGGAAAAAGTTTATAATAATACAAAGTACGCATTTTGAGGGGGTTGGGGAAGCTGGATCAGCACACCTTGTAACAGGTATCCTTCCCGTTATTTTTTCACTAAAGCAGAATGAATGCCATAAATACTGTTTCTAATTTCCCCCTTTATTCCAATGAACTGAATCCGAATTCATGGGGTTGAATTCTATGATGGCTGCAAATTACACCATCAGGGCATGTATCTAAACTGTCAACTACTTTAAAAATCAAAAAGAGTTGAGTTAGAACAGAGGATGTACACTGAGCTCATTTTGTACAATTACATTTACAGCACTGTATTGAGAGGGAGAAACACCAAGAACCTAAATTGCTACCTGACTGACCCAATTCATTTGCAATTTCAAGATGGGTTCTTCACAATCTTAACATTGCTGTAGAAACGCTTCAGGTCCTTTATAGCCTTCTCCTCGATTTGAATTGAACGAATCGAAGATGGTGTGTCAACTTCTGGTTTGAACCAGCGGTTTATTCCACTGGAATCTGATGGAGAGCCTTGACCAGGAGTAATTGAAAAGCCAGCTGTTCTCACCTTTGGACTATTTGATAGTACTTGTTGTTTTCCTTTCTGCGAGATAAGAAAAACAAACAGCAGTGTCAGATTTCTGCTTGAATAAATTAAGAATTGACTTCAACTTTGAACTAATCCAAAAAAACAGAGAGATCAAAAGCTGCCTACCTGCTGCATCTGAATGTCCCTGAGAGATGGCCGAGAAGGGGGAGGAGTGCCAGATGCAGACCAGGGAGGAGTGTTTCTTTCTCCATCAGTAGCTTGAAAGGCTTGACTCGGGACGACAGGTATTGGCTTGGAAGACAAAAATGAAGCAAATCGAATTTTCCCTTCACTTTTACAGTCCAAGAGATCAGCCTGATCTTTGCTCTCACTCATCTGCTTCCCTATGGTTTTCCGCTGCTCATCCTGAATTTCACGCAATGTTGTAGACCCCTTGGCAACTTTAGCCCCACCCCAGGCTGGGCCTTCCATTTTAGGCGGTGGTGGGGGTGGGGGTGCAGCTACATCTTTGGTCATATCATCAAGAGCGCCACTCAAGAACATCGACAGCCCACCCTTCCTATTCTTCTTCTTCTTCATAGCTGTTGTATATGAATTTTTATCCTTTGACAAGTCTGCATTTTTCACCATGCTTGAATTGCTTTTCTTCGAAATACAAGTGGATGGCTCAAGAGTATTAGTATTGTTAGCTGTTTCTTCAAAGATGGTGTTATCTCCCTGTTGGATATAATCAATCAATTTTACATCAATGAAAGAAAAAAACGAAAATCGCAATCGAGGGTAAAGACAATGCAGTAATCTAGTTGAAACTAAAATGTGAAAAAGGTCAGATTGGAGCACCTTAAGAGCCAGGTACAAAACAATGGAAGACCACAGTCATTACTGAAAATTAGGGCAACGTAGTTTTCAATCAAATGACCATTTTGGGTGCTAGGACTACATTTTGTTTTTGATGAAACAAAAACACCTTTAAGACTCGAGAAAAATAACATATTCGAGTCAAGTAATTATTTCAAAAACTTCATTTTCGTTTTTTTGGCCTATTTAACAACAGTTGAAGTTATTTTTACCTCAACCTAAACAATAGCATCACAACTCTTCAAAATAGTTCAGCAAAACATCAAAAACTTGTTATCGAAGGGGCTTAGCTCCCAACTTCAGAGCTTAAAGCCCCCAAATAATGAAACAAACAAATAAAATTTCAGCCTAACCTTATTCTTGACTACTGAAAGCATTTCAACACCACAGGACCCTTCTATATGATCTGGTTCTACGGCAGATTTGGTAAAACCAGCTGAAGTTTCCAAAGGTTCTAGTTTGCATTTGTTCCTCCTCCTATGTTTTTTTGATGCCACAGTGTTTTTATTTCCTTTGTCTTCTGGAGCCATTAAAGATGGTTTTTCCAGCAGGTTAACCACTGGAACACCAAGATCCAGAAGTGAACTTTCAAGGGCAGACTTGGTTTGGAGCTTTGCAATTTGTTGTTCATCAAGGAGATATCCACAGGACTGTTTTGATTCAAGCATCTCAATTTGCTGCAACTTTTTCCGCAAGGCACGAATTTGTTTGGAAATGGCTTCATTTTGATTACCTTCGTGGAAAAAAGAATCTGAACTTCGTTCCATTTCTTTTGTCATGTTACTCATCAAATGATTCTCTCGGGACCTTAAAATCTCATTCTCACTATCCTCCTCTTCACTGTTAATAATGACAGGCAAAGTAGCAGTCACAGTTGGGAGTCGACGATAGCTCCATGGCTCAGATGACTTTAGGTCTAACAACTTCTCGAGCTTAGCCATAACATCTGGAGAAGCATTAGCAATAGCTTGTGATGCCACTGTAAAAATGTAGTCAAGGTTCCGAATAGCTATGTCCTGGAACCAATTAGCAAATTAAAAATTAGTTGCAAAATATCCTATAAGTTTATTGCATTAGGCCAAATTTGACAATTTAAAAAAAAAAAAAAAAGAAACGGAACAGTCATATTAAAATTAAAGTTGAATAAGAAGTTTGCCCGAAGTGGTTTGTTCAGTTATAATTTGGTTCATCTGGTTTCGAATTTTAAATTGATTCCTGTGGTTTTGGCTTAGTTTTCAAAAATTCAAATTGACCTTTATGTTTTGATTGAATCTCGCAACTCATCCCTAAGCCGTCTTTTAACTGCCCACAAATCAACTAATTTTCTCCTATTTTACTTAAACCTAAAACCCAAAAGAAAATGTGAACTCTTGCCCATGAAACATAAAACATGTCATGTTTTCAATATAGTAAAACTAAGCAATAGCCTGGAAATCCTTGTAAGATTTGACAAACATAGGAACTAGAAAGTAACTTCAAACCAAAGGACCAAATTTGTAACTTAATCCAAAATTAACAATACATCCAACCCAAGTGGTTGAGCTTTAAAACACCTAGCTATGGTAGAACCATAGAGCCAAGATGGCAACTTATCTAGAATACCGATATACTATCAACTAAAAAGCCTATAGCAACAATCAAAACTGTCTAAAACTGACCTAAAAAATATTCTAACAAATTTCTAATTACTTTTATACTACAACCAAATCAATTGATCAAGAAATATATTATTGTGAAGAACAGGAAGACTATCATGTGCGACTCTCTAATTTGCAAAAAGTGGCAGAAAAGTACACCAGAAATCGTGATTAAAGAAAGATCTACTAGAAGTGAAACAGAAGTATTCCAAATAAAAGTTACTTTCTCAGTATCTATGTCTTCATATTCCATACCTCACAGTGCTTTCTCAAATCATTAGCCTCAAGTGAATCTGCAATTTCAAGCAGTTGAATAGCATTTCGTGGTTCCACTAAACTTTCTGCAGCCACTTTTTCACAAAGACTTTTCAAGCTAGGTACACAATGCAGTTCAGTGGCAATTTTCGGGGAAGTAGATGACTCAATAGCAGAGTCAATATCATGAAACATCAAATCTTCATCAAGCTCACGTAGTTCATCCATACCACTGGAACTCTGGTTCTTTGAAATTTTGTTCCCATTGACATGATAGGCAGGATGATAGAGAGAACCAACAATCAGTAAATGTGTTTCACCAACTGACACTGACGTAGCCCTCTTTATCCCATGCAAACGTGTTGCAGCTGGTGGCTTATCCTTGCCATTCTTCCCATCCCACATGAATACATCACCAATAGATGTAACAGCAGCAATCCAGTACTTTCCTGCTGAAATGCTGACCACATCTCGTCCACAAAGTGAATATAGCTACATGAAAGGAAAAACAGATCATACATCAATAAGTAATCAAGTTGGTTCAGAAGAAAAGAAACAAAACCAAAAGATCAAACCTGTTGGCATCTAAGATCAGCATCTGAAGAATCCCAACAGAATACCGCACCATCATCCGTGAGAGCCATGCTATGAACCATCCCGGCAGCAATGTTAACCACATGAAGCCGTTTCATTCTATGAAACTTTAGTGGGGTGTTCCCACTTTTCTTCAAATTTCTGGCAATTACAACACGCCTAGGAGTAACAAGCCTATGTCCCCAAGTGTAAACCTGCAACAACATGGTTAGAACCCTCTCTCTAACTAGAGCAGCTAAAACAACTGCAGATATTAACATATAATTCATCTGCTGTTACAGAATGACAAGATGTATGGCCTAGTCAAGTTAATTTCCTTAGAATTTTGAAATTTTACAAGCTCAAAAGTCTAAAGATTACCTCTCCATCAACCCCTAAACATATTGTGTGAAATTTAGCTGCAGCCACTCGAGCAAAGACCTTTCCCTTCAAGTATTCAACCACTCTAGGAGTGTAATTAGAAGCTGAGTTAGAGGTGCCATAACCGAGTTGACCTTCCCTATTGCAGCCCCATGTAAAAATTTCACCAGACTCAGAGACCACAGCAGTGTGTTTGTTTGCAGCAGCGACATCAACAATTTTAGACCTCAAAGAACTAACTCTGCGTGGTGTGGGTTGGGTATCAACAGAAGTGTAACCGAGTTGACCCTCTGCAGATCATAATTAGGAAAATCAGTACCTCAGAAGTCGATAGTACAGTGAGCATGGAAAGCAAAAGCAATGTGTTCCAATAGGAATGAAAAACAAGCTCCAGTCACCATCCAATTTTATACCATATTTCCCTTAAAAACTTTGCACATACGAGCTTAACGGCAGCCAGAATACTTTACCTCTATTAGATCCCCAGGTGAATACTTCACCACCCTCTGTGGCAATAACCGTGTGATGTTTGGCAGCAGCAATTGCTCTCACACGGCGAGAACCTAAACCAAAAATCACCTGTCGAGGGGTGATAACCGCAGCTTGACCACTGTTATGAATGAAGTCAAATGTATCTTATGAAAATATGTGGGAAATTTAAGGCTAGAAAAGAACATTCAGCCTTGTTTCTTGTTAAAAAAGAACATTAGCCAATTGTAACAGTGACAATAGCACATCAGTATCTCCCATTTGACTGACCAGCTCTCTTTAAGTCCAGGATTACTGAATTGAAAAATCGATAAAGAATGCACGGCACTCCTACTGCTGACCACTCAATACTATATAAATTAACACAAGCATTCAAATAGATGACTGAACAAATTGAATGGTACGTGTATGTACTTACTACTTCCATATTTATTAGAAGTAAGACTCTTAAAAAATTGTCAATAATGAAATGAGCTGACAAAAGGAAATAAAATGCATCATATGGAATTAAACAAAAACTCAAACCTGTGAATATCGAAGTCGGGGTGTCCAAGCCGGCCTCCCCTTCCAAAACCCCAGGTATAGATTTGTCCACAAGCACTTACAGCTACACTATGAAACTTGGAGGCAGAAACCAACTTGATAGAAGAACCATGAAGAGAATCTATTTTACATGGAAGCTTTTGGATGTGCTCATTGCCAGTACCAAGTTGGTAGTTAGTGCCACTACCCCAACTAAACAATTCTGTGGCAACTGAGAAGTGAAAATGAATGGGATGAATCTAAAATGATCAGCTCGATTAAGTTAATATCAAATGGAAGGCATGGAAGGCTAAGAAGGCACCTGAGCGAGGTTCACCTCCCACGACCTGCAATACAGGTCCAGAGAGAAGATCTATTGGTGTTCTACACTTGAAATCCTCCAACGTGATAGAGGCACCACACTGGAGAAGGATGCTTGCCACTGCAAGATGACCAAAATGTAGAGCTCTGTGAAGACTGCTCCATCCAGATTCACCATCCTGAAACAAATTATTAATGGTCATCCATAACCCTATGAAATGAAAAAGTTAAGAAACCAGTAAAAGCTAATTGGATTTTTTTTAAGACTCCCAAGAAATCCAAGTAATGTTCTTAATATTTTGAGTTAGCCTCCACATGAAGTATGACAGGTTTTTTTGGTATCAAGTTTACCTGGGAATTTGGCAACTAGGAAAACTTTGAGGTATGAGATAGTAGATAGTTCATGTCTTGTTACCTTTTGTGCGTGAAAATAGTTTTACATTATCCTATTTCTTTACAAACAACTGGTTGTAGTCTTCGGGCAATCTTATGGTTCATAGATAAGGTAGGGCCTGGACTTTGACCTGAAAGGAACAATAGGGTGATTTGTGACAAATCCAGGGATATGATAGAAGTTCCAGAATTAATATATCAAAAAGGAACGCAGCAGCCTGGTTCTCCTTCAACGCTGAATTCAAAGACTATTCAATTTGGGATATTTGTCTCAACTGGACTGTCTTCATTCAGCATTCACCTTAAGCAGGCTACGGCTTTTTTGAAGACTAGTCTTCTCTGTTTTGTTTCTTTTCTTGTATTGCTTTCCTTCAATTTACATTTTGTCTAGTTTGGCTGGTGTGTACTGCTCTATCTGATCCTTATATGGTCTTTGCTTTTTCTTTGGGATATGATGGCGCTATGGGATGTCAACCTAGTTGAGATGTCCGGGTACCTAATCCTATCTACTTATTTCTCTCTCTAGGCTTCTCTATTATTTTCCTTGTATAATTCTCTTGTACTTTGAGATTCTGTCAATAAAGAAGCTTGTCTCCGTTTCAAAAAGAAAATATATCTTATTGTTCTTATTTGCGTTTCTTTCCCTCTCATTCTATAAGAGTATTCCCACCTTAATATAATTAACTCAAGTCCAAATACTTCTGTAAAGTCCTACTAGGAGTCAACAGGGCAACTTTACTTCTAGAATTAACCTGTTTCTTTCTTATGTTCTTGCATTTCTCTCCATGAAAGTTGGTTTCTCACAAAAAAGAAATTATTATTATTATGATAATTTATAAATAAATTGTGTTATAAAAAAAAAGAGTTTATAAATTAATTAATTAATTAAAGGAAAAAAAGTGTTTCTCTTTAAAGAAAACATAAAAAAGGCTTTAATAAAAAAAAATGGTCGTAATGACAAAGAAATCACTGAAAGAAAATGGTATACTTCTAGGAACTTGAAAGATCCTCAGGTTTCTTTTCAACAACTCCCACAGAATCTCAAAGAAAACATCAAAAAGAAAGTACATCTCCAAGTACAACATTCAAACAAAGAGTTCGACCTAATCACTGATCTAGGATACCCCAGCATTGGAAAATGAAATCTTCAAAACTTTTTGAATCAAGAGACAACTTATTATTGATATTGAATGATTACAAAAAGAACAAAGAAAAGTTACTCCCTTTTGAAGTAGACAAAACTAACCCCAAACTGTTAATTTTTAATTATTGCTATTGAGCCACATTCATTCTTCTCTCGATCCACTCTGAGTCTGAAGATCATCCTTCAAAAAAAAAACCTTCGATTTCTTTCACGCCAAACCTCCCAAATGACTTTTTGAAAGCATGTACCCATATCAAATTGGCTTCATTTTTTAGCTGTATTCCACATAGAAAACTGAAAATAGCTGTTCTTGGAGCATTTATCTAAAAACACCTGTTACATATGTAATCTTGATCTTCACTTGTTCTAAAACAAAGACTGCAATTGGTGGCTATATCATCCGTAATCTATCTGCTGTGTGTAAGCGCACCCTTATACAGAATCCATAAAATGTACATTTACTTTGGGCTTTTCAATTTCCAGAAAAAAGTTTAGAGACGAAGGGAAAATTAATAAGAACCTTCACTAAAGATTTCCCCAAGAAAACTCTTTAAGACTACAATTATTCCTTCTTGAACTAACAGAGGCTCCCTTAATCGCAGCAAGCAGCAAGTAAATCATTTCATTCGTCCATCTCCTCCTCAAGTAGGCATTAATCATAACAAGTAAAGCCCACACATCCACTATCACCTCCTCCAGTAGATTTTTGTAAAAATCTTCCAAGGTCAAATTTTTCCATCCCAGGAACCACCTCAAAAGACACAATACTTGTTAAGACAGACCTTGACTACCTATTCAGATCTCCTTCCATTTTCAACCAACCAAGAATTCTTTTTGTTGGCCACTATATTTTGACATATCTCATCAAGTACTTCTAAAACCCTTTTCTTTGATTTGTAGACCAGTCATGTTCATCCTTACAAGTTACCATGTATACTAGCCACCTTGCTATAATAGCAAGGTTCGCTAAAAGGGTTCAACTTTTCTTTCTCAAGCTACCATTTCCAAAGTGCACCACATTCCAATGGCTTAGATATACCTGGGCATGAGAAATAATGGTGTAGAATACAAAGGGTAATACATTTCGAGAAATAGTGATTAGACATTACATACACTGCTCTCAAATCTACAACTAGGCAAACACTAAGAATTGGATCCATAACTTTTCAACCCTTTACCAAGTCTTTGATTAGAAGCCACTGAGAATCACTTCTCTAATTCTCAAAGTTAAAGACATGAATATTGCATGATTGTGTACAGGCACTAACCTAGCTGTTGGGTACAAAATCACCAATCTTAGCTGAAATTTACTTTCTTAAAGACAGAGTAATGTACATTTTATTCACAGCAGCATTGTGTGAACTAAGTTAAGATCGATCCTTTATCTAAGGACATGATATTTTCCATTCGACACACTCCATGAACTGCCTCTAAAACCTTGTGTGCTGTCAACTTTAGAGAGGGGCCTACAAAAGAAAAAGGACACAAACAAGGACATAAAAAATAAACAAATAAAAAGTTAAAAAAGAAAGAAGCTGTCCCCATTGTGTGCTCTCTCTCTACCTCTCTCTCCTTGTCCTTTTTCTTTTTTGCAAATTTTTAATAAGAGATGAAAGTGTATTGAAGAACCAAGAATTTACAACTTAAGGGCAGGGTTAGAGCTTCCCAGAGAAGTCTGCTTTAAATAAAAATTATTCCAATTGTTCAAAAGCAACAGGATTGGATAATTACAAAAGAAATGGTTATAGCTATGGCACCATCAAGTGGTCTGAAGCTGCAAATTTACAGAGTATTGAACTAAAGAGCCTTTTGTTTCTTTCTAACCAATAACCCCAAAGGAACGCTCTCTGAGGCAAAACCCCAAAGTTGCTAACTTTCTCCCTTTGCTAGAGAATCAGAAAGATAAAGGGTATGTACAACAAACGTTGGACAAGATCCTTTAAAACAGGGTATTGGAATGAGCCTCACTCCAAGACTGGATGACTCAACACCTCTAAATTCTCATATTTCTTTCAAGCCACAAAATTTGAAGAATGTCGCGGAAGACCCAACCCCTATTACAAAAAAGCAGGTTAACAAGCTCCTCCTCCATGATATCACTATTTACTAGGATCACAGGGAAACTAATAAGCTACAACAAAAGCTAAGTCATAAGTGTATGCAATATCATATATAAATTAAACATTAGCACAAGTCCTGAAATTTCCAAGTAAATAATTTATAAGTTAACTAATAGAGATTCGTAATGTGTCCTTAGTTTCAAGAGTAAAATTCAGTCCAAAAGACTTAAATAAACAGAATTAGTTTTTTTTTTTCCATTTCTTTTAGACACAAAGGTTGTGGCATGAGTGAAAATTAGAGACAGGGAACAAATGTACATTCATGCTAAGAAAGCACTAATTTTCTCTTTTTACGAAAAACCAAACTTTCATGGAGAAAACATGGAAAAGAAAGAGGGAGAGATGAGAGACCCACAAAAGGGAGCTAAACAGATAATTTACGATACTCAACCCAAATCTGACACAAAGAACACCAACCAACATACCCTAGCATCAGGATCGGCACCAGCCGCCAGAAGCCGCCTTACAATAGGAATATGATTTCTCCAGGTTGCAAGATGAAGAGGAGTTAGACCAAATGTGTTCCTTGCATTAATGCTTCCCCCATTCCTCTTCAGCACTGCCAATGCTGAATCCACATCTGCCAATGAGCCTTCATGAACAATAAGCCATAGATCTTTCTGAGAACTCATTGATGAAGATTTACGAAATGAAGTCTGTACATTTTGCTTCTGTCCTTGGGGTGAAACTAGAACATCCATTTTTTAAGATGCGCAGTAGTCTAATTTACTTCCCACTATAAACTTTTAGAAGAACAATAAATAAATTCTCCTCAACTCTTGAAACATCTATGACAACTGCTATTTAAGAATGAGTTGTTTGCCGTGAATAAAATTAAAACGTCAATTGACAGAAATCTGGTAGGAAGAAAGTCCTTTCAACCAACTTATCTTCTACATGAAAAGACCTCCCTTCATCTTAGTCCATGTCATATTAAATATCCCAGACTAAAATCATCCTATAGGTAATTAGCATATTCCTTCAATGGATTAAAAAGCATCATTTCATGATCATCTTCATAATTATTGAAGCCACACAATATAGCAGCCACTCAGAAAACTAATCACTTGGAGTTGGGACAAAAAGAAAATCCACGTGCAAGCAAGTGAAGCAGAACCCTGCATTTAGATATCGTCTATCAATATGGTTAGCTTTCTAAAAATAAATTAAGTAAAAATGAAGTACGAAAAAAATTGTAGATGAACTGAATCAAGGTGACTAAGGTTGGTTTATACATAAAATAGAATGAGCTACCAAGAGAATAAAAGAGGCACAGCACAACAATTTTTAGCTCAAGTAAGGAAATCAAATAAACATATGGTGAATCTCAATTATTAATAATGACGAGAAATTAGAGCATTCATCAGCCTCATAAAACCAGTTCATGCCTTGCCTATCTACAGACTACTAAGTATGGTACTTCCCGAATTTTCAATAAACCGGTGACAAAGAAGAATATAAAGGTAGAAAGTGTCTCAGAAGCGTTTCTCTTCTATTTCATTCCAGAAGAAAATGCACCAAGAGGCAACCAATAGTATACAAATGCAGAGAAAAATCATGAACTCAGAGAGCAAGAAGAGAACATTTTTGTCGCTAAACTAAGCATCAGAAATGACAATAATGCATACATATACTCAAAGTCGTACAACCGTTCTACTGACATTCCTAATCGTGTTTATTCTTCGAAACAGGATCTAAACTATATTTACAAAAAATTAAAAGCTTTTGAAAATTACATTAAGTGATGAAGAAAAAAAAAGAAAACTAGAGAGCCCCATTCATAGTTCTCCAGTGAATTCTCATGCGTCAAAAGAGACGCTTGTTTGCAAGCATCCCTAAATAAATCCCCCAAGATCACAGAAGATGAAAACCAAGAAAACATCAATAACAGTTGTCAAACAATCAGACTCGGATCCCATCTCCTTGAAATGGAAACCGGGTCGAGCAAAAATAGAATTTTTCCCTCAAAACGAAACAACCCCAGAAAAGAAAATGCCAACTATATCCAAAAACACGCAACAGTCTAGACTAAAAAGCTGAAAGCAAACACCACCACTTTATCAAAAAATCACGCCAAGCACCCAAAAAAATGCTTCTCAAAAACAGCTCAAGATCCTGAAAACAGACCAAATCCCGCCTTCGCTTCAATACCAACCCGACGAAACTCTACTTACAGGATCCAATTACGAGCTACAACAATTGAAATGAAAAGGGGAGATGAAAACAAGAAGGATGAACATAAAAACGCAGTGGAAAACCTTGGAAAGATTGGAGAAAACAAGAATAGGCTTCAAAATTGTAGGATTATGAAGTGGAGAAGAATGAAATATATGAAAGAGAAAGAATATACCTGGAATCAAAAGCGCACAGTTTGAGAGGAGAAGAAGAGGATGAGACAGAGAGAGAGAGGGAGTTTCCATCAGAAGCCGAAGCTGGGTTTCTCAGAGTGGGAAGGGCGGTTTGGGAATTTATGGGGATTTGACGGAAATGCCCCTTGAAGTTAGGGAAAATGACTCGCGTTTGATAATTGTTGGTGTCGTCGGGGAATTGTGATGTCACGTGCCCACGATCTCTCCCAGTGTTTCCCTTCTTGACACCTGGATGCTCCACTGCTTGACACCTCACGTCATTCACCACTCACAAAGCCAACACACAAAATTACTTCTTCCAAAGTTATAAAAGAAAATCGAAAAATTATCTTTTTAGTTCAAGTATATTATTTGTTTAAGTTCTATTATTTATATCTAAGTTAATAAGGTGAATTTATTCCACATTTTTTATTTTTGTATTTTAATATTAATTTTAGAATATCATATTACAATATATACTAAATAATGTTTTATTTTACCTAAATTTTGGTTTTCGTGCCATGGTTGTACTCTCTGTTCAAAACCACAAGGTTCTAGATTTGATTCTTGCATATGATAATTATTTTTACGAAATAGTTTTGAATCCGTCATTGTCACTTAACATTATCTTTGATACTAAATCACCTTTTTATTTTATTTTATATTATATTTTATTTAGAGTTTTTAATCTTTTCTTATTGTCTGACGAGTCATTAGACTTGAAAGTATTCGTATTTGTTAATCCTTGAACTCAATTGATTCATTAGACCTAATAAGAATCACTCAAATGTTTAAGCTACTAATGTAGTTTTGTTGCATTTAATTTTCTCTAAATATAGTAGCGAACGTGGTGGCTCATTAAACAATTAATAAGTCTGATGTTCATAAACTAGATAATTTTTTTGTTTGATTGTGTTACTTGGTGGACATGACCTCATTAAATTGAAGAATAAAAGGTGATAAGAATATGAAAAAAAAGTTATTGAATTAAAGTTTATGTTCACATTTTTCTATTGATAACTCAAAATAATTTCTTTAAACGAAAAAAAATGTTGAAAATATTTTTTAATATAGCAAATATTTGTATGACTCACTCATAAATAGTATCATATTAATAATTATAAATAAATAAGGAATATTGGAAAATAAGACAAAATAAACCAAAAACCTTTTGATGAAAATAAATTGAAAAGTTTCAAATAAGGAAAAACAAATTAAGAAGTTGGCAATTATGGGGCTAGAAATTTGTTGGACGGTATGAGTTGCAATTACATGTTTACCCTAATTGTAGGATGTAATTACCATTTTACCCATCGATATTTTAATTTGAAGGGACATCTGATTCTTGACTTTTCATATTCATATTCTTTGTTTTTTTTGCATTTACATATTGGACCAATAAGAAAAATGCGTGGATGCAAGTAATCCCATTTTTCTTTTTCATTCTTTTGTTTATTTATTTATTTTTATTTCCCAACAATCTCAAAATAATAATTCTTCTAATATAATTCTAACCTTATACAAATCACCATTAATATTTTTTTTATCTTAACGTCACATAACAACTCCAAATAATATTTAGTCAAACCTACTCATGTATTATAAGCTACAAAAGCTTTTGTATAGTTTGAAACAAAGTCCTCCGAGTAGTTTATGAAGTTAAGTAACTATCTGCTAGGTTGAAATTTTCCTACATCAAAATTTGATTATTCTCTCTTTGTTTTCCGACAAAAAGAAGTTTGGGTCGTTATTTGGTTTATGTTGGTGGTATACTAGTTGTTGGAAATAACTTAAAGCTCATTAATCACTTTATCTTCTCTCATAATTCACTTTCTGCTCTAAAGGATCTTGGAAATGTATCTTATTTTTTTGGTATTGAGGTCATCAGATCGGCTTATTCTATTTTTTTTGTCACAAGCAAAATTCTTTCATGATCTTCTTAACAGGGTTGAAATGGCTATAGTAAGGCCCTTACATACACCCATGGTTGTCGATGCATCATTATGTTTGAATGAGTCCTTTATTTCATTATCCATCTTTGTAAAGGAGTATCACCGGTGCACTTCGATATTGTACTTCAATCAGATTTGATTTGTGTTTTCTTGTTAACAAAGTTTGCCAGTTCTTACATGCTCATACTGTGAATGAATGGATTGTTGTTAAATGGATATTACGTTATTTATAGGTCACTAGTTCTCTGGGTTTGTCTTTTACTAAATCTAGAGATTTATCTCAGGCATGTTGATTCGACGAATTGTCCTGATGACAAAAGAAGTACTAGTGGTTTCTTCATGTTTCTTGGTTCTAATTTAATCTCTTGGTCTTCCTCTAAGCAAAAGGTTGTTTCTAAATCATTTGAGTTTGAATATAGCGTTACGTCTAACACCACTATTGAAATTATTTGGTTACAATCTCTATACTCTCTGAGATTGACAATGCTTCTTCCTCAGTTCCATTGTTACTATGTGATAATATAAGTGCCACACATTTGGTGGCAAATACGGTTTTCCATAATCACTCCAACACATACAGAGATTGATCATCATTTTATACGTGAGTGTGTGGCCCGTTGTCAACTTCTTGTTTGTTTTGTGCCTTCGAAAGATCAATTAGTTGATATTATGACTAAGCCCTTGCTAGCACCCGTTTTTGTTGTCTCAGAAACAAGTTCTTTGTTCAACATCGACTAGTTTCCCTTGTAGGGGACGAACAATTATATTTGTAGCTATTTTTCCTATTGGCTTATGGTCTTTTATTTGGTTTTGGTTTGTTACATTTTCTGTAAGTTTCTCAACCTCTTGGACTTTTAGTTCTCTCTCTTAGTGAGAAATATGAAATTTACTCAATGAATTGAAAAACCTTCATGATATATCTGGTGTATCCATACTTTTTGACATTTCATGGGTTGGACTTGTTATTTTGTCATTTTTGCAAAAGTAATAAATATATGATACAAGTCTAATTTTTAAAACTTATTTGTTAAATCTGCAAGAAGTCATTTTAGAATTTTAATATGATAAATTACATTCATATCTTCAACAAATTTTTCTAGTTTTTTTCTTCAAAAATTCATAGGAGAATTGAACTTGATTGTACCAGTGTTATAACGGTTGACTTATGTTTATTTTGACAACAAATTTTCTAGCATACTTTGCTCTTTTATTTCACATTTCATTTTATCCTTTTAAGTAATTTTTTCATTTGGGTGGATCTCACATAGTTTTTAAAATAGAATGCTTATATGGAATGTAATAATGGAAATAAATGTAATCATTTACTCATACCTCTATTTGTATTGTATTGGTTTTCTTTTTAAGAGAGCTTAAATGAGAATTTGTACTATTGATCTTTTAGTAAAAAATATATACTTTAATCAATTAAATTTAGGCTTAAAGTTATTACCTCTAAATATTATTCATCTATGATATTAATTTATATATTAAAAAAAATTGTCTTCAATAAGCATAATTAGGTAAATAGATGCCTAACATTATCCTCAAATGTAGAGATAGAACTATTTTTTTTCTTTATATATATATAACTTTAGAATATGACTAGATCCAACATCATACAAGGACAATTTTAAAATAATAATAATAAACAATTAATAGATTAAAAAATCCAATGATTGACCATTCAAGCAATATGACTTTTCCAAGAGTAGGATAATTCTTTTATTAAAAAATCAAAATAAAATTCAGCTCTTTTTTAATAATAATTTTGATAAAGTCAGAACACTTTAGGAAAAAGCATATCCAAAAGAAAACTTATTATATGCAAAAATGGAAAATATTAATACAAAAGTTCAATGGGGATGCAAATTTGTTTACCAATTTTGTGTTTGCTAGCTTATTTCAAATGCCATGCCAATTTTTTATAAACTTTAGTTTAATTATGAATCACTGCTTCAAATTATCAATTTTGGTTAATAAATAATAATAATAATAATAATAATAATAATAAAAGGGAATAACAATTAGATTAAAAAATAATAATTAAAGATTAAAATGAATCAACTAAGTGATCGGGTCCACATGGAAGTTGAAAAGGTAAAAGAGTAAGAATGGAATAAAAGCCAAATGACAGGTACACTTCACATGCACATCACGTGTTCTTTTTTCCTCCATTACTTCATTCATTTATATCTATTATATATCCGATTATTTTTAAATATTAAATAATAAACTAATGAACCAGTGCATCACTATAAACTACTATATGTATTTATTGTTTTTCATCATGGATACGAATAATACTTGATTTATTATAATTGTGATATTTTACTATATTTTTAAGTATATTTAGAAGTTTTGTAAATAATTTAATTATCTTACATTTTTTTTTATCACATCTCTCATCTCTTATGCGCCATTTGCATCTTAGTCATATTATTCATGTCTTATGTTAAATAGTACATGCCTCTTATGACCAAGGATTGAAAAATCGTGATATATCGCTATAATAAGATTTTCGATAGAGATAACGGAGGTGAACATTTTTTTTCACATTGATATATCAATAATATATCAACGATTCTTCGTTTGTGTATATTTATATCGATATGAACATTGGCAAATGTGGATATATCAAGAAACATAGGGAAAATATTGAAGAAATATCGTGGATATGTTGCGAATTTTCAACACACACATATATATATATTATTATATTTATCTTTTTTATTTTTTAAATACAACATTTTTCCCCTCAAATTTCTAATTAAAATTGTAGATCAAATTTTCAAAAAAATCAACTAATTCAAATGGAAGTGGTCAAGCTCCAGACAATATAAAAGGAGGTCGAGAGTATGAAGAACTTAGCCTCTTCATGAACAATCTCAATCCCCCTGTGCCACAGCTATAAGACTCCAACCATGACCATATAGCTGGTGGACCAAGAGAATTGGAGCAATAGGAAAATTTTTCGTCATTCATAGAAAATCCATACGTGATAATGTTCAAATTGATGCAAACACACTAATTTTGAAGCAGTCACTATGGACATGGTCCATGGACAATATGTTAGTTATTCATATGTTATAAAAATAGATAGCTATAGTCATTCAAGTGGTTATGATTCCTATGATTATATTGACGGGTGTAACATATCAATTTACACAAGAAGAATACAACTTTTTTGTGAAAGTGATGAAGACTCAAATTCAGAGCCTCTATATTATTTGCATTCTTTAGAACATTCTCATTTGGGTGGAATATGGTTTAATCCAGTGTATACTCCTATTGGCAGCATTTGAGGTTGATGTTGGACTCATGGATGACATACTTCCAACTATGTTAGAAATTTTGAGTATACTATGACTTGGAACAATATTGTCATTACGAAATAAATTATGCTAATGTTGGGCTATTACCTCATTATTATCTTTTTACTATTGAGTCTTGGTATTTAAATTTTATCTTGTATGACCTAAACTTTATTAATGAAATATTTAGTTCATAGTCATTTTTTGGTTTTCACTATTATAAATAATTCAATTATCGATCATATTTGGATTCTAATTATTGATTTATGTACTTAAAGTTAGAGTTTGTTGCTTAAATAAACTGGTTCTAAACTTTCACTAAAAAATTCACAATATTTTATAAGTTTTTGTGATATTCTTGATTTTTTTTCCAGAAATCTATTGATATCTAAATATTCGTCCATATATTCATAAATTTTAGCTATCGATATTCTACCGATAAAAATATTTCAATACTAGCTTGCTTATGAATGTATCTTTAACGTCTAGGTAATGTTATATTTTAGTTGCCAAATTGTCTATAAATAATGATATTTTGTGAATTGTCACTATGTGAGACAATTCACAAAATTGTCATTATTTGAAGAAAAAATTACTATGTAGGTATATTAGATGAGACATTTTCTACCTGTTATGTCTCAAATATTCTTCCACAACATAAATATCAAGAGAAATGTTTGTTATGAACTCATTTCATGTCTTACAGTGGTTGGACTAAACAATGACTTATTGATAAAAATTGCAAATCGTGGCCAACTAGAGCAATATCATTCCCTGAAGTGAATGTTGAATTTTAACAATGGCAGTCGAGGTTGTGACTCACACCCCCTCTTTAGCACCTTTTATGGCTCGAGAAAGACGTGTGAAGCCAACAAGTATCGACTCTCTATCGACATTTACTGACCAACTTAACTTAAACTGACTCAAATAAAAAGCAATAACTTATGAGAATTTACAACATACTTCAAACATATACAACAAAAAACTTTTAAAAGTATAATACATGGAAACCTTTCAATATAAAGATACAAGATAGCCTTAAACATATCAAACTTTGATAAAGCTACACTAACTCTGACACAACCATATACAAGTCGAACACCAGACTACGACAAAGCCACTACCTTGTACCACTTAAGCCCTCTTTTTTATTTGAACTCATAACCATCTACTTCAACATCATAATTGGCCACATGCTACAACTACACCATATGGCTTGAGTTGATCCATAGTTACCCTTATGTCACATGGTTAAATTTTTCAACAAACCAAACATGCGGCACTTGGACTATCTTGATGTCAAAGAAGCCAAGTAAGCCCTATCGAGCAAAGGGGTTAGTGCACTAGAGCACTTAGGACTTGTGAAAAAGTAAGCAAAGTGAGTGAAAGTTTAGGAGAATTGTAGAGAGGTTTTGTTAATGCACAACTTTGCATTGTTGGTTACAAATAAGCTCCCTAATTTGAGTATATATAGACATGCCAATCAACCCTAGCGGCCTTAAGAAGGTCAGCCTTGAACTTCTCTAGAGTCCTCTTATACATTTTGCTCTTACAAACATCCCTAGAACATTTTAGACACTTTTAAACTTATCATGACACTTCTGAAGTATCACAGACTCTTGATCGTCATTAAAAGTACCATTATAGAAAGTTCCAGTCTTGTCTGAGCGTGTCTTGCACTCTCTAGCACGTTCTGAAGCCTTTCTGAGTGTCTTGGAGCATTCTGGCGTTTACTGACACTATCTACGGCCTTTTAGAGTCTTTTGGACTTGTCTAGGACATAGACGTGTTGTTTAGGCCTTTCCAACACACGTTTGACTCTGCTTGGGGCCTTCTGAGCATGTTCATGTGCTCGGACCTTGGCCTATGCATGCATGTTTGCTCATGGGCGTGCGACCATGTAGAGGGCCTATGGTGGGCATCTGCCAGTGTGATGGGCACACGCTTAGGTAGCACATGGGTGTCATGGGCTGTCGTTCGGGATGCCTTGGCACTTGTCAAGACCCATCCTTCGCATTACTAAAGGAGTTTTGTGGCATGATTTGGGATAAATTTATTTGTCATTTTGGCGAGTTGTGAGCACTTAGCTGCCCACTTAATGTGAACAACAAAGGCTTCTTGGATGCATGGTAGCATTGTCTTAACCCTTCTTTGTTGCCTAGTTCCTTATCAACAATGTTAGGCCTCCAACGATCCGAGATTAATTGGTTAAACCCTTTTAGACTAGGCTAATCAACATTCATTAATTGACAAGTCATTCCACTAAAGTCATGTAGTTGCAATTTCCTCACTATATATATATTTGTGTCCATATGATATAACCATGATTAGTAAGTTAATCCTTCACACGTTTTTCGTAACCTTAACTGAGTCAAATATCGTTTTACCTTCGAGATTACATCTTGCTCCTTAAGTTTCACTGACTAACTATGAACAATTGGTTTAAAGTCGAACTTATAAATTGAATCTCTCTCAGGCCAATGAGAGGGTGGGACCCCTTGTTCAAGATCTGGATTCAATCCTTAAGGGAACAACCTATCTACTAATCCTATAGCGAGTAGGGCCAATTCCATCTTACACCTATGTCCCTAGCTATCCATCCAGTCTTACTCTTGAAATGTGAGGCTTATTGAGCCAGGCTGCTAGATTGCTCTCAAATATGTAGTTCTAAGGATAATCCCGTGTGAACAGAAATTCATAGTTAACTCAAGATTAAGATTAAGTTGTCTAGGTTATCAATAATCGAAATAGTCATTTTATATAGTCAACAATGTTATAACGTAAAAGTGACTATTTCATGGTTCCAGTCTTATGTAAGTTCTTTACATAGGATGCCCTCACTTTTATGTCTCTACATGAATGATTCAATATCACATCGTTTGTACTAACCACAAAGCGGTCGCATCCATAATATCTCCAAAATAAGACACTCAACCTTATTCATATATTATAGACCATTTAGGCTATATATTCAAACTTGATCCATATTGATACCTAAAGTTCAAATTTACTCAAGATATAACATGAGACCTTAGTTTATTAGGTTCAAGATTATAGTATTCAATTTCACTAATAATTCATCGATAACAACTTTATTGAAAAAAATATGATTTTAAACTACAAACTACGAGTTTTAGAACTTAAATTCTAACAAACCAAAATTTATCTTTTTTTTTTATATATAATTTTATGTGGAGAGAAAATAGATTTTCTTGCTAACATGAGCTTAGCTCAACTGACATCTGTATGTACTTGTGGACAAGAGGTCAAATGTTCAACTCCCCACCCTTGAATTTTAAGATTGTTTGAAAATAATTAATAAATTGTCTATAAAAATATTAGCCATAATTCTATTTTACATGTGATTGAGTAGGGTTCCTTCAGAATTTATTAATTCCTTAGATACATAAAATTTAAAATTTCTCATTAAACATCCATGATGGAGATTAAAATATCAAAATTGGATATCTTAATATTTTAAAGTAAATGAAATTTTTTGAAACTAAAATAAATTCCATTTTTTTGAAATGGCTCTTATGGGATGCATACTCATCGATTCATTTTTTTTCATTCTTAAATGTGCATTGAGACATTTAAGAAAAACCAAATATTGGTAATTTAGTTTTAAGAAAATAAAATTTGGTAACCATTTTCATTAATGTTATATGCACTAATTTCCCTCCATACAATTGACTCCCGAACCTAAATATGTTAGGTAAACCAATATTAATAAAATTGGATGATCAATCACACCTTAATATGGTTCATAGCAACTCTAAACCTATTTATTTTAAGATTTAATATAGAGAACGTTAGCCACTTCATGTCCCAATCATGTTGCAACAAATAGATCACGAACTTATTAACTACATACTGGAAAGTTTAGAGATGACATTTTTAAAATTCAAGAATTTAATAGACAAAAAATCCAAAGATAAGAAACTTTTAATACACTCTTGAAAGATAAAAGACAAATAGAACAAAATTTACCATATAGGCATATGAATGAGTAGAATGCTAGAAAGATGTACGTGAATGGCATGCAGCATGAAACTTGCTCTCTCACGTCTCTTTCAATTCACCATTTAATACTCTGTTTGAATTTTATGAAAAGTGTAACATCATATTAACTATCTAACCGGAGTAACCAATACACTTTTATAATTTGTGGTCACATTCTTTTATTCCTCCTTTTTATTAGGTATGAACGTTTTTGTGAAATAGTTGGCTGTTGGGATTTTAAATGAAATTAAAGTTTTAATATTATAATGGACCCACTCAAACAATTGGCCTCACATGCTAAACATAAAATAGATAATAATAATAATTATAATAAACAAACAAATGAGTTGTTTAAATATAAAAAAATGACAAAAACCTATTTACAAGTTATAGTATACTTTACAGCACCATATAATAAAAATTGATACAAATGTAAAAGCTAATAGAAGTCTATAAGTCCTTTTGCTACTTCTGCAAATAGTTTGATTGGAAATTTCTCAAAAATAAATTAATTAATTAAGGTGAGCGAAAATGTGAATAAGAAGCAAGCTGAGCCACAAACTTGATATTTCTAAACAAATAATTAAAGAGTATAAGACAAAAACATAATTGGACTTTCTTTACACTTCCATAACCAATTTTACAAATGCAAAATTGTCATCAGCCAAACACCATTGTAAAAGAATATGAACAATATAAAAAAATAATACTTAAAAACAACGAAAAAAAAAAAAAAACAATAGACAGTACTGAAGAAATAGAATACATTCAAGAAACTAATTTCAATACCTCACTGAAAATACAAGCAACCAAGCCAAGTGAGCGGTAAGTTTTAAGATTAGGCAACAACTGGGGGTTCCTGCATGTTTCAAAGCAAAAAGGTTAGCTACAACAGAGTGCAGCCAATAATGAACCTTCTGCAGTTCAAGTTTCAACTAGAGAGAATTTCACAGAAAAAAATTATTAAATAGATTAGTTTTGTTAGTTTTTGTGTCTCGATTCATAACCATCTGGTTTCTTAAAGTAAATTCTTGTAAGCACTACTACCACCCATAAATTTCTAGGCTTTATTGGCACTTTTTACTCAAGTTTTCAAAAACCAATAGAGTTTTGAAAACTTCAGTTTTTCATCTTTAGAACATGACTAAATATTCAAGTGTTTATCTACTAAATATTCAAGTGTTTCTTTAAGATAGGTGAAAATAATAATAGAAAAATTGTGAAGAAACAAACAGATTTCAAAAACAAAAGTTTTAAAACAAAATAGTTGCGAAATGAGATCTTAGTTAGGTTAATTTTTTTTATTAGCTTTTATGTAGATGTTCGTTAGTTCGTCTATAATCTTGATAGACTTTGAAGATTTGTTTGAATTGAAAATGATAAAAATAGATTTTGGTTTGTTTTTTTTTTTTTTTTGTACTTACACATACTTTTTAAAATAAATCCAAACAGGTAAGTAAGCCAAACTTTGGTTGTTTGTAAAGAGCTTTAAACATTAATGAAAAAATGTTGATTTTAATTAATCGTTTTTGTTATTAACACCTTGTGTTTTTCTTTATGACTCCAAAAAGCCTAGGTTCTTTGAAGGAGACATGAACAAGATGAGGTTTTAGAGAGCTCTCTTTTTTGGAAAAATTTCTTTTGTAGGCATGGTTTTGGCTAATCCATAAAACAAAAAACTAGAAAATATATTCAAGTAACTAATTTAAAAAAACTGTTGTTCCTACGCTTGTTCTTAGCTACTCACAAGAAAGCTATTTCCCAAAGAATCTCAACTTTAAAGTCGTCATAGAAAAGAGTTTCATTTCTAAAACGCACCTTTGAAATTAAGTTTGACATAGCCAAATGGAACTTTTCTCTGGTTTTTGTACCTGCTGCTTGCCCTGCTTTAGCGACCTTGCCAAAAGCGCCATTTAGCCATGCAGCACTTGCTGTCACATACCTGTTCAAAGCCAAGATGGAGTGAAACAATTAATTAACTTCCGTCTGTTGTCATAACTGCTTAATTCAGAATGAACAGTAGAAACCACTGTAATTTATTTGGATAAAGAAATATATGACTATATGTCGACAAAGTTCTCAAGAAGTTGAAACACTAGGGACCTGTTTGAGAGCTGTTTAAGAAAACTAGTTTTCTACTTTCTTGCTAAGAGTGGAGAATATTCAAGATCTAAAATTTGAAGATAGCAGAAGGGAAGTAAAAATTTCTTAAGGGATGAGCTAGCAGAAAAGAGCAGTGCAAATGAAAATGACAACGAATGCTTCCTCAAGAATGACAATTCATACTTGCTTGTTTTGACAGCAGAGCCTGTATCATTGAGTTTCCTCTCAGCTGCGAAGATTGCAGCCATTGTTTTATCTGAAACATGAAGCTTTTGATCCACAGACTTGACTTTCTCGTTAACCACTGATATCCCAACTGTTAATTTCTCTGTAAGCCCAACCCTTCTGTCAAAGGATAATACTTTTGCAGATGCACTGGCTGTTAACCGATGTTTTTCGTCAAATGCTTTTGCCTTGTTCATGGCATCTTGTCCAATTGCTGAACCTTTAGCAAGCACAGTTGCGACTACTTCTTGTGCTCTATTAACATACATTTTTCCACTGCTAGGCTGGCTCGCAGAATCCTAGTAAATACAAAAAGATTTAAGGTGCGAAAACAAAAAAAAAAAAAAAAAAGAGGAAAGAAAAAAAAAGAAAAGGAAAGGTGCCTCACTATACACTTGTATAGTTAAATAAATCATGGAAATCAAGATCCACATGAAAATGAAGGTTTTACTTTTCATCCAGCTACATCAACTTAAGAAAATCTGAACAAATCTTAAACATTTCCATTTGATGATACTCCCCAGCCTTTGTTTTCCTTTAATAGTACATCAATGTGAAAGGATATGCTACACAAATACTTGATATTCGTAGAGTGGGGTAAGCACATTTACCTCAATGCTAGGAGAATTATTTTCTGTAGGCGTGAGACATGCAGCATTGTCTGCAACCCGTACTTCCTAAAAACATAGTAAATTTTAAATATTGAACATATAATAAACAGCTAGGTGGGCCTGGAAAAATATTCAAACACAAGGATAATACCTGCATTTCTCTTCTTGGTACATGATTTTCAGCAGGAGTTATGCTCACGATCTTATCCACAATTGTTGCTCCCTAAATAACAAACAAATAAATAGTAAAAAATGTATATAGTAGCTTATAGCATCAACCAGATATGAAGAAGGAAAGGTATATTTCCGGATAAAAATATCAAATAACTCCATTATTGTGTAAAGAAATGATTATGCAAAGAAAAGGTATTAGCTTCCTTCTTTTTCAATAAACACGTCCATTTGGTACTACTTCTCACTTATGCTTTTATTTGTAACAAAAAGTAAAGCAAGGCAGATGTTTGTTCATAAAGTTCAGTTTAATAGATTCACTTTCAACTGTTACTCTCATTTCTTATTCATCCTTGCTTTCCTTGAGTTGTTTTCCACTCCAAAACTATGGACTTAAAACCAATGCTAAATAACTTATATATAGTTTTAATATTAGTATTATTTTATTAGAAAGAGCAGAGTGTTGACCAGAAAAACAAAATGCAAAAGCAGGGTAGCTTCAACCAAAAGATTGTATATTACAGCTCTAAAGAAATTTCCCTCTTTATGTTTGAGGTTACGTGTAAAAAATTCTTCTTCTGAAGAAAAAGCAATGAACCGAGATTCTACTCATCCATCACTTTTCAACTCAATCAAAACTAATGGCAAGAAAATGAAGGAAATAAAAGTAAAGAGGCTATAGAACTAACTACACACTAACAATCAACATGGCTTAAATAAGAAGGTAAACATAGCTAAATGTTCAACCAAACTTCAAAATAACGCTCTTTGAATTCATTGTAAAAACCACAAATTCAACAAACACATCAGGATAACTACATGGATATGAAAGAGAATCGAGATAGATAATGACATACCGATAACAACAAGGCAATTTCAAGAGCTTTAGGATCTGTAAATGTAACAAACGCAGTCTTGGATTCCCCTTGTTCACTGCACCAAGAAGAATAAATTAGACAAAACAATCTCAGGGCGGGTGTGCTTCCTTAATTAATTACTTGTCATCTATAACAATTACAACCCTCACAATTAAAAAACAAGAATAAAAAGAAAAATCAAAGAGAAAGCCACAAAACCCACATGCTTAAACAGTAGGAAACCTAAAAGTAAATAATCAAAATGAATGAATAAATGAACTAATGAATGAAGCAAGCACGTGATTTGTTTAGTTTACCACTTTTTGCAATTGTGTAGAGAGTAACACAGAGTTAATAATTAGTTACCATTGAATCTCTATGTGCTCAATTTCTCCAGAGAAGGAGAAGAACTCGTGAATCTCCCTCTCAGTAGCTAGATCCGAAACGTGCTTGACTTGAACCGTCCGAGTCTGAGACTGAACAGAAGAAATGAAGATGAAAAAAGAAAAAAAAACAAACGAAAAATTGAAATTGATAACGTAAATCAGAGAGCAGAAATTGAAAGAAGTGGGAATTCAAGGATTAACAACCTGCATAGCTCTAATGAAAATGATAGAAGAATTCGAAGAATTTCTTGTAGAGACAGAGAGAGAGAGAGGAAGTTTGTCCAGGTTGGAGCTTTGGAGGAAATTTGAAAGAAAATAAGAGCACCAGACAAAGCGTGGGAGAGATAAAAAGTAGGACGATTAGTATGTCAGGAAACTCCACTTTCCAATTTTGCCCTTCCATTTTCTCTTTTTCATTTTAATATACCAAAACATTTACAAAATTTCTCACTCTTTCAAACAACACTATTCATTTAAAATTTATTCGTGGTAAACAAACAAGATTATTACAATGATGGTTAACGCATTATTTAATAGTTATGCCAACAGGAAAATAAATAAATGACTTAAGACATCGTCAATCTATAAGTCAAAACACCATAATTCATATAAAAATATTAAGAAAAAAAAAAGAAAGTCAAAATACCACACATTGTTTTTTATGATAAAAAGAAGTCCATATGCATTAAAATTAATAATAACCATACATTAAAATACCCAATTTTAAGTAATATTCTTGATACAAATTTTATAATGTAAGACCATGTACGTTGGTCTTTAAATCATAATTTAATTATTAAAAAAGGAAAAAGAAAAAAAGGTGGGGAGAAAAAAAGAATGAAATGGTAGAATGGTAAATAAAGAAGAAAGGGAGGGGGCAGGAGGGGGATAGGGAGAAATGGTTTATTAGTGAAGGAGAGAAGTTTTGAGCGCCGAATAAGACTTTGTTTGGACTAAATAATAAAAGTAGAGTAGAGAGAGGCGTTGATTTGAATTTACCACTTCCCACGCTCTTCAAAATAATAATAACTATTATTTTTCCAAACCTTTTTAACCCATTCAAATACAAATACGATTAATTATTTCTAATCATTACTACTCTTCTACTTCTTTTTCAAAATATAAATTAAAAAGAAACTTAGAATGATTAATTCTACCTTTTTTTTTTATTTAAAAACTTTAAAGAGCTCAATTTAAAAATATTTGCAACACTGGAGCTGTCTTTTATTGTCTTATTCAATTTAATCTTTCTTTAAAGAGTGAGTTTTGTTGAATTGAAGACTTAACAAAGCAACATGAGAAGACAAAGTGGAGTGTAGTGAAGGTAGTGTTTGTGTGGATTCCGCCTTCGAAAGAAACTGAAGTCGTTTTGCTCTTCTTTTTACTTCATTGAAATTATGTGTGTATTTTATTTTAATAAATTTAAAATTCATTTTGAAATTGGATGTATTGAGGGACATTTTAAAAAACAAGTTCTCAATTAATTTTTTGGTGGGTGATGTTTTGAAAGAAAATAATGGAAATACAAATATAAATTTCATGGGATATGATAGTTGATTTTAGGGTTGAAGTATATGCAAAAGTAGGTGGTGAGGGACTAAATTTAAAATACAATTTAAAATGAAACTATTAGCAAAATATAGTAATACAATGGATTATAGAGCTCGATTTAACGAATTTTTCTGTATTTTGTAATTAACTTTAATATTTTGTTATTTTTAAAAATATCTCTAATTAAAATACACCTAATCAAATTGCCATAAACTCTTACAATATTTAAATGCATAATCTAATCCTAAAATTCAAAGATCATAAACTAACTAAAGCAAAATTCAAGCCCAATCCACAATTTAAAAATACGAAGCTACCTTTTAATCATTTCACACTTTTCTTTCCTCCCTTCATGTTTCATCTTTCTCAAAAGTTTAGGGTTTCACGTCATCTTCACAAAGATATATATATATATGTATATATCGGAGACTAAGATAATATATATGACGTGAAATTATAATATATATATATATATATCGGAGACTAAGATAGTCTAAATGCATAGATTGCTTAACTTAATTGAACAAAAATATGTTCAGTTATTGTATGTTTGAGACCTTGACCTACAAAAAAAAAATGTTATCAAAACATGGTACTCATGAATCAAATATTGTTGGTCACCTCAAACTCGTCGTCACCTCAAAACAAACCAAATCAGCCTCGATATATAATCATGTAATAAGACCTTACAAATACTCAACATTCATAAGCATGAAGTGAAGCACCGAACAAATCAACAATATTTTGACAATCCATCAATATTGGATTGAGCTAGCTTGTCGCACTTTGACTATTTTCGTGAAAATAACCAGTCGTATTTTGAATATTTTCACTAGAAAATTTCCTAATTCGACTATATTTATCTATTGGAATGTCTTTAATTCATTATCTAGCGTTATGAACAACTAATTATGAAGGTCTTTTTGACCAATCAACGAGATGGGGTTCAGGGTCGGTGCACCCTGGTGGGAGTTTGGAGGCAATACCCTTGAAACTTATTCAGAATTTGTATACAGTCGGTGTGATTATTTATGATTATTTACAATTATGATCCTAGGACTTAATGGCACACAATATATAAACTCTATAGTCTAGTGATGCCATTTTGTACTCTTAAATATTCTCTCTAATAATATCGATCTTAAATATTCTCTCTAATAATATCGATCTCCTTCTTGCTCTGTAGACATAACTAATACATTATTAGTGAATCAAGTATATTTATGTGTTGATTTTTGTTTAGATTTCTTCTACTTCTTACTAGTTGACATTATCCTTTCTGTCAGAGAACTCTTAGGTTATATTGATATATAATTCAAATTTTCTATCAAATTTTGGAGAACTGCGAAAATCTATTTAGAGTTTCCTTCATCTCCATGACATTTTTTCTCATAAAATATTTTCACCAGTAAATTATGGGAACCTGACTTTCTTCATTAAACTCTATGCGAACTTTGACACTGCAGTCTGCAATTTAAAACATGAACATCCATCAATGTCCCAACGATTTCAAAAAATATGTGCTCGACATCAATGTTACACTAGTGAGAAACATGACATTTCAAAATTCAAATTGCCCGACTCTATGCGAACTATGACTATTATTCTTTTGATTTTTGTTTTATAAAAATAAAGACTGATTGAGAATCGTGAATGAATTCAAGGGCATACAAAAGAAGTAAGCCCACAAAAGCCTTACTAAGTCTTACTAAAGATTGGGGTTTCAATTGAGTAAAATGTTGCCTTATAGAGACTTTTTGAACTTGAAGTCTTAAGAGAAACATAGAACCTCCACAAGGACCAAACATTACAAGAGGAGGCCTACCCACTGTATTTTTCTCACCCTCAAAGATCTTATAACAAAGCATAACCACAAATGATCTTTCTCAATAAAAAGCAGATGGAGGAGGAACTCCCTGATCGAGTCTCTCACAACCCTTGACAAGCAAGCACAAAACGATTCTTTTAAGAACAATCTACTCTGCTATATTCTTATGGCTTATTCTTCCAGCTACTTCCTTCATTGCAATGTCTATAAAGTCATTCTATCGACGATCATCGCCAATAAGAATTAGGCAGGCTTGAGGCCGAGAGTTAGTTGCTCTTAATAGTGCCCAATCATCTTTTTCCTGAAAATAGACTAAAAAATATCGATTTTCCACTTGGTTCTAAGATATTACGAGACAAAGTTTGACAAAATGCTCTAAAGATATGCTAAAAAATCAACACAGAAACAATTTTGTTTGAACTTTAAACTTATGCCATCAACAAGTCATAAAAAATGTAAGAGAACTCATATAATAAGAGACTAAGTGAGTAACTAAACTTTATGAATGAGACTCCTCAATTACAGAACAAGTGCCAAGTCAGCATCAAAGTATGAAGAGAAAATAACTACTCACCTGAAGCTTTCAAAATCCCCATGAAATGCTTTGAAAACACCGTCAACTTTGTTGCATTGTCAGCAAAGAGGAGCATGCAAGAAGTCTTCTTGCTTCTAATTTGAAGACACCATTCTATTTTTCCTTTTTCCTTCCTCCAACTTTCTAACAGTTAATGTAGAAATGAATAAATTAAAATACATCTTGCAAACCCCTATGCAACATGAAAGAAATACTACATTATGAGTTTGTTGAACAGGAATCACTTCGAATTCAAACTAAATTCTCCAAGATTGTGCAACGGCGCCCTTCAAGGGCTCTCGGATCTCCAGCACACTGGTGAGAGCAGCTGTACTCCAGGGGCAATTTCATAATTATTTTCAACTTCGTCATTTTATGCTCTTTTGCTCAGTATTGGGTCATTTTTGTACTGTTTGACTATTTTGCCCCTCTTAATGCATATTTCCTACAAAATACAAGGGAATTGATGCATAATTTTCGCTATTCTAGAATATTTTAACATACAAAATATATAGCACCTTTATGGTGCTATCAGTAACCAAAAATTTTGTTAATTACAATGCTATGGCACGGGAGATTATAAGATAAATTTCAGAGTAAAGATACTACTCACTATTTGAAGGAATTCAGCCCCTACAACAAACATATCTCACTCGCGCTTTCTCTTGTACGTACTCTTCAATAACATGCGAGCATCAGCCTTCTTCCCAGGTGCAGCAAATGTAGAACTAATGCAAGCCAGAGTACTTTCACATGGAACAAACCCTCGATCATTCATCTCAATGAATAATCTTTTTGCCTCAGCTCGGTATGATATTTTTAGTGTACTACCCAGATCTGGCATTTTCAACAGATTGCACCACCCACAGATCAGTATGTCATATGTGGTACAAGTGGGGGATACACCTTTTGTCTGCATCTCATTCATGAGCTCCTTAGCTTGTTTCATTTTTCCCATTTTAGAAAAATAGCCAATGAGCATATTATACGCTCTTGGTTTTGGAATAAATCCTTTAATTACCATTTCACAATAGATTCTTAAACATTCCTTTGTATTTCTAACCTTGCAATGGCCGCACATCAAAGTTTCATAGGTACAAGCATTGGGAACTAAGCCCCTTTTCTTTATCTCACTAAGTAGGTCATCTGCCTCGTGTATTAACCCAGCTTTAGAAAGGCCACCTAGTAGGAGATTGTAAGTTTCAATATCGGGAGAAACTCTTTCAGACAACATTGTTGAATAAGTCATAAAAGCTCTCTTTAGATGGCTGCTAATGCAGTATCCATGAACCAGAGCATTGTACGTTGTGGTGTCTGCTATAATTCCTCTTTCCTCCATATCTTTCAACACTGCAGTTGCCTTTCTAGTCATTCCTAGTTTGCATAAGTTGCTTATGAGAATATTGTAAACATCCTTATCAACTTTAAGTTGCATATTAACAAGCAACTCATGGGTCTGTAAAATAGTGTCAGCTCTTCTACTCTTTGAGGATATATTGAGTAAAATTCTATAAGTAGTGGATGTGGGGTACAAACCCATCAAAACCATTTCTTTTAAAATATCAATTGCATTTTCCATCCTTCCAGCTTCACAAAGACCATTAATCATAATGTTACACGTGATTGCACTTGGTACCAACTTTCCGCTTTTCATCTCATTCCACAACTCCAGGGCACTTGTCCAGTTCCCCTTCTTAAAATTACCATTTAGCATGGTGTTGTACGTTGCCAAGTCTGGAGATAACCCCATCTCCCTCATTGCTGAGTAAATTGATCCTGTATCACATTTCCCAAGCTTGAACAAACAATTAATTAACACATTGAAAGTAACAATATCAAACACCACATTCTTGGAAGTCATTTCCTGAGCCAAGTTAAGAGCAGATGATACTTTCCCAGACTTCAAGAACCCATCCATCAAATTTGTGTAGTTGACAAGGTCGGGTTTTAATCCTCCAGATGCCATTTTTGCAACAAGTTCCTCAGCTTCCTCCATCCTTCCATTTCTTTTCATGTTGTTCACAAACGCATCCAGTATGAAAACATTATCCTTCAATCCTCCCTGTTTCATTTTGCTATAAAGATCAAGGGCAATATCTTGCCAACCAGTCTTGAAGGAACCATCAAGTAGAATTGCATATGTACAGATATTTGGCATGGCATTTTTGTGAACCATTTTTCTCAATACTTTAAATGCGTCATGAAGCAGTCCTTTCTTCACATAACCATTGATCAAAGATGAATAGGTGATGACATTAGGGACACAATCTTTCTCCTCCATCTCATGCAGTGCAGATTCAGCACCATTTATGTCTCCTAGCTTGCAACGGCCATCAATTAAGGCAGAATATGTGATATAGTTTGGAACAAGATTAAGTTGATATAAGTTGCAGAATAGATACTCGGCCTCTTTTATTTGTCCATTCTTGAAGAATCCATCAATCAGAACAGTACATGCTATTACATCAAAGTTATTCCCACGCACAATCATACAACCTAGCGTCATTAATGCTTCTGCAACTTTTCCAGCCTTAAACAATGCATCAAGTAGAATAGTATATGAGACATTATTTAGATTCATACCCATCTTTCCCATCTCTCTCAAAAGCAGTTTTCCTTCAGACAACTTTCCATGCTTACAAAGACCATATAAAATGGAACCAAAAGTAACTACATCAGGGAAGATTCCACTTCCAACCATTTCCTCATACAAAGTAAGTGCTTCTTCGAGCCCATTCTGTTAACAGTAAGGATCAACATATTACACAAAGTTCTCCTAAATAGCAGACGTTTTAACAAGTAAAAGTAATTACAAGAAGAGTGATACCTGTCTAGCATTTCTTGTTCTATTCACGTCAATCAATTTCTCATCAGAACCCTATCGTTATTACAAAACAGATATGTTAGTCAATAAAACAGGGCTGTTTTATGAAAAAAATTAATGAGGGAAAACTATAACATAAGAAAGAAAACACAAACTCAAACAAAGCTGAACCGTGAGGAACACAAGTACATAGAGAAATTAATCTTTTTGAACGTAAAATAGACCCAAAACAATACTATAAATGCAAAAGTTAACTCTTGTTGAACTTTGTTCTCAATTAATCAATATTAGCCACAATTTGGCAGATTCTTCACCACATACATTCACTAACAAATTAAAAAGTAAACTACTTTCTTATTTCTAGTAAATCCCAAAAAGGGATAACATGATAATCAAACAGCAGAGCAACTCAATGCATATAAGACCAAGACATGAAGAAAGAGAGCAACAAATTTTCCATCCTAGAAAGCATAAATGAAACAGAAAGGTTGTCGGGAAGCAGAACAGCAAAATGAAACAGAAATACTTGGAGAGGAAATTCGCAACCGATTCCATCAACTTCAAATGCTTCTCCATCTCCATCTTGGCAAGAAGATGCCGCACGGCTGTAGGTGTAGAAGTGGAACAGAAGGGTCTGCCCAACAGAGATGGATTTGAGGTTCGAGCTGAGGGGTACAATCCATGGTATGTGGCGCCCATAGGGGTCTTGAGGGCTTGATTGAGGAGAAGGCGATAGAAGGGCAATCCTACTGATCTCTTCGCCATTGATATTGCTTAATGCATAGAACTCTAATCCGAACACGGAGAAGAAGACGGGCAAATTTGAAGGAAATTGATAAAAATGACCCACTTTTGTTTTTATTTGTGAAAATGGGTCTACTTTCAGAAAAATTGTTTCCGTGACTCACTGAAAGCCCAAAGTCATTAATGTCCTCATTTACGACGAAAGATAGTTAGGGGTTGTTTGGCCCTTAGATTATGAAAGGGTGGAGTGAACTATTTTAACTCACTTCATGTTTGCCCTACGGATTATCTTAATCTTAGTATTAAGATTATAACTATTATTTCTCATTTGTCAATATTCTTCACTCTTCCCTTCCAATGTTCCTCACTTACCTCTTTCACTATTCCTCACTTCCCCTTTCACTATTACTCACCCTCATCTCTCCTATGTCACTATTCCTCACTCCTCATTTCATTATTCATTCACCTTTTCAACATAAATTATAATAATCAAGACTATAATAATATGTACTCCAAACAGAAACTATAATAATCCACAAACTACAATAACCACATATTATAATAACCCACTCCACGCCCCAAACGTACTCTTAGAGGTGGTTTGAGCCCCAAACTAAGAAGAATTGGAGTGAGCTATTAGTCCACTCATTGTTTTTTCGATAAGAGATAACCGTGAATATGAAAATTTTTAGTAAAATAAAAGAAAAATAGCAAATATGAAAATTAATAAGATTTTAGCAAAATTGGCCGTTACCTTTTATTTTTTTTACCCGTTTTTATCCCTTTAGGTAGGAAAATATCTTTTTTTATAGTTGCAGTGTATTTGCATTATGCAAAAGTGAGACGGGATATTACACAGTCACAAATACAGGGTATTTGCAAACTACAATCAGTATTGAAAAATTTTAAACTAGTTTATGATATTTTCGATAATAATAAGATTTCTCCAATATCCTCTAAGTAAATGCCTATAATTCACAACATATTTTTATAATTTTAGTATTTAAATCAAATGAATTAACATTTATTCATTTAATTAATAAGACTTATGTTTGAATAAGAATTTTCCCTAAAAAAATGGCTACGAGAATTTCAATTAATAAGATTCATTGTATTTCATAATATTTTGAATTCAAATATTATATCCTAGGTCTAAAATAATGCCAAACATACATAAATTAATAATTTTTGTATTATTTATATTTCAAATTATTTTAAAAAAATTATCAGATAATACATATTACGTCTGACTAATAATAATAAAAAAATAAAATTTTATTGTACCAAATGTATCAAATAATTATTTTCTTCACCTTTTGTTTTTTCAATTTGATTTTAAAATTCTTTCATTCCCTAAAATGACCCTTTAACGTAATAAAAATTTGAATTTAATATTGTTTAATCTCCTAAAATTGTGCAATTAACTAACGTGTATCCCATTATTTTATTAAAAGTTTATCACTTTCTAACGTTGTGATATTTAGTTGATATCCTTGAAATCGTGCTCAACGTAATTTTACGATTTTTGATTTATTTGGTTGATATCCTTTATATATATTCCAAAATAATTATTTAAAACTTGAATTTAAATTTTGATTTGAAACCGCCAAATTACGTAAATTTTGATTTTAAAGCTTGTCATACCATAATAAAACCGTGATAATTGTTTGATTCTTATTTTTAAAAATTATTTTATTGTGCCAATTCTATTTAATAATTATTTTTTAGACATTGTGTTTTTGAATTACATTAATATTTAATTTTATGTTCATTTGACGTTTTATTTTTGGGTTTCTCTTACTGTTTTAGAAATACCCCGTATTTGAATAATGAAGTAGCTAGACAACAAAGGTTCATATAATGTATCGGAGATTATTCACGTTGGTGCGTTTGATTCTCAAATCGTAACACACAAATACACTGTAATTCCAGTAAACCATTCACTTATATTCTTATAATCGATTGCATAATATTCAACATACTAAAACAAATACAATGTATTTTTAATATGAATCTATATACTATGAAAGCTCAATGTATCGTAATCCATAATAATCACACTCCTTTAAAACATAATACAAATAGACCGTAATTATATTATACTATTTTCAGACAATTTCATCATAAATAAAAAAGAAATCACAAATACACTATATATAGCAGACATACATCATAAATCACAAAACACATTGTGATACACTATATACAGCGCAGACATACAAATACACATACAAATACCTGTCTCATATAAAATACAGTACAACATCACACATACCTCAAACTTTTCTTTCTTCATTGATGCTTTACCTTTCCGTTGTTTGTCCTCTTTTGCTTTTGCTTCCTTCTTTGCAGTCTTCACCTATTTTACAATATTATCAGGTATAGTGAAAATACATTAAGATTAAGAAGTTACAGTTATCTAATGTTATATACGGTTACCTTTGTAAAAACCCAACTTTACTAGAAGGTTGAGGTCGTTACTATTTAAATAAGTATAGTTTTTTTTTTTTTTTTTTTTTTTTTAAAGATAAATTAATTTATAAAATGAGAAAATTTAAATAATAAGAAAAATAAATAAGTAATTAAAGTAGTAAAACAAAATACTAGTTTGGGCCCATAAAACAAAAGAAATACATTTAAATAATTGTACCAAAGTTCTAAAATCCAAAAAAAAAACATATTTACTGTAATATAAATGCGGAAAAGCTGAACTATTCCCTATGGCGAACCACGGTCACTTCTTATCATTCGCCAGCTTGCCCTTGCCTTTACCTTTACTTGAAAATTAAACATTTAAAAGAATGAGTATAAAATTATACTCAGTAAGAGACCCATACTTAGTCTCCCTATGTGTTGTTAGTCCCTTTGTTAGAGTCCTGATATAAAGTACCACGCTCTATGGTGCTCCCGAATGCACACTATCCAGTAGTCCCACCGGGACTGAACTGGGCTCTCGATGAATCCGAAGGAATCACCCTAAAGGAGAGTCGGGCTGTAAGTGATCCCGTCGAATCACGTCTCAATAATACTCAACATATAAAAGGGAGGACCTTGATGGACCCCTCGTGGTACGACTCTAACCAGACCAACAGAACACTTTAGGCTATACATGCTCATCATAAAATCAACATCTCAGCTCAACATACATAATCTCAGAAACACACATATAATCTCATCATGCACCAATAGTACTGCATCTCAAACAAAAAGGGGAAAAATCTCTTACCTGGAGATTTGCTAAAATAATTCACTGGTCGATAATCAGGTTCTCCCAATACTCAAACCTAACCACCAGTAAAATTTAAAATCAATCATTCTGTTAATTATCACCCTACTGTTTTAATTAGTAACCAAGCTTATCCAAGCTTACCTCAAGATTAGGATTGAATCCAACACCGCTCCAATTCCACCAATTTCACTTGACCTTCAAGCAACCATAGATCAACTTATTCCAAATACCATCTCACTTAAGATAAAAATGTTTAATTGGGTGTACCAAACCCATACAAACTCACCCTAAAAAGGCTCCAAACAAGCAGGACAATTGGCTCGGGCGCGCGGCTTGTAGAGGAGAAGAATGCGTGCGGCTGGACTCGTACGGCTGGCGTGTGCGGCTGAAGACGGACGCGTGCGGCTGCGGCTTGCGACTCAGAGAAGACGTTGGCTTCGCGTCTCAACTGACACGAACAGCTCGGCCGGATGGACGCGACTCGGACGTCAACGGACGCGTACGGCTTGCAGCTGATAGATGGAGACGCGAAGAGGAGAAGGAACGCGACCATCAACTCTTTCGGCTCGACGAAGACGGACGAGTGGACCCGTGCGGTTGGAACCCGTGCGGCTGGATGACTGAGACGCGAGCGGCTGAAGGCTTCGTCCGGCGACCGTCGTCGTGCAGCGGCTGCGTCAGTCGTGGGGTTCGCGGCGGCTAGGGTTTTTTTTTGTGAGGAAGAAGATGAATAGTATGACACGCATCCCGAGGGTGTATTTAAATATATAAAATACTAATAATAATAATAACATTAATACCATTATTATTATTATTATTTAATTTCCTCCAAATAACTCATCTTTTCCTTCATCTCTTCCTATTCCCAATTAATTTTCCTCTCTCTTCATTAAATAACCCTTATCTCACCTCTTTTATATTTCTCCTTAATAATTATACTAATAATAATAATATAATTTCTAAATTTTCAACCATTAACCCCACATCTTTCCAAAATACTTAATCTCCACAAATCAAAACCATTTCATAAAATAACACCCAAAAATTAAAATGATAACAAAAATAACTTAAAAATTTTGGGGTGTTACAACCTTCTTCCCCTTTTTTGTATTAATGATCTCGATTCTTCGTTTTCCACCATCTTTCCTTGCCATTCTTCATTATCTTCGATCTTCTCCCTCCTTCACCCTTCTCCCTCCTCTGTCTTTAAAATTTTTACAATTTATAAAAACAATAAATGTTCAAAAACTAAAAAAAGAAATATACAAACCAAATCTCATTTGATGCTCCTAAAATGGAATAACTGTTGTTGATATATATTAAATTAATTTCAGTTGGCTTCAATGCTTTTGCAAGGTAACTTCTCTCTATTACTTTTCGATATTTTTCTTTGGCCCAATTATATATCACTGAGATTGTGCTCAAATTGTTTGGGTGTTTTGTTTCTGTGTGCTAGCGTGAGAGTGAGCAACGAACTTGGCAGTAGGCATCCAAACCAAATCCCATTTGTTGCTCCTAAAATGGAGGACATAACTCATCTATTTTATAAACATAATAAAAAAATAAAAACAAAGCCAATGTATGTATGTGTGTATATATATATATCATATAATTGCATTTTTTTAATTCAAACTATTCTCCTCTTTCTAACCTTCCAAAATAACAAAGATGACAACAATATGGCAACGTTCCATTAATAGTAGTATTCAAGTTTTCCAAAATACAAACCAAACCACACTGTGCATGGCAATATTCAAAAGCAAAGCGTAAAGAATAATTTCGAAGCAACAGGGTATAACTAAAGAACTAATAATGGCGTCAATAGTAAAGACTCAAAGAACTTGATTAAAACTAAAGAAACCCAATAGTTTGTTCGAAAGTTTGGATGAGAAATAGAAGACGGTGCGAAAGAACCTGAATACGAAGTAAATGGTTGTGAAGCCGTGCAAAATTCTTGCAAAAGTTGTGTAAAAGTAAATGGCAGGGTGAAGAAACAGCTGAAGAAGATGAACAGATGGGGAACAAGACGCGAAATGCCCGAATTTGATGCTGAAGAAATCTTCAAAGACAATAGGTGGAGCTTCCTATTAATGACAATATTTGTAATTTTATGTTTTTTTTGGAGAAATTATATTTTCATAGTATTTTGGTTTTAGATGAACAATTGTATTTAGGATTAAGTTTTTCAATTGGGTAGGGGCATTTGAGACAATGTTCCATTTATTTATTTTTCAGATTTTTCTGTTTTGTTATTCTAACCATTTAAAAATAATTTTGCTATTTTTACAGAGTAAACGTCCTAATTTGACATTCTTTTTGTTAGCCCTTTCCATAATCCCCCGACTCCTTGTCACACCATTCCCTCACTCTATTGTAATACTCCTTGAAAATTTGAAATCATGTGTAATCCTTCCTTCTTCGTCCAATCCTTCTCCTTTCTTCTTCCTCCTTCCCCGTATCTCTCTTTGTTTTCCTCTCAAATCTCATCTATGAAACAAATTCTCTCTTTTTCCTCTCCGATTTGATACCATCTTCGTCCAAGCTGTTTCATTTTTGTCTCCCAACCTCATAATACCTTCGTGAAAAAACCTTCATTTTCCTCTTCGAATCTCTGTTCCTCATTGTCACAAATATTTTCGAATTTCTCTCCAAACTCGTGTCTCCCTCCTTCATTTCATTGACAACTTCGTTTTCGCGCGTTACCTCCAAAACCTTCTTCTTCCCCTCTCTAGTTTCGTTGAACATCTAGGCTTCCACCTTGCCTCCAAAACCGTCTCCTTCCCCTCTTTGGTTTCGTTGAACGACTGGGCTTCCACCTTGCCTCTAGAACCCTTTCTTTCATGTTCGAAGAGGATTCTTAGTGAACATGCAAGGATTTCTTCCTTGTCACTCGGACTTTCCCTTTGTCGCTCCTACATGTGTATCGAGAATAGATAGATGTTACATCCGGAGAATGGTAGGGGCAGTAGAAATGTCTGAGCAGATTAGTGGAGGTTCTTATAGCTGATGATGAGGTCAAAATCTAATATTTATTCCATTGTTTTTTATTCCATTATTTTTCATACTTGTATGTTAATTTTTCATGTATTTTGTTTTCCATTGTCTTCTCTGATATGTTTTGGAAAGGAATTGGTGTTAATTTTTTTTTTTATGTATTTTGTTTTCCATTATCTTCTTTGATCTGTTCTGTAATGGAATTGTGTGTTAATTTTTCATATATTTTGTTTTCCATTGTCTTCTCTGATCTGTTCTGGAAAGGAATGAAAAATTGTTTATGTTCTTTTTCATATGATTATGATGTGTTTATGGTAAATGTTACTTTTTTTCTCATAATTTATTTTTCCCTTTTGAATCCTTGTTCATTTCTATTCATTTTCTCACATGTTTTGTTCATTTTCTTATAATGTTGTTTATGCTCATGAACAAATATTGTGTTACTTGGTTTTCTTTGCTCATAATCCTTTACAAAGACATGTTCATACCTTTATGTCCATATTTTAAAACCTATTTACAAAGACATGTTCATACCTTTATGTCCATATTTTAAAACCTATTGTGTACTTATAGATCATACTTTACATAGACTTGTCTTCATACCTATTGTGTACTTCTAGTATTAAGTTTTCTGTACTACTTTTGATTGTCATTTCTGCTTGTGATATGGGTCAATTCCTTCTTTGCTTCTGATATGGGTTGTCATAGAGATGATCATATCCCTTATTTCTTGGAATATTTCTTGGTTCTTTATTGCTCAAATCTTCATTGCATCATTAAATACTCTCATCCCTTCATTATAAATATATTGTCCCATTTTCTCATTCCATTGCATCCTTGCTCTTTCTGCACATATAACTTTTTTATACTTCTTTGGTATGTTTACCATTCTTCATTCACATGGCTACTTAAATTGATGTCCATGTTCAGTTCATCTTCTACCACACATTTTTTACTTCCATGTTTAAGTGTATTTACATTTTTAGTTACGATCTTCCTCGACCTGTTTAGGACTGTTGTGTTTGTTACTGCTTTCACTTCAATGCAGGTTTTAAAAGAAAAAAAATGTTTCTGTCCATTTTTTGGGCATTGGTTTCGGTCAAGTTGAACTTTGAAGTTGTCCATGTTATTTCTTTCAATCCTCTTATATGTTTGTCACCACTCCCATTTAAATGCATGTTTTTTTTAAAAAAATTCTTCCTTTCCATGGTATTTGTTACTGCTTTCTTTGCATTGCATGTTCAAAGTCATTTTTTTCGTACATGAAATTCTAGTTCAAATTCTAGAACAAATTCCAATCCTCTTAGGCTCCTTTTTTCCCTACATTCTTTACTTGCTAGCTCTTATTTGGTCCTTCACGGTTTTATGGTTCTATGCACTTGTCAGGGTTAATTCCGATTATGGAATCGGTATGTCATCCCAACTTTTCTTTTCTTGTCAAACTAGGATTCATCTAAATTTATTTTTGTTGTTCATCTTTTCAGGATGCTTGAGTTCAACATTTTCTTTTCTGAGGCACTATGGATCCTTTGCATTGATTTTTTTTTTCCGTATATTTCAATTGTAGTTATTTTACTCTATTGTAATAGTTAGTAATATTTTCACAAACAATTGTTGTCCTGAACATTGTATGTGGACTTGCTATTATTTTTTTATTTAATATATTCGTATCATTTACTTATCATTCACTTATGAGTACATTACTAATATATACTTTATTTCATGTACATTTTAGAAAATTTGAATCCACAACTTTATTTCAAAGTATTTCTTAGGCATATCAACTATGTAGAATTAAGTTAGGAGAACATTTTCAAACACACATGGTTTTGTGTTGCACAATTTTTGCGGATAATAATAAGTTACAAAAAATAAATGTGGAAATCCTTCGAGGAAAGTAAAGAATTACGAATATAGTTGTTATGAAACAAATGTAAAAAATAAATTTTACAAATACTTTGTAATACATTTTAGAGGGCGTTTTTCAAACATCTGAAAATGGGAATAACACTTTCAATTCAATTTGCTTTCAAATTTGAACAATTTAAAAAATGTCACATAATGTATAATTTTCAAATTGAAAACAAATATTGAATTTCCAAAATAAATTGGATATGGAGGACAAATAGAAGAGGGAACGAGGAAGTTCAGATTCTGATTTCCTTTTTTCACATTATAGGAGAGAAAGAAAGATACTCGAAACGTTTGTTCTCCAAAACAAAAGTTTATATATATATATATATGAGAAGTATTTTTATTTACAAAATGGAAGAGAGAAGTATTTTTTATTTATTAGTATGGAAGAGAAAAGTATTTTTTATTTACAAAATGAAAGAGAGAAGTATTTTTTTATTTACAAAATGGAATAGAGAAATATATTTTATTTCCAAAATTCAAGAGAGAGACACAAACATATGAGAAGTATTTTCGAATTTCAACCGAAAGAGAGAGGCAAACCTTTCGCCATACTTTTTGCCTTAGGTATATAGCTCTACGTTTGTTTCCTTAAAAAATTGTTAACTCATATCACATAAATTGTTTGTTCCCTTGTCATGTGAGGTTTGGTTATTAGGTATGAAGTTTTGCTGAAAGAGAACTGTTTTTTTTTTACAAACTAAGTCATGTTAGGTTTCGTAAATGTTTTCATCATTCAAACTTAAGGAAGCTTTACTCTTTTTAAAATTAATTATTGAAACCGTTCACTTAATAAACCATGTAATTCAACAGGTTATTGGTCTTGATCTTGCAATGGATCAACAAGACATTGCTACCATACTAACCGTGTTCATAAACTCCCAACGTCAGTTACTAATGACCTTAGAGTTACTAATAAACGAAAACAAGAGGATACAACATACACCTTTCGACACTAGGCATAAAATTAGGCCGTTAGCATACTTTCATCCAATCCATGAGTCCAACCTAGTTTGTCATCAAAGTACTAGAATGGACACAAAAGATGTTTTGCCATTATATGCCATCTACATAGGACGACTGGTGGATTAGCGTCGATGGAAATCGTAGATGTAGAGGAGATGGTTGGCCATGTTCCTCCATATACTAGCGCACGACATGAAGAAATGATTCATTCAAAGGGAGTTCGTGTGGTCTGGTGAGACAATTTTGCAGCATTTCAACAGTCTTGCTTCCAATTCTACGCTTGCACGACGCTTTGTTAAAAAAATTGCAACCAATAACGAACGCTGAACACATGCACAGATCCTCAATGGAAGTGGTTCAAGGTAGGATATTTTATCTATGATCGGTACTTGGACATCCTTTGATTTGTGATTTGCATATTTACGGTTTTGCTACAATGCATAATTGCCTTGGTGCATTAGATGACACATACATAAAGGTGAACATGCTCGCAACTGATCATCCCAGATCTAGGATACAGAAGGAAAAAGTTGCAACAAACGTCCTAGTGTATGTGATACCAAAGGCAATTTTGTATTCGTCTTAGCTAGCTGGGAAGGATCGGCAGCCAACTCGCCCATCCTTAGAGATACTATTTCAAGACCTAACGGACAGAAGGTTCTGAAGGGTTACTACATACACATCCTTCCTTCCAAATATATTTTCACATCCTTCCTTCCAAATATATTTTCACATCCTTCCTTCCAACATGATATTACTACCTATGCCATGCCGGGTACCCCAACGCAGAGGATTTTCTAACTCCATATAGAGAACAAAGATACCACCTGCAAGAGTAGCATGGTGTGGGTAATGCACCTATAACAGTTAGAGAGTTCTTCAACATGAAACATTCTTATGCAAGGAATGTGATTGAAAGAGCTTTCGTTTTGTTGAAGGGTCGTTGGGCAATCCTTCGATGAAAGTCACACTACCTAGTTCAAGTCCAATGCCGCACCATAATGGCTTGTTGTCGACTGCACAACCTCATCAACAGAGAGACGATGAATGCTGATATGGTGAAGGATTACGATGAGGGTGATTTGACGTACACAACTACTGAAGGTGACGACATTCACTACATTAAGACCTCCAACGAATGGAGTCAATGGAGGGATGATCTAGTTGAAGAAATGTTCAGTGAATAGGAATTACGTACTCAGTAGTACCCTTACGTAATTAGTTAATGATGGACACTTGTTGTTTTCATATGTTTTGTTTTATTTTTTGTGAATGCATGTGTATAGCTACCACATAAATCAATAAGTGACAAATCACTTGAAGCATAATGTACTATGTTGCATACTTTCGACCTTATGTTACTCACTTCATTAACCTGTTTACTTATATTTACTAGTATGACAAGTTCTTCCCAATCCCTTAAACACACATCAAGATGAAAGAGGAAGAGTCGAAACTGATGGAGTGTTGGTGGAGCTGGTCTCTGTCGGTGGATGGAAGTCTGATAATGGTACCTTCAGACCTGGTTACCTGGCATAACTACAAAGAACGATGGCATAGAAGCTGCCATGATGTACCATCCAGGGATCACCGACAATAGACTGTCGAATAAAATCCCTGAAGAGAATGTTCCAGGCCATCACAGAAATGGAAGGCCTATCATACAGTGGGTTTGAGTGGAACGATAAATTCAACAACATCATCCCTGAAAAAGATTTGTTCGACAATTGAGTGAAGGTACGTTATTCATTTATAATCGTGATTGTATTATAACATATTCAAATGTTTGCCAGAGTCATCCTGCCGCCAAAAGCCTCCTCAACAAATCCTTTCCCTATTACAACGATTTGTCCTACGTTTTTGGGAAAGATCGTGCTACAGAAGCACCCACATAGACCTTTGCTGATGTGGGGTCGAATGTGCCAGGAGAGTATAAGGGATTTCTCGCTGATGATGCTAATGATTTAGAAATTCCTATGATGTACAGGTAGGGACTAGACATGTCACCTAATGAGATCATGGGCACATGACCTGGTCGATCCGATAAGGGTATGAATGCTTCGAGCAGAAGCAATAGGAAGCAGAGAGGACAGATGGCTGAAACTGTTGACATCTCTTTTAATGCAATGGAATTTGCGAATGATCAGTTGAAGGCCATTGCAAAATGGCCAAATGTACAACGTCAAGTGGAGGACGACTATAGTGCAGAAGTGGTGAAACAGTGGTAGGATATCCTTAAACTAAATAATCGCGATAGGATTTGGCTTATGCAGATCATAATGCACAATGTCTAAGACATGAAAGCATTCTTGATGATACCCAATGAGCTTAAATTGGACTATTGCATCGTGATGCTGGAAGATAATGCTTGACAGATTCTCGATTTTTGTTTGTTTCTTCCTTCTGTTGGTTGGTTCATCTATTTTTATGTATTTGTCTTTGTTTGTGAATGTATTGAAAAGAGTTTGCTAGAAAGCTTATATATATTAATGAATTAATGTTCGGGTAAATACGTATTCGAAATGTCTTTTGTCTTGCTTTATTACCTAAGTAACAAATCGTAAAGATGCGTGCCTAAACTAGTATCGAGCATGATACCTAAAGCAATGAGAAAATGAATTTGTGGAGATTGGTACATAATTAATTGACCAAGGATCCTAAATAAGAATTTTTAATATTATCAGTTTGTAATTATATGTTTTTCATTACATGTGTAGGCAAAAAATAAAGTAGACAAAACTAACGATTCAAGCTAAATTTATGAAATGAACGTCGTAATTAAGAAGATTAAATAAAATAATTTGAAGAAAAATTTTGTATTTCATGGAAAATATATATGCATGGAAAAAAGATTAGTGAAAAAGATAGATTGAAGCTTAATTTATGATATGAGCGTCGTAATTAAGAAGCTTTTTTCATTTGATGTACCATATATATGCATAAACAAAAAGATTAGTGAAATATCAAGATTGAGACTAAATTATTAAATGAATATCATAATTAAAAATATTTAATAAAATCAATTTAAGAAAAATGTGCACGGCTGCATGTACACTATATATGTAAAAAAAAAAAAGGAAAAATCCAGGTTATAATAGTATGCACGTCAAACGCTAACTATCAAAATAGACTATAATAGTTTGCACCCCTAACACACACTATCATACACATACTATAATAGTCTGCACCCCCATATACAGACTATCATAACACATACTATAATAGTCTGCACTCTAAACGCAAACTATTATAATCCAAATTATTATAATACTTAGACTATTATAGTCTCTAGACTATTATAAGTCACTCCTCGCCCCAAACACCCCCTTAAGAATATGACTAAATGCACTAATGCATCCTGCTAATGACTCATTGTAAAGACCCAACTCTTTATACTAAGCTGGGGTCATTACCACTAAAACAAATAGACTTTTTTATTTAAAATAAAAGAAGATACTAAATTTTGAAGGAAAAGTTTCAAATATTCATTTATATATTATAAATAAAGTATGTAAAGAAAAAAAATAATAAATAAAGTACGTAAAGAAAAAAAATAATAAATAAAATACTAGTTTGGGCTCTATTTAAAATAAAAGAAAATACCATAAGTGTACTCATGAGTTCTGAAATAATATATTGTAACCAAAATATTAAAAACGCCAATACGAAAAAATCATAAACTTTCCCCTATGGCGGACCACAGTCACTTCTTGTCATTCACCAGCTTTTCTCTACCTCTGTCATTGCCTGAAAAATTTAAACATAGAAAGAGTGAGTATAAACATATAGTCAGTAACTGACCTACTTCTAGTCTCGTTAGGTGTCTGTTAACTTCTCGTTAGAGCCTGTAAGAAAGTACAACATAACTATCGTGCTCCCTGATGCATGCTATCCATTGATCCCATAGGAACACATATGGACTCTCGGTGAACCTGAAGGGAACATCCTAAAGAGAGTCGGGCTGACAGTGATCCCGTCAAATCACTCATAAAAGCTAGCCCCATAAGCATAAATAGGTGGTGATCCCGAGGGACACCCATATTGTACGACTCTAACAAACAGAGCTAATAGAACACCATAACCTATAGATGTAGCATATCACAAATATCATAACTCAATCATAATGTATCTCAATCATAGTATATCTCATTCATAACATATCTTATTCATAAAATATCATGGTCATCACTTATCTCAGTCATACATAATGGTTGTCTATGTAGCCATCAGTCACATCATGCATCATAGCTACGTTAATGCATAATAAGGAAAACATACATGCAAGCTCTTAATCTAATGCCGAGAGTGTAATAGTAGAATCTCTTACCTCAAGATTAGCTAACAGTTATATCCTAGCTGACAGCCAAAGATTTTCCAACGAATAAGTCCTAAGCAGTGAGGAAAAATCCATAACTTAATTAATAAAATTACTTAACTAAAGACCCAAAATCCGTTTAAATCAACTTACGCAAAGTTGAGGTTGAAACCAATTCAACCTTATTGGGAAAAATTCCACCGATTTCTTTTCCAAAATATTAGCAACCTTGAAGGAAAAATCCAAATTAATTTAATTAGTGTCTAAAAAGTAATAATTGATGTACATATCCAAAACCCATCAGAACTCATCACAAATAACTCAAATGGTCATAAAATATGAATTCTTGACATTTCTAAATTGTCGTCAATTTTGAAAAGATGACATTTATTTTTATAAAAACTGTAACGATTGACATATCCTTGACATTTAAAAAATGTCATAATAAACGAATTTGCGACATTTTTTTTAACTGTTGTTAATATTCAAATGATGACAGTTTTTTGTTGTCATAATATAAAATATGACAATTATTTGTTGTCATAAAATAGTAATTAATGACATTTGTTATCTGTCATGAAAAAACTTATTGCGACAGTTTTAAAAAACTGTCATGTAAGGACTTTCTACAACAGATGATATTATGACTGTAAATAACTGTCATAGATTTTATTCGCGACAGAAAATAACTGTCGTCGTAGACCATTTTTGTTGTATTATACTATAAATAAATGTTGATAACAAAATTAAAAGAAAGATTATTGTCAATGAAAAAACGACTAAAAATATTTATAAAAATAGTAAACTTTCAACATCTTTCAATGATAGATATATAGACATCATAGAGACTTCTATTATAGTCTATGACAGTTATTGATATTGTTAATTTATGAAAACATGTACTAAGTGTATTATATATATATTGGGTTAAGGACATAGGTTTTTTCTTCGAAAAAAAATTATGTATTAAAAATTTTATATTGCATCAGATGACAAAAGAATTTAGAAAAAAGCAACTCATAACACATCTTTTTTGTATATTGCAAATATGACAAGTAATTAGATATATTATAAGACTATCAAAAGACTATCAGACGGCTATCAACTTACTTTTGCAATTTAGAAAACATAATGTCATGGACTCTATTATCATAATTTTTTTTTTGTTATTTTTGCAAACTTCCCTTAAAAATGTATTATCTTCATGTATTTAGCTTAATTATATATTTCACCAACCATGTCCTTCTCTAGTATTACGAAATAATCCATTCCATTTCTATATAACAGACAGAAAATGCAATGGCATAGTTTGCATTTTCTATCATTGCTTCATGAAAATCAAAATAACACAACTTTATTTACCAATTCTATTAAAAATAACAGAGATGGATATTATTGATTTTATTCATAAGGGATCCAAATTAAGAATAAAACATGAGAAAGGAAATAGAAGCAATCAGAATCCAACCTCAAAAACATTAAAAAAATTAGATCATTTTGCATTGATAGCATATCTTACCTTAATATATAATTATCCTCCTAATTAAACATTATCACAAGAGCTTCTGGCCCATATAAAATGAACCAACAAAACCAAAATAGTTGAAATCATTAACAAAAGAACTCCAAAAAATGATGGAAAAACTTTTAGCCAACTTCTGTTTGATGGTATTATTGTTTGGTTTGGGATCAAACATTTTTATCAACACAGGTTTTGCAGGTTCCAAGAAACAAGGGGTGGGTTCCGACTGGGTAGTGTCAATTCACAATTTTCAAAAAGACGCTGCTCTATTGACTCATTGCAAATCAAAAGATGATGATTTGGGTGCAAAAGTTCTCGACGTTAAAGGTCAATACAGTTGGAGTTTCAAAGAAAACATTTGGCAAACAACATTGTTTTGGTGCGATTTTAGTAGTTTGAATGGACATGCTTCATTTGAGGTTTTTTGGCCAGAGGACGGGGAATGGCTTGAATATAGATGTGACTATGGAAATTGCACCTGGGCAGCTACTAATGACGGGTTTTTTTTGGCAAATATTCCTGAAAGGAAGTTTGAATTTATGCACTATTGGGAACATTAACATAAGTAAAATATAATGAATGAAAATAATCTTCATCTCTCCCCTCCCCTATTTTTCTACCCTAAAATGATATCACATTTAATTTCTTCAATGTTGTTTACACATGTACTAATGAGTTTATTGAAATAATATCTATGAATAATTTCGATTGGATGTCACTATATCTTAATAACTATTAGATGTGGATTCAATTGAGAGGACTAATTACCCCCAAAAGCAATATACAAAGCATACCTAGTAAGACTTACGGGGTGAACCACATTGGTGGTGATTAGGCACTAGTAGTAATGTACTAAAATTTGTCTTACTTGCCATATTCTTAGTTGGTAAGAGTTGTTCAACCACATTTGTATTGTTTTTTTTTGGATGTACTCATCTCATATTTATTAAGGGTGAAGATTTTGCTCTGTTTGATACGGTGTAAAATTAAGTTAATATGTTAAAAAATTTGGAGGTGTGTATAGTTGCTAAATGTGTTCGATTTTCTAATATTCACATAAGGGGTTAGTTAAATAATGATAAAGAGAGTCCTATTCACCATGTCGACTCTTATATATATGTGTTACAATAATAGTAGTGTGTAGTGGAATTTTTCATGTCGATTACTAGAGAGTTCTCCTATGCTTTCTATAGTATCTTATGAATTCATAGATTTTTAAAAATTATTTATGAATATAATTTAAATTTAAAAATTGTTTAAATTGCAAATTTATTCTCAGTTTGGTGTCTATATAGTTTGATAAAATCTCATATATAGTTCCTTTGGTGTCTATATAGTTTGATAAAATCTCATATATAGTTCTTATGGTTTGAAAAATCCTTCATACATAGTCCTTTCAAATGAGACAATTAGGACTTTATCAAACTGAAGAGACCAAACTCTAATTATAAATCATAGGGACCACGATGGAAACGGTAGACATGCGAATACATATTAGTATTTGAGTATTTGATCATGATATAGAATGAATAATTTCTGATATTGTTTAAAAGCATAAAATACAGCGTAACTCTGGTCAATACCGTGAAACTAATATGAAAATAATAGTACTTGTCATCTAGTATGTACGAATACACTGTAACTCTATAAAATAATTATGACAATCAAACCTGATCAATTTAACGAATAATTCAAATTTGTTAAATTGGAAAAAAAAATAACAAATTCTGATTGATAGCAATAAAAAATATACACTACTAATTACTATAGTACAAAATTATAATAAAGTGAATCTAATAAAACTGTTTTAACAAAATTTAAAAACAAAAACCAAATATTTACTTTTTTTTTTTTTTTTAAGTTTGTTAATGAAATATTTTGATAGTTGTGGAAAAGAAATAAACAATAAAACAAAGGAAACAAATTAAATTTCCAATTTACTCAAACAAATTATTTTTTAGGTACATGAAAACGTTTTGATAAAAAAAAAACCTAGATGTATTTATATTTTGGAAAACAAAACTATATCTACATGAAAAAACCAAATTTATACTTTATTTATATTTTTCAAAATAAATATTTTCAAGTAGATTAATGAAATATATTTATTTATTATTAACCAAAAAAATATTTGAAGTTGAATCAATTATTTATATCGTCTTAACGAATTACCTCTCATTTTCATCTTGTGTGTTGTAGTGTAGTAAACTTTTTAAGTTTGAAAGCAAAGTTAGTTCAATGACATTGATAATTCTTCACAACCATGTCACTTTTTACATCGCATCATTAGTTTACATAATAAAAATAGTTTAGATAATTGATATTGTTAATATTGACTTATACGGTATAAACACCACGTAAGCGCAAAAGTAGGCGTTATGATCCAGTTACTTTAAAATCCTTTTGTTTGACCATGCCTAACCAAGTAAACCTATCTTTTCGCTTACATTTGAGCAAGAGAGAGGAAGACTTATACTAAATAAACATATCATTAGGTTTAAGCAACGAAGTAAGATTATGTATAGCCTTTTCTCATAACTAAATTTGCATACGTAGAACCTTAATGATAAATTTACAATATAACAAAGCATGAACTACGAATAAACAAGCATTGGGCTATGAATCTCATTCTTTCTCAACTACACGACACAATGACAAGCTCTCTATTGCATGTTTGCCTTCTTACGCAAGGTGAAATTTTCAAGTGATGACTGTCATTGAAGAGATGGCTACCATGGATGTCACTACAAGAAATAAATTTTACGATACCTAACGTACGAAAAAGTTATAATTGACATTTTATAGTCTTTTTTTAAGGTCTTGACAACTTATGTTATTAAAAGTCCATGGTAGCTTTTTTGTTAGCTATGTTGATTGCTATGAAAAAACTTAGAAATGTAGCATATTTACCTTGCTATGAAAAATATATGTTAGCATAATTACTTAATAAAGCTATAATAAGTTTTTATAACTAATAAAAAAGGAGCTATTATAACTTTCAAATAGCATTTTCTCGAATATAGCATCGTTTTATGTTATTGAAAGTTTTTATAGCCTTTTGTTGTCAATTATATACCACCAATTTTCACTATCAATTTATAAAATATTAAGCTCTTGATATATATAAAGAATGGAGCACTTAATGTTGGATTTTATGCCTAAAATGTTGAACTATATCTTTACATTATCCGTTGAAAATGTAATTTGTTAACCGTTATTTAATAAAGTGTGATTATTGTAATTTTCAGTAAGTGTTGAACTATATATGTAGAGACATCCTAAGTTGCTTTATGATATTGTCATAACCCTAAATCAAATAAATTAACATCCTAAGCTATTTTGTGAGCCTTGAACTGTATGTGGAGATATAAATGGATCAATGTTCGTGTGTCATGCCCCGCCCCGCCCCGCTCCATAGTCACATCATGCACTTATGTGGAGGCGTGACCGCCTAGATACTCAACTCGTATCTCCCAGTAAGACAACATGTTGAATGCCTAGCATGCTGAATGAGCACAACAATCAATCTTAATGTGAGATAAGAACTCATTTTGGAACAACAAGTACTTTATTCATATTTAACAAAGATTACATTTTACACAAGTCCAGAATTGAAAATATACAATACTTAAAATAACATTTTGTTATACTTGCCTAACTCTACATGCTATGCGAGCTGACAGTGATTAATGACAAGTTGATGCGACATGTTTATGGCATAGTAGGTGATCAAGACGACAAGTAAAATGTTGAATGTCCTTCGCCACCTAGGGAGGATTAAAGTAAAATATTTGAAAGATTAGGCAAAAGAGTCTAGTGAGTGGGGTTCACTACATTTAATAAACACACTTTCACCATGATACATTGCAAGTTTTCTTCACAATACCAAGTGGTATAAAGACGCATGCATGCGTTTCAATAGAAATATAAGTTCAAATTAGAATATCATTTTGTTTGCGTTAGGCGAATTACACATTCAAATGTCATTGGCAATTACTTATAAATCTCCTAGAAATTATTGCTTTACAAAATCATTTCATCTTAAACCATATCGCATAGGAAAGCACTTTTCCTAATGTCTCTTATAGTTGATAACGCATAATCATTCCACATATATTAATTTTTATCACACTCTTTTGCTAACTTGTGGATGTGCGGAGTAACCTCAACGCATATATACAACAAAATTTCCATCAATCCTCTTACGCATAATGTCTCTTCCAATGCTAGATCAAACAGCAAGCAAAAGTCATCTTATACCAGAACACACAACAAGTATAAGGCATCCTATTCTAGAACACACAGCAAGAATAGGGCATCACACACCAGATCATCACAAAGTAAGTGTGAGACATCTCATCGCATAGGGTACCGAAATCATTTCTCTCAACAACCAATCAAATTCATTTTCAAATTCAATTTATTGGTAAACCAATTCCATTTTAGGAATTTGAGAAACATAACAATAATTATTGAGCTCATGAAATTCAAAGAGAATATGTGAGGATTCAAAACATAGTGGAAATTCGTTTAGTTTGAAAACATTTTAAGGAGAAACCACTCACAATCAAGTAACCTCTGTTGGAGTGGTATGACAACCCTAAGAGGGGGAGTTTAATTAAACTTTTTATCAAATAAACCTAAATTTAATTAATTAGATAATTTTTAAATTAAATAAAAAAAAATTAGCTAAATTATGTTAAATAACAAGATTAATAAAAGTAAGCAACTAAAATTAAATGCAAAAATAATTAGAAAAGAGCTAGAGAAGAAGACACTGTAATTTTATAGTGGTTCAATCAAACTCAATCTACATCTACTTTTCCTAGCACCTATTGAGATTTTTATTGAAAAACTTCTTTTGACCATTTCTACGGATTACAGTCAAATCGCTACTTGCTCCATTTTTTGGTTCAAGAGCAAACCCGATCCTTTCCATAGGTTAGGATTCAACCATCACAATATGTTGAAGTTTTAAATTACATGAAAGAAAACTCTCTAAAAGAGTGAGTATGCAATTTTAAGCTCACAATAAATAATCCTCACAATACAATAAGAATTTTCTGAAGGACAAGATGAAATGAATTAAACTTGGAAGGTTTAGAGAGAATAACAGTGGTGGCTTTTGGAAATTTTGAAGATTGTAAAGTTAAACAAAGTTCTTAAAAATTTGAGAAAAATTGAAGTATTTAAAAAGAGGGAAAAAAGATATTGCAATTCAAAATCATTTTGGTTCATTGGATATAAGTAAAAGAAAATTGAATGATTGAGATTTAAACTCAATTAGCCATTAGACACAAACACATATAATAATATAATAATATGTCATTTTAAAAATAATTTGTTAAAAGGCCAATAAAACAAGTTCACCATTTAAAAAAAAAAAACTAGCTGTTAGACACAAAGATAAATAATAATATTAAATTCATTTTCTTTTTAGATTCATTTGCTTTTTAAAAGCGAATAAAAAAAACAAAAGCAAAAATAAAAGACACATGTGTTACTCCTCAATTATATTGCTCCAAGTGGCTTTCTCTAATTGGTTCAAATTGATTACTTGACCGCCATACACCATCTTGGGTATTTTTCCGTTCAGTTTCATTGAGCAATATTTTTTTCGTTTGAACTCTGATTTGAGTGATTGAAGAGGCATCAGATTCATTGTTCCGAGCTCTACATTATGGACTATTCAAAATAACCAAATTGTAAATAGAAAAATTAAGATTTGTTATCATCAAAATATTAATTAATTAATTAATTTGAGATTAAGGGCCAAAAAGCCAACAACCTCCTCATGGAGCTTTGTGATACCCGAGTCTGGAAAAGAAGGGCTTTGATCTTTGTAGAAGTCGTTTTGGTATGATAGGCATCTTGAAGTTGGCATTGAAGGTAGATGATGCGTTGAAGAAGTATGCATTCAAGCTTTGTAAAAGGCAAGAAGAGTTAGGCGTTATGGTGTTGTAAGGCGAGATGAAGACAGAGGAGAGTTAAGTTATCAAGGAATTGTTTAATTTGGATTTGATAGCTAATTACGTGTTGAGTTTAGATTAAGCATGGTCTGGGATAAGCTAAGTAAACTAACAAGTGTAAAGTTCTAAGTAGGAGCTGACAAACTAAGAGAAGCTTAAGAATGGCTAATCCAACTAAGAATGAGTAGGATTGAAGGATTTAAAGAAAGTGTTATTATTATGAGATTTTCTAATTGTTGTGCTCTCTGTTGAGAGAACACTAAGCGAGAATAGTAGTCAAAGTTAGGCGTTCAAAAAGAAAGGAAACTAAGGCTAAGTATTTTGTGAGTGATTTTCTAAAAGAAATAAGTATTTTGAAAGCATTCTTTCTAAGTCTCGTGTTGTATTTATGTTTAACACGTATTGTGTGTTGTTGATGTTGATTTTGTTTATTGAAACGAAAGTTTCTAAACTAAAGTTTCTATGTGATGATTGTGACATTGTATGTGAGTAAACCATTACTAGCTTTGTTGCTATCAATGAGCTAGCTATTATGTGCACATAATGAGTAAAGGCAACTATGGTGGTGTTGTGGACCACATGGCGTTGAGAAGTTGGCTAAATGCGTTTGAGTCAACAGGCTAATCAACTAGAAATGAAAATGGAATTTGTTAGCATAAATACCTTAAATCTATATAATAGATTAACCCCAAGATCATTCATGTTGAATTGTCAAGAATAAATTACATAACAAATTCTATTGTCAAGAATAAGTTGCATACCAAATTCTATCTTCGAGTAATTAATGATGGTTGTAAAATGGCTATTGTTTGGTGGCTATAAAATGGTTATTGTCTTCCTCAACCAAAACCCTTAATGCCCTTAGTGGGATTTTTCCCTTGATGTGATACAAGAAAGATTGAGTGTTTATTGTTTTGGTATGTTGGGGACCATAGCCCTAAGTTTCTTTTATACTAATTCAATTAGGATCCCCATTAAATCCTAATCAATCCAGGAATAGGCTTCTACCCATTTAGTCCATACTCAATTAGGAATTTTGGGCATTAATTAAATAAATCACATAATAGGCCTAATTTAAAAGAATAACCCAATGTGATAAATTATTAATTCAAATACATAGTCCACCTTTTAATTATACGTATTATTTAAATACGTCTAACAATCTTCCACTTGGGCTATGTTTATATTTTGGTTGGGTATGTGAACTTGTGTTTTCCAATTTGATTCGAACTTAGACTCAAGGTTGTTTGAATGCACAATTAATTCTATTCGATAAGTCAATGGTCATGATCATTGTATGCGAATTACTCACTGTGTACCTCTTTATCACATATCTACTAAGTTCTCGTTGAGCACAAGTCTTCTTACTGCTTGCCCAAGTATAAGTGAAACAATAGGTTTATCTAGGTGATCCAAAATTGAGCTCGAGTAATTGATATCAAAGTTTTAGTTTTAGAGTTTACTTGTCAATTAGGCAGATAAAAGAATTAATTAAATAGTATAAAGAATGCAAGGCTGAACTCTACATACTGTACACCTAGAGACTTCTGTAAAGGGGAATTAAAATGGTTGTGCAATGAAGATGCGAACTAATTTGTATCCAAGAAGGAGATAAAGAAAGGTCTACGCATTATCAGACGATTAAGAAATGTGAGAGCTTTGATGGGATATAACTTACTTAACCAGTTTATGATTAAGGCGAGCTTCTCTCAAAGTCTTTAAATGCCAAACCTGCTCACCTTTTGGGATTCAAGTGACTAAGCGTGATTAGACGAGATATATCTAGAAGAGTTCACTTATAATACTTACAGAACTACTCGTTTAAGGCCAGCAACCTCTCAGCGCCTAATGTCCATACTTGTTCACCTTTTGGGATACAAATGTTGGAAGTTATCTCGCTAAGGTGGAGTTTATCGTCAAACTCCTTCTTACGCGCATTAGCCTTATCCTTGCTACTTATCCTCTCAGGTAGTTGGTGATTAATACTAGCTAAATGATGAACATAGCTCAACTAACGTGATAAGAATTATAAGCTAGACTTCTTATCAAGACCTTATCACCAACTTAAACTACAAATAACACATTGACAAGTGAAAAGTAAAGAAGTGATGGATTGAAAAGGTATACACATGTAATATATTAAAGAATATAGGCCTTCGGCCATTGTACAATATAAACAACACATATTACAAAGAAATGCAACTAAAAAATGGCAAGAAAGGAGAATGGAAACTATTACAAGTTAGGAAAAATGGGAATATGGAATCTTCTCTACTCAGAAGTTAAGCTCTCACTCTACAATCTGATCGGTGAAGAAGATAATGGGATTTACATGCAGCGGAAGGGATACTTCTTTCTGTCGCTCTCTAGGCTTTTGGCATATGGAGGCTCTTTGGTCCATTCACTCCCCCCTCTGGCCCATGCAAGCCTTCTCTGCTTTGGTGAAGAAGGGGACTTTTTATAAGCAGTTTTCAATGAGAAATTATTATTATTCTGATCATTTCAGCCTTGACAGTAGCCTTTTCATGTTACATCAACTTCAACTACCATCCTCATCGTCTAGTGAATCTTCCTCATGTGATGATGTGGTTCCTCGTCTAGAGGTGTTAGTCGCAAAAGGAGTTCCCATCGTGTAGCCTTTGCGCGATTTTCTAATCATCTGGCATTAAGACATGGAAATCGCGTAAAACAGGCATAATGCTTATGCAAGATGTATTTCTAAATACTTATGAATTTACAAAATAAGTTACACATTTTGATTTTCTTCTTAAGCGTTTTGGCCCATTATTCTGATAAAAGGGGCTATAATAACGAGTATTTATACACGTTATCATATTCCTTATATAATTAAATCACATAAACCTTAAGTGTGCATAAACAGATTATTTTAATAATAAATTTTCTCTTTAGTTCAATCTGGTCCATCTCCTGCATCAGCAAGGAATCAAGGCGTCTTTTGTCACTATCCTCGTAACGAAACCTTCCTTGATCACCAATTCTAATACATTCCAGAATCCTGGCACCGAGAGGCAGCTCACCCTAATTTAGAGTTAAAGTATGCTTTCTATCGCCTTGAATCATTGAGCACAATTTATTGCATATAGATAATTAGACTATTCCTTCACTACCATGTCTATAATGAGTTCTTTATTCATCTTCCCTCATCTCCCCGTAGCATCTTGCACAGCCAAAAACATCATAGTGTAAATAGTAGAATAGAAACTATATTATTCATATTTTATACTATATTGACCATAACGCATAGTTTAGTAGCACAGTAGGTGATTTAGGATCTTAACATTCCATATGTTCGACCTTGGACTTACTAGGAAACCTCTCTTCGCTTACACTTGGACGATAGAGATGAAAACTTGCACGACATTGTTTATCTTTAGTGAATTAGCAACACATGGATATGAATGCACCTTTTAACGCATGATCCTGTCTAATCGTCGATAGTCGCTCAACTAGAGCTCATATCTCCAGATCCACGACTACTTTGCATATGCATATATAATGACAAGCAATATTCCGTAGTCTTTAGTGCCTCACCCTAGAGAGATTCTGGTAAACAATAATGACTAATCATATTTCTTACCATATCCTTAAGTGTTCTATTTCGCCTTTCTGCTACACCGTTTATGCTAGATTTCCCTGGCATAGTGTATTGTGAGACGATTCCACATTCCTCTAGGTATTTGGAAAAGGGTCCTAGACGTTGTTGACTTGATCCATCATATCTACCGTAGTATTCACCACCACGATAAGACTTGACAACCTTAATTTTCTTTCCAAGTTGAAGTTCAACTTTAGCTTTAAAAGACTTGAAAGCGTCCAAAGATTGAGACTTCTCGTGAATTAAATATAGGTACCCATATCTTGGATTGCCTATGAATGTAAAAGAGTATTGTTGTCCATTACAAGAAGTCGTAGGGAATGGGCCACAGATGTATGTATGTATTAGCTCTAAGAAACCTGAACATCTGTTGGCACCTAATTTTCTTATGTTTGTATGTTTTCCCTTAATACATTTCACACAAACTTCAAATTTGCTTAAACCAAGAAAATCAAGAATTTCATCTCACACAAGTCTCTAAATTCTCTGTTTAGAGAAGTGACTTAAACGCTTGTGCCACAACGTAGCAAAATTCTCATTTAATTTACGCTTTGTACCACATGATTTAGACAACAACACCTTGTTAGATGAAGCATAAGAATCAAGCATGCATAGGTTATCAATTAAAGAACTGGTATCAATAAGCTTGGAGTTTTGAAAAAAACTAACTTTATTATTTCCAAAAGAACAAGAAAAACCAATTCTGTCCAAATTGAAAATAGAAACTAAATTCCGTCTAAATGAAGGTACAATAAAAGTCTCATTCAAATTAAAAAAACAACCAATTTTTAAAAGTAATATAAAAGTGCCAATAGCTTCACTGCAACTGCTTTGCTATTGCCCACATAGATGAATCTTTCAGAATCATTTAGCAGTCGGCTCCACAGGCAACCCTACATGGATATACTTATGTGTGAATAGTAGCAGCAAAATCTACCCACCAAGTACTTGTAGGTACAAAAGCTAAATTAACTTCAGAACAAACCAAAGTAAGACGTTTACTCTTCTTTACACGCTATTTGGCGTACTTGGAACAATTTTTCTTGAGGTGACCTTTATTTTTGCAAAAGAAACAAGGATTCTCCGTAGCTTGTTTCTTATTCTGTTGAGATGTCCCATTTACAACATCCGTAGGTTTCCTTTTCTTCTTGTAATGAAAGTTAGTTGCCAAGTGAGCACTTTCTGCCTTTCTCTCTTAATCCTATCTTCTTCTTACACATATTGTGAGATAAGCTCATTAATACTCCATTTATCCTTTTGAGTATTATAAGTTATCTTAAACTAAGTGAATTGTGCAAGAAGAGAGATAAGTACCAGATGTACAAGTAAATTCTCATTTATCTCAATATCTAGTGCCTTTAATATACCAGCAAGATTTGACAATTCCATAATGTACTCCTATTATGTTTCCATTGTTCTTATACCTCATGGAAATCAAAGTAGTCAAAAGACTACTTGCTTCCCCTTTTTAATTTTTAGCAAAATATTTCTCAATTTCGATAAGGAACATTTTTTGGCATTTTCACTTTCAGTTATAGAACCCCAAAAAGACTCTGGAATGAAGTTTCTAATAATCATCAGACAAATGTGATTTGACCATTCTCACTTCTCAATTTAGTCGTATTTCGTTGTTCCTTAGTAGAAGCAGGTTTATGATCCGTAATGCAAGGTCTAGATCCATACACCCGAGAAGTATCTCTAGGCTTTCCATCCAAATCTTGAAATTCAATCCATTCAACTTAGGGATTGAACTTAGATTTCCAGATATTTGAGCAAGACCCAACTAAACAAAGAATAAGCAAATAAATGATATACTCACAATTAGTAGGTGTCATAAAATAAAATATGACAAAATAATTTCACATATATGGTGGGTCCCTTTTATAAGATACCTAACACATCATTGATGTCAACCTTTGGGTAGAGACATCAACTGTAAACGGTACTCTCAACGTAGTAATCAAAGTACTGACAGTAAACTCTGTAAAAAAATTAGCCTTTCTTTGGATCGATTATTTTTTACATGAGCAGTCCTTATAATTGTCACCTACTCATTATCACACGGATACTCATAATTTGGCCAAAAAATTATCTTCCTTTGGGCCAATAATTTTTTGCATAAATTAATAAATATGCACATCCTATATTTTAGAATTAAACTAATCTAGGTAACAGATGCTACTTTGGTAACATGTTATTTTAACCAATTTAATCTAAAATATAAGACACAATAATAATAATTTTATTATTGTAAAAAAATAATGGAAGAAGAACACCAAATAATCTTTACCTAAGTTCACTCAATGGGTACATTAAAATACAATTAATGCCAACATAAACATGTGAATATCCCCAAAAAATTATCATTCAAGTTTAATCCGCAGGATGATCAATTAATCTTGAACCTACAACATGACCAATGAAACTTGAATTCACAACATGATTAGTCAAATCTTGAATCTAGATCAATTAAACTTAAAACCACAATATGATTAATCAAATCTTGAATCTAGATTAACTATACTTAAAACCACAATATATTAATCAAATCTTGAATCCACAAAATAATTAGTTAAACTTGAATTCACAACATGATTAATCAAATCTTTAATCTACAACATGATCACAACATGATTAATCAAATCTTGAATCATGATCAATTAAACTTAAAACAACGATATGTTTAATCAAATCTTGAATCAAGAAACCAATAGAAAACAAGCATATTCCAACAATTTAACATAAAATTCATGCTTTGATACCACTTGTTAGCATAAATACCTTAAATCTATCTAATAGATTAACCCAAGATCATTCATGTCGAATTGTCAAAAATAAATTACATACCATATTCCATTTTCAAAAATAAGTTGCATACCAGATTCCATCTCCGAGTAGTTAATGATGGTTGTAAAATGGCTATTGTCTGATGTCTATAAAATGGTTATTGTCTGATGTCTATAAAATGGTTATTGTCTTCCTCAACAAAAACCCCAAATGTCCTTAGTGGGATCTTTCTCTTGATGGGATACAAGAAAGACTGAGTGCTTATTGTTTTGGTATATTGGGGACCATAACCCTAAGTTTCTTTATATACTAGGTCAATTATGATCCCCATTAAATTCTAATCAATCTAGGAATAGACTTCTACTCATTTAGTTCATACTCAATTAGGAATCCTGAGCCTTAATTAAATAGATCACATAATAGGCCTAATTTAATAAAATAACCCAATGTGATAAATTACTAATTCACATGCATAGCCCATACTTTAATTATACGTATTATTTAAATACGTCTAACAGAATTTCCCAATGGATGCTGGTGAAATGAATCAAAGGTCGATGCATGGGCATGATTCATGTTCTTGGTGAAAGGAACGAGGGGAAGCTAATGTGTAATTTGTGATTTCTGATTTTAAATGAGGCATTGTGATCCTGTTTTATGAAAATGAAAATGAAAATGAATTTATATGATTGAATTGTATTCTCCAAAAAGTTTCTAAAACCATCACTCACTAAGTATTTGACTTATGTGTTAAGTTTCCCTTCTCTAGGTCATCATGGTGTTAAGGCCAAGTAAATAAGGGTAAGGCAAGGTGCTATGCATTTAGGCGAGCAAGCCAAGCGTTATAAGTTGTTTCTAAAGGAAGTTGCGCTAGGACTTTGGAAAAGTGTTTTAGGTTCATGCGGTGTCCAAAAGAAAGAAACGTAGATTTGGCTATTTTTCTACCACAAGAAAGGGCTGAAAATTTGTGGATGCTAGAAGCAAATAATTGAGGAGACATTTGTTGGGTATAATTTAAAGAAATTTTAAATAGCAAATATTTTTCTGAGACTTATAAAGATGAAAGCGAGAAGAATTTCTCCATCTAAAACAAGAAGAACTCTCTGTTGTGGAATATAAGAAGTTCACAGAGTCAGCTAAGTAAGTACACCATTCTGTCGGTGGCCTCAAAAAAGGAAAGATGTAGGTAGTTTGAGCATGGTTTGAGGCCACAAATAAGAACACCGATCACAACTATAGTAGTGTGGTGTGATTACGCGAAGTTGGTAGGTGCAACTCTGCAATTGAAGAAAAGTTTAGGATGAAAGAGACCAAGTTCAAGATTAAGTGAAGAAGAAGAAGAGAAAAGAAGTGTTGGGAATCTTAGTAAAAAATCCAAGCCCACTTTCAGTGAAGGATCGTGTTGGATTGACGATCAAAGACAAAAGCGTAATGAATATGGTAAAAATCACTCAGGGGCTTATAGGCAAAAGAATATTTGTTTGTTTCAAGTGTGGAGAGATGGGGCATTGCAAAAGTGAATGCCAAGACAAAACCAAAGAAGGTGAGAAACCAACGCAAACAGGGGTGGATGTCCCACTTAGTCCAACAACCTTCACGAGAGGAAGCCTAAGGTAGACAAAGGAAAAAGGATTGTGGACATAGAATTTCGGGGACAAAATTCTTAGAGGAGAGGAGAGTTGTGAGACTCGTGTTGAAATGGAAGTGTCAATTGGGAATAAGATTTTTCGAAAAAAAGGAGTTTTGGAAAGAAAGTGTTTTTGAAAATTTAGGCGTTCTGATGGTTGGCATTGAATCAAGGCGAAGTAAGGTGAAGGAGAAGGCTAGCAAGACTAAATAGGCGATTTGAGGTTCAACGCGAGCTAAGTCAGGTGTTGAGAGAGTTAAGAATTCTCTGGGAAATTTTCTAATTATGTTTAATTAATGGGTCATGTGTAACAGTTTAAGCTAAGCATGGTTTGGAAAGTTAATAGGCTTACATGTGTAGCACTTAAGCAGGTGCTTGTAAGCTTAAGAAAAATTATCGATGGCTAATCCAATTTTTTAATAATATAAATAGGGGTGAAGGTCAGTAGAAAGGAAGGTTAGGCTGAAATTCTTAGAATTTCTCTGTTGAAAGGAAGGAAGCACTAGACGAGAAGAAAGTTTGGGGGACTAGGCGATCGGAAGAAGGGAACTTAATTAGAGTTTATGAGTGATTTTTCTAAAGTTGAATTGTTTTTAAAAAAGCCTTTTGTTAAAGTTTCATGTTATATTGAAATGTTATATTTCACGTTAATGTTGATGAGAAGTATGTTTTACAAAGAAAGCCTTTGTGTTACGTTTCAAGCCAAAGCTTTATGTTCGATGATTGTATGCTATGTTTGTTAGTAAATCATTAGTCTTATTCCTATCAATGAGCTAGTTATTATGTGCACATAAGGAGTAAAGGCAGCCATGTAGAAAAAGGACAACATGGTAGAGTAAAGTTGGCCAATGCGTAAAAGAAGCATATTGAGCTTAGAGGCTTGAGCAACAAAAAATGAACTAGGAAATTTTTCAAGGGATGCTGTTGATAAAAAGGACATCACAGTAGTCTATGCGTGGGAATGGTTCATGTTCTTGGAAGAAAGGAATATGGAATGCTAATGTGTATTTTATGTTTTAGTGAAATGAAGCGTGGAAGCCTGTTTAAGGAAAATGATTTTATGTAGTGTATGCCCAAAAGTTTTCCAAAAATATCACTCACTAAGTATTTGACTTATGGTTTAAGTTTCTTTTCCCAGGTGTTCAGGCGTTGAGGCAAAGTTAAGAGAGTGAGGTGAGCTATACACATAGAAGTTGAGCAAGACATTCTAAATTTTACTTTATAGTTTATGTATCTAAGAAATTGTAAAATATGTATATTTGGAACTCGTTTTATTACAAAATAAAAAAAGTCTTTGTTATTGATATCTTGTATGGTTTATTTCTTATCGCCTAATGTTTAAGTATCAAAGTTATTTGATTGGAAACTAGGCAATTATAGCTAAAGTTCAAGGAGTTAGGTTGAGCGTTTTGGCTTTTCATCATAAGGCGTTAGGGCTGCTCAAGTCACATTGTGTGCCCATCCCTAGGTTCAAGACGCGTGCAGGGCAGGGAGTGACATTCCTTAAAATTTCTTGTCAAATTTGAGCTTGTGGTATCTCACCGAAATTCTTTACAACTTCCTTCAACTTTTATTAAGTAAGCACAAGGTGAAAATAAGCTTTTAATCTTGCCAAACGTCCCCTATTTAGTATTTATAGACTTTTTCAGTGAAGCCTCCCATTCTGGAATGATTACCTCTACCTAACGGTGAGGATCATTCAATCTCAAAATGCCACGTGGCTCCTGCCACTCTTATTCTAAACTCAGTGGGCGACAAGGTCAAATCAATTCGTTGACCTTATGACATCAACTATTTTATGGTGAAGGAAGCTCTCATTCACCTCCCATCTCAAGGTAAAAAAAAAACCGTATGTTTTTAACAAAAACTGAAAAATTCAAGGGAGATGGTTAAAACCACTTAAAATGTTAAGAAAATTTTAATAACAAAGGCATGTACAATAATACATATATATTTAGTATTTCACCGTGCTAAGCTTATTTTATTTTGATAATTACATGTTTAAATAACTTTTTAAAACACAAACTAGATAAATATTTAAGTGATTTATTATGTTGACGGTAGAATTGTAATTATGTCTTGATGACATTTTTGCAACTAATTGAATCTTCTTCTTTTAGGTTTTATTTGAGAAAAAAAAAAGGAGATTGAGAGAGGGGGTAGCCGACGTAAGAGACAAGAGAGAATTTTTCTCGCAAACAAGAGAGGAGAAAAGTGCGGCCGACGAAGAAGAAGACATTGGAGTTTCGATGTCAGCGACGACAGACTTTTTTGAGCAGCATTTTATGGCGTCTGACTTTGGTCGTGGGTTTGTAGCAAGTTCTGACATTCCAGCGTTTGTCGGAGTCAGATTTAGTCGACTTTCACAGGTTTAGTTGCAGATAGGAGGATAGAAGGGTCGAGCGGCGTTTTCGACAAGTTTAACTGTGAATTTCGTCGTTGGTGTTTTTTTTCTCAGTTGAGGTTCTTCTTGGGTTGTTTGACACATAAGTCTCTAGTCAAAGGAGCCGACAAGAAGAAAATCCCAAAGCCTCCAATCAGAGGAGCCGACAAGAAGAAAATAAAAGTATGAAGACTTTGAAGAGGACAAAGCTGGAAGCTCCAATAGTTTCTGCAACTGACGGAAGAATTTGGTGTTAATTTGTGGATTTTGGAGGAAATTAGGATTTTGATAGATGTGTAAATTGTGTGTTGAGAGTTTGATTTTAATTATAGGGTATTCGTTGTTTCTTGAATAATTGTATTCAATATTCAATTTTTGAATTAAGTAGAGGCATTTAAGATATTGTTCCAGCAATTATTTTTTCATATTTTTTTATTTTATTATTTTATTAATTTAAATAAAAATTTGTCATTTATTCAAATATTTTGTTATTCTTTCTTATCAGCCTTCATCCGCAGGAAATATTTTCTACGGTTTTCCTTTTTTTTTTAAAAAAAATAAGAGTTTGCCTTCTTGTGTCTCACGCCTTACAACCTCTCAGTTTTCCTTCTTTTTCCTTTGCATGGGGTTTCCTCCTCACGCTCGTCATGATTCGTCTTTCAGTCCTTTGCATCTTGTCGTCGATCGCTGGCGAGAACCTTTTCCGTTCATCCTCTCTCAGATTCACATAGTTGAGTTTTACCACCGCCAGATTCACATAGTTGGGTTTCTTTGTTGTTTTGTAATTTTTTGTTGTAATGTTTGGGGTTTTTTCCTTTCTTTCTAATTTCCTCTAAGTAAATGCTATTCTGGAACAGACAAGCAAAAGCTAGACCACTCGACTACCTCTCCACAATGTTTTCTTTCTTGTTTTTTTGTTTTCAATATTTGATCAGTTTTAGACTTTGATTTTTTTTTCAATGGAAAGAAAATGAACAAATAAAAAATAAAACTTTGAAGTTACGTGTCAGAATGTTTTTTTACAGATCTTGTTATCACTCCAAATTTAAAAGTGGATAATCATAGTTATGTGACATTTGAATTTAAAAGAATAACATAATTTTAAAACTCTATAATTAGTTAGGAAGTCCACATCGAATTTGTGGTAACCAATAAAAAATGAAATCTAACTAATACAACCAATAAAGGTCAAATCCCATTTTAGAGTATTAATTAATTTATACATGAAAAAAAAATTATAGGATCGATTGCTTCTATTGAACGACATTAGGAGAAAATGTAATTATTTGAGAATTGTACTAAAATAAATAATTCGTGAATGAAATGTAAGTCTATCTGAATTCACATAAGGACACAAAAATTAATTAAAAAATGACGGGACAAAATTTTGGATTTTATTAATGGTAATCTTCTATCACCGTAATATATCAATGACTATCAGTGTTAGAATTTGCTATAGATTGTAAATATTTTGTAAAATTTGCTATTTTTGAAAATTCTCCAAAAATGATCTTATAAAAATTGATAGTTTAATTTATGATAGAGTGATTTATGATGGATAGAAACACAGACTCAAATTATGTAAAAATTTGGAAACTTAGTACCTTATTACATGTATGCGATGCATGTCCAACTTTGGTAGTTTCTTGATCGTATTTATAAAAATTTTGGTAGTTTCTTGATCATACTTATAAAATACGTATAAAAGGATAATTCATATTTCTTAATCGGAAAATTTTAAAAAATAGCAAATTTTACAAAATATTTACGATCTATAGCAAATTCTATCACCGATAGTTATTGATATGTTATAGTGATTGAAAACTATAACTTGTAAATATTTTAATTTATTTTGTTATTTTAAAAAAATGTCCTTTCTTGATTTGCATTGAAAACCCAAATTAAAGCTAAATTTATTAAATAAACATTTTAATTAACAAGATTTAATAAAATTAGTTTAAAAAAAATGTGTATTTCATATACCGTATATATGTATGTCAAAAAAGAGTATGATAAACACAGATTATAATAATCTCCACCCCAAACAAATATTATAATAACACACAATATAATAAAGTTTACACTCTAAAAATATATTATAATAACATAAGCTATGATATTCAGCACCTTGAACATAGACTATAATAACACAGACTATAACACAAACTATAATACTCTATGCTCCAAATGCAAACTACTATAATCCTCAAACTATTATAATCCCTAAGAACTAAAATGCTTGTATTGAAACTTAAAAAATCAGATAGACATGAACTATAAATCTCTTTGACTAAATGTGCATTTTACCTAATAAGAAAATACGATTTAAAAGCAAAATAGACAACTTATTTACAGCGAAAATGATAAAATATTTCCATATCTATCATTACAATGACTTTTTTTCTATATTAAAAATATTTCTAACCATTTTGTTATTGAAAATAACTTGTAGGTTCTCAGATTCGTTATTCTATGAAGACAAAAAGTACTTAAAGGACAGTTTATTTAGATATCGAAATATTACATCACCATATAAAACCACCTGAGATGTTCGTGATAAATTACTATACATTCCTAGACTCATCTCAAAAAGCTAAATGGTAGGATGATCAAATTAAAATTTTGAATACTAGCACCCGTTTGATAACTCTCTTTGTTTTGAATAAAGCTTAATGCGCTAAATCTACAAAAATAAAAAAAATTTAAAGCAAAAAAAAAAAAAGAAAAAATGGTTATCAAACGGAAAATAAATATGCAATGGAGTGTATATATCTGTATATAAGTCACTGACCATGCTATCAAGTCTTCCACTGTTACAGCTGTTTTTTGGAGTCTTTTCTTCTGTCTTTGGCTTTGATATCATCAGGAATGCACCATGAACAACACAGTGGCAGAAGAGTGCACACTGCTTGTATTATTAAACCACGAGCAAGGCCGGAAAAGTCATTTGCGGTTACACCAACATAAGAAGCAAGCGCTACACCGAGACATCCACTTACGATGAATGCGAGGGCAATGGCTGACATTACAAAAGCCATGAGAGAGCCCTCACATCCTGGTGGGCAAAGCAGAGCAATCAAAACACTGAATGGCAAGATCTTGAAGAATAACAGAACCTCCGAAAGTCCAGAGAACAAAACAACATATATGAAGTCTGGCATGCCCATTTCTCGATAGACTCCCTTCACGAACAGCATGTCTGAGATCATAAACACCGCCATTGAAACCTGAATACTTGAAATAAGTTTCCTAGACGGGATTGACTTCAGATGGCGATTGTAAATTACGCCCCATAACAGTAGGGCTGCTTGGCCAAAAACTTTAGAGATGCCTAAAACAGACGACTCAATTTTCAAATGCTCTGTCTGATAAAAAAACATGGTGCCAGTCAATGCAGGTGTTATGCTGTAAGATACAGCAAGCCATATTATGGAATAAGCAATTTCAGGTCTTTTTAGCACGGCTGCGAGTTCTGAGAGTTGTTTGTTGATACCAGCATTCATTGAGCTTTGAGGGAGATTAAGAGAGCGTTCACGAACAATGATGGTTAAGAAGAATTGCAGTGAAAGGAGAAGGCCAAAGAATAGGAACATTGCTTGGGGTGAGAACCTATCGATAGCAACGCCTCCAAGAAGATTTCCAAGAATCCCACCAGCAGAAGATGCAACCCAAACAAAAGCCTGGAGCTCACCCGAGGAAGATGCTCGAGAATTCTTGGAAGAAGTGGGCTGTTTTCCTGCCTCTGCAACGATGGCATCGTTAGCAACCTCAGCAATTGAAGCACCGAGGTTGCTAAGTAGAAGATATATGCTGATGGTGAAAACTGAAATCCTAGATGGTGGCATAAGTGCTATGGGTAACCATGACACTGCCTGTAAGAAAGCTGCATCAACATAAACCATAAGAGGAATCAATAATTTTTCAAAATTGACCAAACAATTAGAGAGTTTCAAGTAAATATCATACAAATTAAAAGCTTCACTTGATAACCATTTAGTTTTTAGTTTTTGGTCATTAAAAATTAAGCTTGTAACCACTACTTCCACTCATTAGTTTTTCTTCGTTATATTTTCTACTTTCTTAAATAAGGGCGTTTTCAAAGTTCAAAGTCTGAGTTTTGAAATTTTTAAAGGTTGTTTTTGTTATGGAAATCTGGTCAAGAATCAAAATGTTTACTAAAAGAAATATGAAAACTAGGATACATATTTTGTAATGTAACAAAAGAACTTTCAAAATCCAAAAATTCAAATGGTTATCAAACAGAAGCTAAAAAATCAAACATATTGATAAGCAACTTGAACAATTCACATTTTTATAACTCACGACATATGTTTGGTGCCAAGCTTCCAAAGACTCCAGCACATAATTTAATGCCTCAAAAGCAGTTCTGCCATCTTTTAATTACTATTCAATACATATCGGTGGCAATACCAATTCATTTCTCCAAAAAACTCATACAATGTTCCCAGGAAGCCTATGGTTAACAAAAGCAATCATGTAAAACAGTTTATAGAGAAACTGATGAACAGGCAATGCAAAAAAAGCAATTCAGTTGACAGTTCTAATAAGCTACTTTTAAAGATACTGGAAGAAGGCTGCCTTCTGTCTACCTCTCTGTTGCCAACCTTGCTTACCCAAAAAGGGAAGCATTTATGTAAAAGTATTGTTTTATAAATCAATAACGTGAAGGTGCTTTGGCAAGGTGAAAATCATTTTACACTATGCCAGAAGGCATCTCCCTCACAAAAATCATCATTTTTGATATTAGCATAAATCGCTTTGAAAAACGTCATAACTACCTTACAGTATTTGAAAACAAATGCAAAGTGCTTTTGGCCTAAATGGTTGACGAACTTTGTTAATACGTCATCAAATATTTTACTCTTGTGCTAGATGTAATTTATTTACAAGCACTCCCACACTGAACATTTTTTACAAGACTCCCCCACTCACATTAAACATATTTTCGTGCATTTCTGGTTTGGATATTTATCAAGTAAAAGAGTTTGAATTCTTAGCCAAATTTTGAAAACAAATACTTTTTTAAAAACTCTTTTTTTAGTTTTCAAAACTTGGTTTTGTTTTTTAAAAAATGGTAAAAATTAGATAACAAAACAAGGAACTTAGAAATGAAAGGGGTGTTTATAAAGTTCATTTTCAAAAACTGAAAACCAAAGACCAAATAGTCAATGAGGGCTTAGTTTT
>CM046893.1:5672864-5741967 GCA_025688845.1 Cucumis hystrix | reverse complement strand
CAAAAACTGAAAACCAAAGACCAAATAGTCAATGAGGGCTTAGTTTTTCTTTTTCTGTTTGAAAATTATTATTCTTTTCTCACCATTTCATAATGGTCTACATCTTTTACAAGTAAAGATTTGGATTCTAAACTAATATCTCAAAACGAAAACTACATTCACTTCTAACTTTCATAACTTGACATGGGTTTTGAAACATCGGACAAAGAAATCAATAGGTGAGAATAGTGTTCATAAGGTTAATGGGTATGAAAGAAGTCTAAGTAATTGAGGAGTGGCCCCAGGACTTGTACGCCATCACTGCAATGTTGTTTCATCAAAATTCTAAACAATTCAAAGAGTGATCTGAAATTGCTTTCAAAAGAAGAAACAAGAGAATTCAACTTGTTTCATAAACATATTCCAGATTTTCCACAACAACAAACAAACCTAATAATGAAAACAATCGAATTCAGGCACAGAACAAAAGGCCACAATCGGTGTTAAAAAAAAAACGCTTCCATTAACCGAATCAGAGATTAAAGCAATTCAGAAGAACTCACCTCCAATGGCGATGTAAGGGATGCGATGTTGGCCGGAAATATAAACGGCATCAGAGAGAATCCCGTAGAGAGGCTTGGCAACCATGGGAAGATTGGCGGAATTTTGAAGAAGCTGAAGAGTAGAAGGGTCGACATTGAGGCCGTCCTTGAGGAAAAAGTTAACCGCCATCCATGGAAAACAACGGAAACCCTGAACCCAATATCCCAATCCGAGAACCTTCCGGATCGGATTATCGGAATTGGATTTGGACATCGTAGAGAGTAGGAAAAAACGATTGGATGCGAAAATTGAAGAAGATACAGGCAGAACTTTCAAAGATGGAAACTGTGTGCGACGGCGGATATGGTGGCGGTGGTGGTGGTGGTGGCGATTTTGAGTGTCATTTCATGTTTTGCTTCTTAGGTGGTGGCGATGTTGTGGTTTGTCCACGTGGTGGTTCTTAACTTCTTACTATGATTCTTTTTTTAATCAATTTTTTTGGTGCTCCTTTACTTGTGGATTAAGCCGATTTAAATAATTTAATTACAAAATTTATATAAACGACATTTGGAATCAAATAAAATAATTATTTTATTACGAGTGCTCCAATTAATTTTTGGCTCACACACATGGGGATTCGGTTGGATTTGTAAAAATATATATCTACTCATTTCTTCCCATATTCATCTAAACTCTTCGTATCTTTAATGTTTTCAATGACTATATCTATTGACCATTGTTAGCAACGTCCTCTAGCGTCCTACTTTTTGACAACCACTTTTGCACCTTCAATTTCAAGAACTACATTGGACTACAAAATTAGAAGAAAACCATCCTTAATGATCAACTTCAAACATTGATGAATCTTACCGATAGATATTGCAAGTAAGACTGACTAGCTTGATTATGTATTAATCAATAATGCTTTTCTCTACGCATGAAATTAGTTCATTATCTGTCATGTTTATATATATATACACACACATATCTATAAATACGGTGTCTTAACATTTGATATATCAATAATAATATTTTATTTACGTTAAGATGTAATATTTTTATAAAACATAGTTTTGATTTTGCAATAATAATAATAAATCTAAATCATTTCAATGTATAATGAAAACTATATAATTTTAATTAAAAAAACAATTGAATTGCAGTTAAAGGACAAATAAAGATACCAATCTAACTAAAAGTAAAAGAAAAAAAAAAAAAAAAAAAAAAAGAGAAAAAGAAGTTAGAAAATATAAACTATTAAAAACAGGACTCATTGGTGAATATAAACTTTCTACTACCCACAAGTGTTACTACTGTTTACAAGTCTATGTAGAATTCAAAAACATAATTTGTACAAATCCAACTCTAGTTTATAAATTTGTTAAAATTACAATCAAAACAGCTTATTTTTGTGTCTGAGTTGTCAAACATTAAAATATCAACATTACGAGATAAATTAACAAGAAATATTAGAAAGAAACTAAACTCTAGGTGATGACAAAAGAAGAAGACAAAAGAAGAAGGAATGTAAATGAGAAGTAGAGAACTGAAGAAAAGAGTAATACAAAATCGTTGTAGATTCCATTTCAAAGTTGAAGTGTGGAACAAAGCTGCTTGTTATTCCAAACTCATGTAACCCACAAGTATCATAATAAAAGAACATAAAGTTAAAGGTAAGTGATTATTTGAATACTCTCTACTACTACATGAACATATAAAATAAAAGTCCAAAAGGAAGTGGACAGCTACTAAGATCAAATTCCTTCCATCTACTTTTTTCCTTTACACATCATCATCACCTCATATTTGATTTGAGGTATATTTATAACTTTCGTTCGAAAATATCCTTAGGTTCATGGGATGGAGTATGTTTGTTGATGTCAAAATTAAGTTAAAGTTAATTTTCGAGTCAAATACGGAGTGACATGCCTTTTTCACGTCTTATTCAGGTCTTACTCTTCTCCAAGCCCAAAATAGGTCGAGGCATGCATTATGTATACTCCATTTCTTAGGTGAGGTCGATCTTAACCTTCATCAAGGTCAACTATATTAATTTGGGTCTTTGGCCCAAACTTTCTTCTTCCCCCATGTCCAATTAAACCTTGAATGTAGCTTTTTGCTCGAGTTTCATTCCTCTTTTGATCCGATTGTCTGTAGATTCACTTAAAGTTGATTATGTCTTATAGTCCAAATCTACTTCAAGTTGATTTTATCGAATCAATTTGATTTTTTGTTTGTTTTAGTTTAAGTTTTAATCCCTTACAAAAATTGATTATGATTTTAGTTTTTAAAAACTATTTTATAGATAAACCGACTTCAATTCTCACCAAAACTTAAGCTTGAATAAACGTGATTACTCCCTGATCATGGTATGGTGACTTTTATCATATGTTTCAAGATGTTTTTAAGACACATTTTCAAATATAACAAGGAAAATTGCAGTGGATAGCTTTTTAAGAATATGATATAGCAAATATAGCACATTGTTTTATAATTTTGTAAACACCGCAAAATTCTCACTTTTTAAAATACTCTCTCCATCTTAAATTTGTTATTATTTTCAAACTACCACTTAATAACTTATCTTTTTCTCCTCTTTTTAATGCCCTAATCATCTCTTATTTCATTTCCCGCTTTTTAAGGTCCTAATCATCGTTTCTTATACGAAAAAATATTTGTTATTCTTATCTTAATCTTGATTTTAGGATACCAATGGTACATTAATTAATTGAAATATAGAATATAATAATTGTTGATTGGAGTAATTTAATTTTGTTTGTGATTTTCTCTACTTTCTTTCATGTGTATTTTGAGTTGAATCTAATTTCAAATGATTTTGTTTTATTTTTTTACATTGATTTTGTTTTGGTTTTACTTTGTATCAGTTTTGTATATCAATGTTGTGATGTACTTATGTTATATATATTAGTTGGTTGATATACTTGCTATATGTTATTTTCATTTTTTCAAAATTTACGCAGTTCATTATAATATTATTAAGTATATGAATGATATAACTCAGTATATGATTATCATATATATCAACGATACATTATTAAAGCATATCAGCATATCAGCATATCAGTAAAGTGAATCATTATCAAGTATATGAATCAAGTTTAGAAGTGTATATCAATAGGACTTAAAGCATATCAAGTGTATTTAATCAATCAAGTGTATAAGTGAAGAATACTAAGTGTATTTACAGTACATCAGGTGTATCAAACATATTACGTGCATCAAGCATATCAAATTTGTTGAGTGTATCAAAGAAACATAACAAGTTTATTAGTAGTGCATCAAGTGTATCAAACTTATCAGTAAAGTTTTAAGCATATCAAGGTCTAAAGGGTATCAAGTATATAAAAAAAGATCAAGTATAACAAAGAATATTAGGTGTATCAAGGTGTTTCAAATGTATCAAATAGTATCATGGTGCATCAAGTGTATCAAGGTCTAAAGGTTATCAAGAAGTATCAAATGTATATCAAGTGTGTCGAAGGATATTAGGTGTATCGAAGGATATTAGGTGTATCAAGGGTATTAAGTGTATCAAGTGTGTATCAACTGTATCAAATGTACATCAGTAACAAATGCATTTGTGACATTTTACATCGTGTATATATGGGTTGGGTTTTGTTTTTGCCATTTGTACAAACAATAAATTTATGTGCTGTGGACTTAATTATTATAACTTATTTTGCCTTTTTTTACAAGTGCCCAATATAACAATTAGATTCACAATAAAACAATTAGATTCACAATATTAACATTCATAACAAAATTTTAAAAAAAATTACAAATATAGCAAAATTTGTCATAGTCTATCACTAATAAACTATATTACAAACATTGATTTATTGTTGATAGATCATAATAGTTTATCAACGATAGAAGTCTATCGTCAATATTTACTATATTTGCAATTTTTTTAAAAATGTTGTTACATGTTTGGATATTATTCTTAAAATTGTTATCCATTATAATTACATGTTACTTTTAAATAAACAAGCAATTTTAACCGATCGTCTTTTACTACAAGCATTTTATTGATAAATGTTGATTGTCACTCATGTTTTTTTGTTTTAGTTTTTTTAAAACAAAGAAGAATAGAATTTTTTGGATCTGAGCCTAAAACTTCACAGAAATGAACATGCTAATTATGGTTGAAGTTGTTTGATTTTAAATTCTCACAAGTGTTTTAAGTGCTTTTCCTAACCATTACTTTAGCCGAAAGTACTTTACACTGACGTACAAAGCATTTTAAATACTATTTGACTTTTTTTAAATCCACTTGTAAACCACCTCCGAATAGGTCAGGAAAAAGTGGTTTTTAACCACACCAAAACTACTTTTTTAAAGATTGAATTGTAGATTATTACTTTATAATTTTAAAGATCAACCCTTGAGGCAGCCTTTCAAAAATACATGTAAATTATTGGGTAAATTATGTTCACTTTGGTAACTTATTTAGATTATGTTAATATTTAGATCAAAAATTGTATATCAACCATGGTTGAGTTATGCTCATTTTATACAACTTATTTAAATTAGTCTAAATTATTTGACTGACTAGGTTAAACCTTCTTTGATAATGGTTTTCATTTTTGTTTTCTATTTTTGAAATTTATGCTTACTTCATTCTAAAATTTCAAATAATAAAGTTTCTTGGAACATTTGAATTCTAAACTATGAGTTTTCAAATCTTGGTGTGATAATTATTTAAAACGTTAGCAGAAAGTAAATAACAAAACAAAGATATTTAAGTGCTTATAAACTTAATCATTCCCATAACATTGGCTACTTTTCTTATGCATGAGTGTATATCAAGCAAGCTCAAGTTCAAGTTCAAACATTACGTATTCAATCTTCTCTCTTTTTCGTTTATTTTCCTCTTCCCTTTTCATAAGAAACAAAGAATATTGTTTCATAATACATATATATATACATATACATATATACACAAATACATACACATACATACACATATGTACATATATATATACGCAAATATATAGAAACTACAAGAATTCAAGAACATAGATCTCACATTTTCTCCGTCCCTTTTGTCTCCACATGTGTGTGTAATTTTGAAGAATTACCACTTTAATCCTAAATACATTTCTTTTTCTTTGTTTTGTAGCTTTTTCTTTAAAAATAATAATAATAATAATAATCTACAATTTATTCTCTACGTAAAAAAATCCTTTCCGATTTATTTTTATCTGTGTTTTACTAGTTTATCTTCCTACCATATCCTGCTTTATATAACCTTTTTCCTTCTTCGCTCTGCAATTTTTTTCTTTCTCCTTTTTTTTTCTTGAATCAATAAGCAAGAAGAAGTGAGGGTGAGACAAAAGAGCAAGAGAAAGAAGCAAGAGTAAGGAAGGATTGATCGAAGGAAAAAGTGTTGAAAAAAAAATTGTAGTTGTGTCTAATGAAAAACAAGAGGAAAAATGAGAGGATAAAACAAGAGGTGGGAGGAAGAAGAGAGACTCGAGCCCTCGTGCACACTTTGAGTTCAAATGGGAACTTTAACATGTGGCTGATGTCAGTGAAAGGCCATTTACATTACTTTTTAACCCTGAGCCAAATTTGAATTTGACTCTTCAAAATAGGTCGTGCCTATAAGAATTTCAATCTAATTTTATATTTAAAACTCAATAAAACAAAATCAAACAAAATCGTTAAGTTGAATTAAGAAAACAGAACAAGGAATCCAAGATAAAAAAGTAAAAAAAAATGAAGACAAGACAATAAACAATTGCCTATACTGATTAAGAGTGTGTTTGGTAGTGATTTTGGTATAGTTAAAATCACCTTTTTCACTAGTCAAAATTATTTTTGCACAAAAATATGGTGTTTGGCAATTACCTAATGAGAGTGATTTAGAAAAAAAAAAAAAAAGAAAGAAATTACTCAAAATTGATTGTTGGAGCATAATCACTCTATAGTGATGGTAGAAAGGTGATTATCAAGAAACACCACTTTTTTTTTATATAAATGCCTAAAATGCCACTCTATTTAATAAGAAAACTTTTAGCCTAATTTCATACTTGCTTTCTCCATCCTCAGTTTGACCCGTCGGGGCACCAATCGGGTCCTCAAATCAGGGATGGGGTAGAGACGGGGAGGGTATTCTCACCCCGACCTCGACCCCACCCCGTCCCAATTACTTTATATATATATATATATATATGTTTGTTTATTTGTATTTAAATTATTTTTTTACTTAAAATTCAACACGTTGGTCTTTTAAATTTCATTTAATAATTAAATTTTCATTAATTTTTTAATAAAATTTTGTTAATATATTTATTATTATTAATTTAAACTTATTTTAAATAAAAATAACTTTAGATTAAAATAATCGGAAAAGTTTTCTATGTGGGGACCCAATCTCCAAACACGGATTTTCCAACCCCGACTCCCCAAAATAGCATTGTGGTTGGGAATTTTTGACAATCACATTTTAGCAACGGGCATCAAAATACTTCCAATGATCCTTTTTCAGTACATGGTTACTAGCCAACCTTCAATGATCATTTCTCTGCAACTGTTGTCGGCTACCTCCGATTACAATTTTCAACGACAATTTTCTGGTGACCCTGCAACAACAACCTTTGACCAATCATTTTCTTGACAACCGTCGTCACCCAGTCGCCAACAATCATTTTTTTAATAGCCACCATCAACCAAATTTTTTTAAATCGTTTTTTAGCAACAATCGTCGAACAACTTTCGACCACGATTCTGTTGATTGTTTTCCAACGATTGTCGATGACCAACTTCATGCAACTGCTTTCCAGGAGTCGCTTCTAGACAACCTCTAATGACTGTTTTTCGACAACCGTCCTTGGCCAACTTCCAATGAATGTTTGGCAATGGTCGTTGATCATATTAAGTGACCGTTTTTAGCGATCGTCGTCAGTTGTGTCCGACCACCGTTTCTTGATGGCCACCTCCAACCACTATCTTTTATAGTTGGTTTTTGGATGACCGTCAACAACCAACTTTGGGTGACCATATTCCTAACAACCATTTCCACCAAACTATTGACGATCATGTTTTAGTGACCATCATTAACCAACTTCTGCGACCACTACTACCAGCGTCTGATCACCATTTTTTAGTGACCATCATTAGGTATTGTTTCCAACTATAGTTTTTCAACAACTGTAGTGGCCAACTTTTTAATAAAAACAATTTTAAAAAATTAAATGTAAAAAAAATTAATAAAAAATTATATAATTATAATTAATTGGTTAAATAGTTTGGTAATTTTAAATTCACTTTTTGAACCAAACATACACTAATTCAAAATCAATTTTAAGTATTTAAAAATCATGTTCAAAAGTTTTACATTCTAACATTTTGCTTAATTTCGAAAATAAATTTTAAAAAAGTCATCCTGAGTAACCCAAACCAACCTAACCTACTATTATACAATTATAGTTATTTGAGTTGAAGAAATGTACAACCCAAACAATTAGATTTGATCTAAAAAATGATCGAATCCAATCCACAAACTAGGGGTGTTCATGGTTCGATTTTAAGCTAAAACCGCACCAAGCCGCAAAATGCAAAAAAAAATCTCATATGAGACCGACCAAACTACACATTTGTGTCAAAGCAAATCAAAACCAAACTGCATATGCAGTTCAATTTAAATCCTAGAAAATCTCATACAACCATGGCATAGAGTTCAATAAAAATTTTCTTTCTATTTTAAATATCGAACAATCTCATGTCATCAAAGTACCAAGTTCACAAAATTTGCCTCTTTGTTTCACATTTCAAACAATCTCAATCCACCATATAAAATTTTCCTTTCTATTTTAGATCTCAGCAGATCTCGAGTCAACATATTTATCCGAGTTTTAGAAACAAAACATTTATGAACATTTCTTGAAATTTGTTTCAAATTAAGCAGTTCGATTCGATTTTAGAATCGGTTTAAAACATTAAACCGAACCGAACCACATAAGAAGCGGTTTCAACATAACACAAACCGCACCAAACCGCATACAATTAGTTTCAGTTCGGTTTTGATTCGATTTGGTTCGATTTGTCAAATATGTTCTATTTTCAAATATTTCATGAACATCCGTCCAACATACACCCCTGTCACAAAGAAGGGGGATATAATAACAAAGGAATGTTGAAAATGATGTTCTCTTGATTATTGATGTAAGAGATTGACCACCTTACTTGAACATAATCTGTCCTACAGGTTAAAAAATGATGCCCTAGGGTTTTAGAAGGGAGATAATCAAACCTTTAACAGAAGTTACAGCCTCGATGTCTTAACTTAAATACCAAAATTCCTTTTTGTACATCTACTTGAGAATCGGCAACTTTTGAATTAGAAACAAAAAGGAAAAAGGAAAAAGAAAACCTCGTATCATAGCAAGTACTTCTCAACAACAGTCCGACCGAACTTTTCTTGAATATCCTTCGGAGTCTCAATCTGGAAAACACGACATATGATCAGAACGTAACTAGAATGTCCCTTGTGGAATCGGAAGATAACAATCTTAATTCAATGGCTACTTACTGCATTTAGAGCTTTGAAGAGGGCCCTCATAGTGTTCAGGGGGTTTCTTGAGCCAATAACCTGTTATTTGAACTCAAGTTAGAAGCAGTAGAGGAACGAAGAAAAAATACATTTTACGTTAACCTCCATAATAGAGGACAGGAATAAATTACCTTAGATTTGACGTTTTTAAAACCAGCCAGATTCAGAACAGTTTGAACAGTTTTCCCTGCTTTCATGCCTGTGGTAGTTGATGCTGGCCAAAGATATATCTTAACAGACAACAAAAACAAGGAGATTTAAGAAAGGAATCATTAGTTTCCATCAAATGAAATATAAGCAAAAAAAAGTAATTTTTGTTGGAAGGACTCCATATGGATCATCTAAAACTAGAAAAAGAGAGGGTTGTCGTCCAGCAGTCGGTACATGTTGTCAGGGTGCAACCCATCAGCCACATCCACCGGTGTGGTATTTATCTGTTAGGCCTCCAATTGTAAATACTGCGAAAGGATTTAGTGTCCTTACTTTTTCCTCTGGTGTTTTCCAGATGCTGGAGGGGGCAGGACCCCTCAATCCATGATTAGAGGTTGAGGGAACTTTTGATACAGAAAGAAGAACATTAGAAATGGTTGAATACCTTTGTTTTCTTGTATGCCGTCTGTACTGCATGTGCAATTGTGTGCTCCTCATGTCGTTCCACATAATGAAGATTTTGGAAACATTTCTCATATGCCTGCTCAATAGCATCAAATACACATTAACAATGTAAGCTGAAATTATAAGTACTATGCACTGGTTTGATTTAGATAGAGAGATAACATGTAGTTGTAAACTGAGTATGCTCCTTCCAAGTAACTGGATTTCTTTCTGATGGATAAGTACTAGATATTAAGTATGTGTTGGTTAAGGGGCATAAGGGTAATCACATAGATAGGGAGATACTGGTAGTCATTGAATAAGAGTCGTTATACTTGTTATAAATAGAGGGAGGGCAAGTGAGTGAGGGGAGGTTATTTTGCGGAATGATCTAGGGCGTGGGTGAGAGTACTCAAGAGAGAGGTTCCAAGAGCCTTATACTTGGGTTTATCTTGGATGTGTTCATAGTTATATTTCATTAACTTCAAATATTGTTCTTGTTAGGAAGTATTTGATGGCACTCCGGTAGAATGAAATTCAACAATGAATTTTATTGATAATTCTTGATAGAAACCCTCTATTACAATATAGAAACTCTCCAACTGTTATCATGTCTTTCAAGGATGAAACAGTAGCCTCTTTCTCTCTCCAAAGTCTAACTAACTTTCCCTCCCAAATGACCTTCCTATTTATACTCTCACTAACCCAACTCATCCCCTTACTAAGTAACTACGCTTTCCGAATTTTCAATGTCTTTCACCCTAACTACATTTTTCTTTCCCCTTCTACTATATTGCAATATAATAGGGGTCTATCAGTATCCTAACAAATTGGTATCAAAGCCATTCATCCTGGAACATCAATTTTAGTAATGGATCATGATCAAGGAATTAACATATTCTTAGAGATACAAAGAGAAATGAGAGAAATAAGACAAAGGATCAGGGATAACAGCAAAGATGGGAGGAAAGAGAAGAGAAGAGAGAAGAGAAGAGAGAAGATTAACAGCTATCAAAGCAAAGAAAAAAAACTTGATTTGAAAGCTATCTGGTCAAGTTCGAAGAGTGGCAGGAAGACGACGATCATACCCAAGTATCCCTCTGAAAAAGTTGGGGAGAAGCAATTGGCAAGGCAAGAGGGACGAAAAGAAAGAAAAATCGGCGAAGATGGAGTCAAAAACACAATCAGAAGGGGAAGGACAGAATATTCTATCTTTAAAAATGTTGAATGTTAGTGAGAAGGAAGGGAAGGAGTAAAATACCAACGCAAGGAGACATGGAAAAAACAATTGAGTGGTCAAATGGGGCAACCTGAAGAAAAAAAAGAGAACCTACTAATAAACATGCAATCGACACAAAGAGAAGAAAGCTTCAAATTCAAATTCAGGCAAATGGGGTTAGTTCGGTTGCTTATCGGGCTTCACTTCAATTCATTTTGGAGACTGAAAAGAAGGATGTTGGTTTTGTGTTTTTATTATATTAAAAGGAAGAAAAAGAAGGTGTCTGATTTTGTGATCAAGTTTGTAAGCGCATATTGAGGATAAGGTGTCTTTGAAGGACGGGGTAACTTTAGGTAATAGATATTAAGTTTGTGTTGGTTAGGGGGCATAAGGGTAATTACATAGATAGGGAGTTATTGGTAGTCATTGAATAAGGGTGGTTACTACTTGTTATAAATAACAGAAAGGTAAGTGAGTGAGGGGAGGCTATTTTGTGGAGAGATCTAGGGCTTGGGTGAGAGTGCTCAAGGGAGGTTTTTTTTTTTTAAAGGAGACAGGCTTCTTTATTATTAATAAACCCAAAGTACAAGAGAATTATACAGTGAGAATAATAAAGAAGCCTAGAAATGGGGGAGAGAGAGAGGATCGGTAGGTGCACCCGAAAATTTCAACTAAGTTGACACCCCCTTAGCACCCTCATCATATCCAATATACAAGAACAGTTCAAAACTAAAAAATCTCAAAATCTGAACTAGCAATCAAGGGAAAATTGCATTGAATCTCTTCAGATGAAGGCAGTCCAGTTGAGGCAAATATCCTGTATGTAGTAATCTTTAAATTCTACATTGGAAGAGCACCAGGCTGCAGCGTTTCTTTTAGAAGTGTCTACGATGTCAACCCACAGGCTGCAGCTTTTCTTTTAGAAGTGTCTACGATGTCAACCCAAATCCCTTTTTTATAATGGAAGATGCGTTGGTTACGTTCAAACCAAATCTCAACTAGAAGAGCTTTTATCAAGTTAACCCAAATAAAAAAAGGTTTTGTTTGATAGATAAGGCCCCCTCAATGATTGGAACACACTGGTACTCAGCAAACCATCAAAGACCCAAGCTGTCTTAAGCATTGAAAATATGCTAAATCAACAATTAGATGAGAAGGGACAGAAAATGAATAAGAGGGCACACTGATGGTAACAACATATTGGGAAGGTTCCTTTGCATAGTCTCAGAACAATTTAGAGAATCAACTGCCATAATCCAAACCAGGACACTTATTCTCCTTGGACTGCTGGTTTTACAAAGTGCTTTAAAGCAGTCTTTTTCCAAATGAGAAGAGGGAGAGAGGTGCTTCGAAAGGGACTTAACTGAAAAATGACCCGAGTATTCTAATGACCAAACTCTCTTATCATCCAAATCCGTTAGACCTTTCAGAGATATGAGTGTTAATAGCTTTTGGAAATCTTGGATTTCTTCATCTTTTAGCAATCTACGAAAGACTAATGACCAAGAATTAGTGACATAATCCGAATGGGCAGCAACTGAATCATTGGGGAGCTGAGTTAATCTGAATAGATTTGGAAACAGAGATTTAAGAGGGAGATCGCCAACCCATGAATCTGTCAGAAAGCTACTCTCCTTCTATTCCCTGGTTTGAAAGTTGCCAACTCAACCACCCTTTCCCGTTCTTTAGAGATACCGATCCACAGACTTCTAAGGTTGCTTCCTGATTTGTTTAGAGTCCGCCAATCAAATTTTTTGCAGCCATGGACACTTTTAATTACTTGTCGCCACACAACGCGGAATCTTCTTTCAGAAACCTCCAACCACATTTAGCAAGGAGGGCCTTCTTTTTATTTTTTTAAGCTGCCCAAAACTAGCCCCCCATCTAATTGAGAAGGCTTGACCCTTTCCCAGGAAGCCAAATGATCGATCTTGCTGCCCGAATTCCCCTCCCAAAAGAATTTTCAAATTAGCTTTTCAAAATTAGAGATAACCTTTTCTAGAATGGCAAAGATGGACCGATAGTAAGTTGGGAGGCTGGCCAATACTGAGTTGCAAAGAATTTGTCTTCCACCTCTTGATATATTAAACCTTTTGCATCTATCCGACTTTTTGTAAACTCTGTCTACAACTGGCTGCCAAAACAATTTCTGCCTAGGATAACCTCCTTGAGAGGGAATATCGCCCTCTTATGGTTTCCCATCAGAGTGATTTTACGGATATCCTATAAAGTAAGGATGCCTCCGGATGCACCAAATGAATCCATTGATTCCCAACCTATATCCATAAGATCCATATTGTTTTAATGAAATTTAATTTCAGAATTTCCATTTTTGATTCTTGAATCAGTACCACATCCTGGTGATGATTTTTTATAAACTTCTTAAGAGCAGAACGTTTGGATGGGTCTTCTTTTAGGCCTCTTGTGTTCCAATGATCTTCATAGGTGAAAATTCTGAGCATGAATTACAGAGACTTAAACCAACACAACTTCACAATCGTTAGTAATGGGCAACAATTCCTTTGGAATTACTGCTGATTTGATTGGGGAGAAGGGAAATTACTAAAATTGCCACCTTCTACTTCGAAAAGGGAAATCAGGTCTACTGCTTCAATTTCAACATTTGCATTTTCTTTTAGAATGTAAGTTAAACCTGGAGGTCTACTCAAGAGGGAGGTTTCAAGTGCCTTATACTTGGGGCTATCTGGTGTTTCTTTATAGTTATATTTTATTATATTCAGATATTGTTCTTGTTAGGAAGACATGATCACAGGAGAAAAATGCGAGCGAATAATTAATTTTTCAAATAGCTTGTAAAATATATCCAATTTCGATATATTCTTAACGATGACTGATAGTTTCTAAAGTTAATACTAATAATCAAAATATCTTACTTTTCCAACATCTCAAGTTCTAGAAGTTTGGGTGAGGAAGAAATATTCATTGTAGTAAATGACGTGTAGATGTTTTTAACCAACAAAATAAGACAAACACATGAGGGTGACGAATGACTAGTGGAACCAAGATAAAGTAAATAAAGAAACTGGTCTAAAACCCAATGCTGCTACCATCTTAAACCGCCAAGAAAAATAGAAGAATCATCTTATGATAGGAGTTTGAGTTCTTAAACTCGAATATTGATTTCCCAATTTGAAGCTTCATGCCAGATTAGAGTTCTCTATGTCCCTTATTATTCAGGGATTGTGTGACAGTGAGGAGTTGGGTATGTTGAGGGGATCATTTTGGCATTGTTCATTTGTGGGACTTGAGGAAAGAGATGGTCCATTCCAAAGGTCAATGATATTGCAATATAGTTATCTTTTCATTTTATGTTGTGTTCTTATACTTGGGATCCTAACAATATCATATTGTGTTTATACCGCCAAGACATCAAGTAACAAAATCTTCATAACCATGAATCCCAACTTCCCCTCAAGCCACTGATTGTATAGAATATTTTTCTACTTAGATCTCTCATAGGAAAAAAAAAAGGTAGCTGATGGATCTAGATGAACATCGTTTATAGTCCAATTTGCAATAAGAATGGATTAAACAATATAGTTATCATGGTGAACTCAACGCATAAATATCCGTTAAACAATCACAAACGTGATTCTCTCCTACTTGTGCAAGAAGAAAATGAATTCAAAGAGAGAGTTAGTTAAACGTCATTATGTACCGTTCCAAGTTCCACCCTTCCGTCGAACAATAAAGTTCCTTTAATTCTTTCCAGGGCCGTTTTAATTGATTCCCATGGAGACTCAAGAATATTGATCTCTGGCTATCCTAGCTTTAGGCTTGATTGATGATTGCACATGCCTGTTCCAAGATCATGCAAGACACTTGGCCTATTCTATGATTTCATGATCTCATAACAATCTCCAATAAAATTCAATTTCAACCATGCTGTCAGCTATGCTCTTTTAGGAATAGAAATCTTTAACAAAACTATCAAAATAATGGTCCTTGTCCCCCAAGGTGGGTGTGTTCCTTTCATTCCAAAGAGACTATTGGAGAGCCCTACAAAAGCTGAGCCAAAGAAAGCAGCGGTAATACACTTTCTTTAGGGGTTTAGCGTACACTTTCTTTAGGGGTTTAGCGTAGTTTTTCGTACGCCGTTGAATTCTTTCATCCTTGTCTTGATGAAATATTTCAATTAAAAAAGAGTGAGCAAAAAATTTTTTGACAAAAGTATCCTAACAGGTTCCTAAGAAAATCAAGTGGCAAGTTTTGCTAGGTCGGGTTAATACCGTTGATAGGCTTGTTAGGAGGACTTCGCTTGTTGGGCCTTTTTGCTGCATGCTTTATCAGAAGGCGAAGGAAAACCTTAATTATTTTTCTTGGGATTGCAGGTATGTACGGATGTGTGGAGATTTTTTTTTTTTTTTACAGGAGTTCGGTGCTAGCCATGCTAGCCATCAGGGTGTTTGTGCAACAATCGAGGAGTTCCTCTTCCATCCGTCCTTTAGAGAGAAAGGGAGTTTTTAATGGCTTGCAAGAGTGTGTGCTATTTTGTGGGCGTTTTGGGGGAAAAGGAACGATCAAGTGTTTCATGGTAAGGAAAGGGATCATGGTGAGGTTTGGTCTTTGACTAGATTACATATATTCTTTTGGACTTCGATTTCGAAGAACTTTTGTAATTATTCAATTGGTAACATTTTACTCAGTTGGACCCCTTTGTTTTAGTCGGGTGTTTTGGTTGACTAGTTTTTACTTTTATTTTTTTATTTTTTGTATGGTCTAGTATTCTTTCATTTTTCTCATGAAAGTTGTTCTTTCTATAAAAAAAAAAAGAAAAAAAGAGGTAAAGGAGCAAGGGAGAAGTAAATGGTATGGGAGATAACACCTTTTAATGACCTCCCTTAAAGTGTGGGAAGAGTTGTTTCAAATCATGACAATACTTCCCAAGGCACCCATACCTTCAATAGTAGTCTAACCAATGCGCCTATAGCTTTGGAGCAAATTAATGGTGACCCTATCAACAAACCGAAGCTTAGTTTGTTGTAAGATAAGCAAAACAAGGATATGGTTTAAAAACTGAAGCTTAGTTTTTCCACAAGTACATGCTTTTCCCAAGCACCCCAACCTTGTAAATTCTGTGAGACGATGATCGATGGAGGTCAACCCATTCTTACCTGGTTTTAGAGAAAACTTAACATATGATGAAACAAGCCCATCTAATTGCTTAATGTCGTTTACATAATTTGTTTTCAATTGGCCACGAAAGAATATAACATTAGTACTCTAAGAAAAGGCTAAAGATACTTTTTCTGGATCAGTTTCATCGTCAAGGTTTGTGCGCTTTTCTTCCATTAATGATTAAGGTCATCCATACCATTGTGTTTTGTAGAGTGATAACAAGTGAGAGGAGGAACAGAAAAGAGTATCTGGGGAGCCACGGAAGGGGTCGAGAGGGTTGATGGAGAGATCTTTGAGTCAAATTGATTGGGTCAGCAAAGATTGACAATTTAGTCCCAGTGATGAATTCAGTTTGCTCTTTGGTTAAATGGTAACAGTTAAGGCTTTTTGGAAGAGAGAAAATTGATTAGAGTTAGGTATGGAAGTAAAAGATAATAACTTACTGAGCAAAAGTATGAAGCTGTGTCCCATCTCCAAGTTGTGGTCAGTGGGCCGACCAAGTGATTTATTCCTAAAGCCAAATACTACCTTCTGAATTTCCTATAATGTGAAATAAGATTCCAACTCTTCTCTCCCTTTCTAAGATGGGGCACCAATCTAAACCATTGTGGACAGGTCTAGGAACACACTAGGAGGGGGCTCAGTCGAGAAAAATGAAAAAAATATCCTCAATCTCACTTTCCTCCACGACCACTGCACCAAGAACTCAATCAAGTTCGTTTTTCTCCTCTTGTGATACACTATGGAAAAAAGAACTTTCATCCCCCTCTTAAGCCCACTTAACCTTTGTCTTTGTCTCAAACTAGTGTCCTCCTCATTAAGACTTCAAATTCATTTTTCAGTGGAACTCTCCCATTTCTCGAGGCCCTTGATAAACTCCCTTCTCCTCCCCACAATCTTTTGTAAGTGTTATTCGAACTAACTTCTTTTGTCGCCCATTTCATCTATCAATGAACAGTCTGTTTCATTTTACAAACAATAATTGAGACTATATAAAAATATTTCTATAAATTTTTGTTTCTCTCACTTTCGCATTACCACATATTCAATTTCTATCTCATTTACATAGATCAATCCAGATGCTTCCATCAATTGACTATTTGATTTCAGATAAAACCTAGCTAAATATTTTCAAAGCAACTCAAGCAAAACACTCACTGAGCACCTTAAAAATCAAATCACTCTGTGGCATTCAAGAACTCAAACTTTAAGCATTTGATTAAATTCTCAAATTTCAATAAAACTAAATGAGGAAGAAAAGGAATCTACTGAATAGGGCAAGCAACATGCCTTTTGTAAAGCAATCGGGACTGCCGGTCCTTTGGCTGTTGCATAACCAACAATGCCATGGTAGTTCCCACAAGCCAAGATAGCAGTGTATTTGACAACTTTTCCACCCTAGATCAAAGTGTACAATCATCAAACACTATTTATTTGAATAGGATATTTAGAAGGGTGGTTTTGCATACCTTTGTAACTTTACAAGTTCTGTTCACATCAATTAATTTCACATCAAAGCCCTGCCATCATTATGTAACAATCAAAGTTAATATTTTTTATTAATAAATTCAAATATTAACTTTCTTTTCTTTATTGACAAAAAGGCAAACTGAAAAATATCTTTTCTTTATTGACAAAAAGGCGAACTAAAAATTACTAAGGGATCCAAAAAACTCAAGCCCACAAAAGGATCACCCAAGAAGAAGGGTCTCTAATCTAGAAAATATGACCTAATGAATAATTATAAAAAGAACTTGTCACTAACGCCCAAAGAGAAACATTAACATTTCCGAAACTATAATTATAATTTATAAAAGAAGTATAAAGATACATATAGACAAGGAACATAATATTGTATGCTCCTTTCAAGAATATAATAATTAAAATTGTGAACTCCGCCCACATTACAGACAATAAAATGCACCACAATTGCATCCATTCAGCCTGTCTGTGATAAAACTACCTACAAATTTTTAGATCAATAGTACTTCCAAGAAAAATCACTGTAAAAGTATACTTTGTATATGTGTTAATAAACCCAATGGTAAAAGAGTTTTTCATGAACCCAATTATAAAATTGTTGAGCAATAATCTAATCACAAATAATGAAATGTTACATTTTGTTAGATATTATATTAAATTTACTTTCACCCTATCAGCTTAAGCTTTTGGGTTGAATTGGTGATTTAAGACACTTAATTCAATCAGTTTCAGTATTAAATTGTATTTGATACCGAAAAATATGGTTCTTTTTTTTCCTTGTCTTTTCCAAAACATGGTATAGGAACATTGTAAAAAAAATGCACTAGGCCGCAAATCAGAAACAAAGAAGCTCTTTTTAGAACTATAGTTACAAATACTTTGCTTTTAAACTAAGCAAAAAGCCAAATATATATATATATATATATACACAACATAAAGATTTAAGGAAACAGAGAAAAGCTCATGCCTAATTTCTAACAAATTTGTCAGGTCCTAAGAATAAGCAAAAGTAAAAGAGGAAGCCTCAACTTAGACCTTTGAATCCTCGAGCACAACATTGAAATTTGATGATCAAGAAAAAAAAAATTAACTATTGAATCTGCAAACTTAGTTGGAAACTATCAACTGCCAAAAGAAGACAGAAGACGACAAAGTAAAAGGCGCACACAAACAAGATGAGGAGTAACATACTTTTCGATAAAGCGGCCTTCTCTTCTTCTCAGTTAACGAGTTTCTCTCCTCTGCAAGATCTCGAATTTCCTCTTCTAGAACCTTCCCTTTCTTTCCAAAGGTATGATCCAGCTCTGCTAGCTTCTCTTCGAGTTTCTTATCTATAGCATTGAGCTTCTCCAGTAGTATATCATCCCTTTCTTTCATGTCATCAAACTCTTCCTCATCATCATCATCAATCCCCTGAATGGTTTGCTTCTGTTTTGCAAATTCTGATCGTTCCTCGAGATTAACTGATGGACCTCCTTGTCTGCGTTGAATGGCTCCATAGTTGGCAGGATTATTTGGGTCATAAGCTTCCTTCCACTCCACTATTCGCATAGCCCTATTTAATTTCTGCTGAAGCATGAACTTTTCCTTGCCCTCCGCTACTTTCAAGCGGTTCATTAATTCACCAATTACCCGATATTCAGGACGAAGCTGGAAGTGTTTTTGCTCAAACCTGTCTATTTTACTCATCCACTTGAAAGCATCATCGATGTTATCTGTCAAAAACATGTTGGCGATGTTGGCAGATTTTAACACAAGTCCAAAATGTTGAACAAACAAAAAAAATGGTCAAATGAAGTTTTTTTTGGTTAAGATAGAAAGAAAGAGAGAACATATTCCAATGTCAAGATCAAAGAACGCCATCAACAACTGCTGGACTCTTGCAACATTTCAATACATTTGTTCATGTTTCGTTGCATTCATGGAGAACGTTACTAAAAGTTTAACCCACATATTAGTCCATTGCAACAAAGTATCAAATAACGAAAAAAAAACAACAAAAAAATTAAGAAAAACAGAAGTTAAAAGATGCCACTATATTCGGAGTCCTCCAAAATTTGAGCCAATATGCATTAACAAAAACTACTCCAAATGTTAAGAAATTAAAACAAGTAGGAAATGAAGGCACTATCCATAATTGGTCATACCAGCATCAGTGAAGTTTTTCAGCAATTCCTTGTGCCTCTCGAATTTCTTCTGAAAGTTTTCAAACCTCTTTCTGACAGATTCAGTACTAAACCTTTCATCGTCTGCATCACTATCAGAATCAGAGGGTTCTTCATAGGCATTCAAGTCCCCAGTGACCCTTGAATTTTTCTTGTCGAGCTTCTCTATCAATGGCCCAACACCCATATAATCCTCTTCATCTTCATTGTCAATATCCTTGGTATCAAGGCCAGCCCTTATCCTCTGCTCCCTTTCTCTCTTCTTCTCCTTCTCCACCTCAGCGAGAAGATCATGCACAACTCTAGAATGAGCAGTGGAGTAACACCGCGTCAACGAAATCTTCGAAATTTTCTCGATAGGGAAGCGTTGGAGACCGGAGATTTTGCGGGAAATATGAAGTGGGGTTTTGATGAGGTTGTGGTGAACGACCTGGTTGAGAAGGAGACGCGACCAAGAAAATGCTTGCGACTTGTTCACCATTTCTTTGAGCCTAAACTTCAATCACACAGCTAAACCGTCTCACATGCGTAAAATATTCAAACCATTCAATTCAATCAAATTCTTTTCCTAGAAAACGGCATTAAGTTATGGGTGTGGAGGGGTGCCGGCGGCCGGCGACGGAAGCAGCTGAGAGAGAGAGATGGGAAGCGGTGGGATGGAAGGTTGATGAGTGTGGTGGCGTTGGGAAGCAATGGAGATACTGGTAGGAGAGAAGGAAGGTGCCGATGGGGCGTGCGGCAGGGGCAAAGAAGAGAAGGAAGAAAAGGCACGGTAAAAGAAATATGAATAGGGAAAGAATCGAGGAGACGAGTGTAGGATTTTCTCTCTTTTACAAAGGTCTAATGAAATCCTTATCTTTGTATAAAATCGGTATCTCAACCATTTTTGTTCGTGAACCAAATAAATATTCTAACATTTGGTACACAATTTTTTTCAACATTTATATTTGGTGATCTTATACTTTAGATTTTGTTACACTACGATCGTGTATCAATACCCAAAGATTTTTGTTCAAGATCTTTTATATTTTGACACGATCTTAAATAAAATAATACTTTGAAAAAATATATATAATACAAGATTTATGGTTGATTGAAAAAAAGATCATAATTTCAAAAAAAAATATAAAAGAAAAATCGAGAAGGTGAAAAGGAAAAGGAAAATTGTAGAAGAATAAGAGAAGAAAGAAGATGAAAAGGAAGGACAAACCTAAAATATTTTTTAAAAAATGATCGGTTTCATAGGTTTTTTTTATTTTGTTACATGGGTCATAAAAATTTTGATATTTTGTTATCTTTATGAAAATTAACCTTATAAATATAGCAAAATATCTTTATCTATTGCGATAGACAACTAAAAAACATATGGATGATTCGTCACACGAAAAGCATAGACAACAACTAAAACACCAACAACAAAAGAAATAAATAAAAAAAAAAAAAAAAAAAAACACACACACACACACACAAGTTGGTAACCCAATTTAGTGATATAACACCTACTTCTGGTGTAGTGTGTCTAGGAAAGATAATCCACTAATTTTGAAAATTAAGCAGTTTACAACATATTACTTATTTGCAATACTTCTACTATAGTGGCGAACATAGACTTTAACTTATCGATCATCTAAGCTCCCCTTAGATGTGAGCCTCCCCTTCAAGTATACTTAATGTCACGCCCCAAAAATGACCCAACAAATTTTTCGTCAATCAAGACTCCTTAGCATTGCCCAAGAAGAGCCAAATAAGTCCTAAGCAGTCCAAAGACCCAAGGAAGAGGAATAAATTCACGCCAAGCCTATGACACGCCAATGTGCACGAGACAGGCGCACGTGGCCCTGTCACGGCATGGGCGCACGCTCGCGCAAGGGCGGTTGGCCCTGGCACGACAGATGGGTGCGCCTGGCACGGACGCGCGCGCCAGGCCAGACGGACGCACGCTGGGCACAGAGCGCGCGTGGGAGGCAGAGACTAATGCGCGGAGAAGGATCGGGGAACCTCACGAAGGTTCTAGAATGTTCGCGAGCGGTCGAGAGACTTTGCGGGCGCGCGCGACAGACTGGCACTGGACACAAGGCACGCGCACGCGCACAGAAGCCTCTGGAAGGCCCGAGCGCGTGCCAGACTGCTCCAGATGGCCCCAGACGCTTCCAGAACCTCCCAGGCAATGTCATGAGCGCTCGGGAATTTTCCAGAATATTTTTGCAGACCTTGTAAGGCGGTTTATGACTTGAATGTCGGTTATACACTCCTATAAATACCCTCTAAGGGGTCCATTTGTAATCATCCTTGGGAAACCATCAATAAAGCTCTCTTAAGCATTTCATCAAACCCCTTGTCTTCAACTCTTGCCTACTTCTTGCCTACGAATTTCCTTCTTCTTTCAAGTGTTCTAACAAGTCCCATTTCTTCTAAGACTTACATTGGTGCATCCCCAACACCTTTGTGCCGCACGTTGGTTTAGTGAACAAAATAACCACTTGACAGGTGGTATCAGAGCACGGTTTCTATACCCACATACCTCCAATTGACTTGTGAACATCATGTGGAGTGAAGAAGGCCCCGTTTCAGCCCCAGCTGAGCAGGTCCTTGAAGGACCTGTTAAACGAGGTAGGAAGGACCGTTGATCCCCGACCCGACGATCAAAATCTAAGGGTCTTATGGCGAGGGAGCACGTTGACACTCGCCTTGCTAACCTTGAGCAAAGTCTCGATGACGTTCAGCACACGGTGGAAGAGTTGGGTGATAGCTATGAGGAGCTTGTCCAGGAGAATGCAAAAATCACCATCGCAGCCAAGGAACTTGTCGCTGATCTTGGAAGAACATTCCAAAATGAACTGAAAGAGTTGTCGTCGACCGTAACCACTTTGAAGACATTCGTTGAAGGTGAGTTACGAGAACTCCATTCTAAGTATATTTCCTTAGATGCAAAAGTAGATTATCTTTGCATGGAATGTTGTTCCAAGCATTTTGGTGGAGATGGTGCATCCACCAGTACGCACACCGCTGTGTAAGGCACCACCAACATTAAGGTGCCAAAACCTGACACGTATAATGGGGTGAGGAATGCCACTGTGGTGGAAAATTTCCTCTTCGACCTAGACCAATACTATGCTGTCGTCGGTGTTCGAGATGACGAGGCCAAGATCAATAATGCCCCAACATTCCTAAGAGATGCTACACAATTATGGTGGCGTCGACGATACATCGACCAAAGTGGAAATGTCATCCAAACTTGGGAGCAGTTCAAAATTGAGTTAAGGAAACACTTTGTTCCCCACAATGCCGAAATGGAGTCTCGAGCCAAACTTCGAAGGCTTAGCCACACAGGTAACATTCTTGATTACATGAAAGAATTTACCACCCTTATGCTTGAAATTAGTGATCTACCCGAAAAGGAAGACTTATTCCAATTCAGAGACGGACTGAAGGATTGGGCTAAAGTTGAGCTAGACCGTCGTAACATCCAAACTCTCGACGATGCTATAGCAACAGCCGAGATGCTCGTTGATTATTCAGCCCAATCAAAGGGGAAAAAGCCTGGTTCGAACAAACAGGAAGGCAATCACAACAAGCATAAGGACTCCGAACAAAAAGAAAGGGGAAAGAAGGCATTCCACAACAAACATGGCAAGTATAACAATACCCAACGAGGTGAGTCATCGAAACCCTCTACTCCATGCTTTGTTTGTAATGGCCCTCATTGGACGAGAGACTGTCCAAATAGAAAAGCAATGAATGCCCTTATTGCTAAATTGCTTGAGCCAAAGCAAGGGGATATTACACCACAAATCGGACCCTTGCAACATATTGGAGCTCAAAACAAGGCTAATGAAACAAACAAAGGAGTCCTACTCCATGGTAATGTAAAGGTAAATGGGAGAGAGGCTGTTGCCATATTCGACACAGGTGCAAGCCACAACTTTATGAATGTGCATGAGGCTAAGAGACTAGGCCTCAATTTTGCGAACGAGAAAGGGACTGTGAAGGAAGTAAACTCGAAGCCAAGGCCATTGAAGGAGTAGCAAGAGGCGTGACAGTCAAGATCGAAGACTGGCAAGGTAAGCTTGACTTCACTGTGCTACCCATGGATGATTTTGATATTGTACTTGGCCTAGGATTCTTCGATCGGGTAATTGCCATTGTTGACTCTTCTGGATGCACTCTCACTATAGTAGATGGTAAAATAACGACCATCCCACTAAAGAAAGGGAAGCCAGTAACCATGCTGTCAGCCATACAAAACAAGAAAGGAGTCACTAAAACTGAATGTCATGCAGTTACCCCAAAAGAGATGCAATCAGAGGAGACAGGTTCTAAAACTATAGTCCCAGAAGTACACGAAGTCCTTGAGGAAAATAAGGACGTTATGACTACTGGGTTGCCAAGAAAAGGGGACCGAGAGATCGAGGCAAAACCAGGCAACTCCAATGCAGTCGATGATGCCGTAAGCCAGAAAACAGAACTTGCTGCTATAGCAACAAGCATGCCTAGAAGTGACTTCCTTGACAAAATCAAGGAAGGAATTAAGAATGATGCAACAACTAGGAACTTATTGAAGATGGCCAAGAAGGGAAAGACCAGACGCTTTTGGGAGAGTAATGGTACCTCTTGGCGATCGAAAACCGATTATTCGTGCCACGATGGGGATCCTTGAGGAAGGATATCTTAAAGGAGTGTCATGATTTTTTATGGGCCGAACATCCAGGTATGAACTGAACTTTTGCCCTAATTCATGACAAGTATTATTGGCCGAAAATGCAAGATGACATTGAAGCGTATGTCAAGACTTGTCTAGTATGCCAACAAGATAAAGGGGAACAACAACTTCCAGCGGGGTTACTTGAACCACTACCCATCGCGGAAAGACCTTGGGATAGTGTTACAATGGACTTTATTGTAGCATTACCTAAGTCAAAGGGGCTTGGAAGCATAATGGTAGTTGTGGACAGATTCAGCAAATATGCAACATTTATTCCATGTCCACTAGATGTGAAAGTTGACGAAGTTGCCAAGTTGTTCTTAAAAAATGTGGTAAAGTTATGGGGAATATCTAAAAACATCATCAATGATCGAGACCCCCGTTTCACAGGCAAGTTTTGGCGAGAACTCTTTAAACTCATGGGAACATATTTGAACTTCTCTACTAATTTCCATCCCCAGAGTGACGGCCAAACAGAGCGGATAAATGCCTTGTTGGAGCATTACTTAAGGCATTACGTCAGTGCTAACCAGAAGGATTGGGCAACCCTCATTGACATAGCCCAATTCTCTTATAATCTTCAAAGGAGTGAAGCTACAGGAAAGAGCCCCTTTGAGATAGTCATGAATCCACAACCCAACACTCCTAATGCCTTAATTACTCCATACAAAGGACCCAATCCTACAGCGTATAAGTTCGCGAAAGAGTGGCACGAAGAATGCGACATATCAAGGGCATGCTTGGCAAAGGCCGCCACAAAGATGAAAAAGTGGGCGGATCGGAAAAGGAGGCCCAAAGAGTACCAAGTAGGAGAAAAAGTAATGGTAAAGCTACTACCTAACCAGTTTAAATCCCTATGTAAGGTACATAAGGGCTTAATCCGAAGATACGAAGGCCCCTTCTCTGTCATTGAGAGAGTGGGGAAAGCAGCCTACAGACTGAAGATCCATAATGTCTTCCATGTGAGCATGTTAAAGCCCTTTTATGAAGACAAAGAGGATCCAAGCATAAGTGAGTCCTCTCGTGCACCCACCGGCATGATCTCAGAATTCAACATGAAAATCAAAGAGATCTTAGTAGAGAGGAAGATACGAAGGAGAGGAGTTCCCAGTTATAACGAATACTTGATCGCTTGGGAAGGACTACCGGAGAGCGAAGCTAGTTGGGAGAAGGAAGACACCATATGGCAATTTCAAGATGAAATCAGAAGATTTAAAGAAAGCGCAACGGGGACATTGCGAAATCGAGTAGGGGAGGGTGCTATGCCAAAAAAATGACCCAACAAATTTTTCGCCAATCAAGGCTCCTTAGCATTGCCTAAGAGGAGCCAAATAAGTCCCAAGCAGTCCAAAGACCCAAGAAAGAGGAATAAATTCAAGCCAAGCCTATGACACGCCAATGTGCATGAGACAGGCGCCCACGGCCCTGTCACGGCATGGGCGCGGGCGCGTAAGGGCAACAGATAGGCAGGCAGACGCGCACGGCGAATGGGCGCGCGCGGCATGGATCTGCTCGCCAGGCCAGACGGACGCACATGCGGCACAGGTGCGCTGGAGGGAGGAGGAGACGATTGCGCGGAAAAGGATCGGGTAACCTCTCGAAGGTTTCAGAATGTTCGCGAGCGATCTAGAGACTTCGCGGGCGCAGGGGCACGCGCGCACGGAAGCCTCTGGAAGGCCCGCACGTGCGCCAGACGGCTCTAGATGGCCCCAGACACTTCCAAAACCTCCTAGGCAATGTCATGAGCGCTCAGGAATTTTCTAGAATATTTTTGCTGACCTTGTAAGGCATTTTATGGCTTGAATGTCGGTTATACACTCCTATAAATACCCCCGAAGAGGTCCATTTGTAATCATCCTTGGGAAACCATCAATAAAGCTCTCTTAAGCATTTCATCAAACACCTTGTCTTCAACTCTTGCCTACTTCTTGCCTACGAATTTCCTTCTTCTTTCAAGTGTTCTAACAAGTCCCATTTCTTCTAAGGCTTATATTGGTGCATCCCCAACACCTTTGTACCGCACGTTGGTTTAGTGAACAAAATAACCACGTGACATTAAGCTCTCTAAGTGTGAGCTCAGTTATCCCTCTAAGAGTGGCAATCTTAGGGAACATTTGTAGTGTAAAGTGAGTTATTTTAGTTTATGGGCTATAATAAGTTGTGTGTCATTAAAGTTTGTGTTTTGGTGCATACTATTATATTTTTGTTTATAATAGTTTATGTGTTAGGGTGTTGGTTATTTTAGTATGTATTATAATAGTACGTGTTTGGAGTGCAGATTATTATACTGACAGTATATAAATTAAAAATAGGTTATTTTGGACCTTGTATAAATTTGTTTTTTGTACTATTATTAACTCATTTAAAAAAAATCATGATTTTTTCATCATAATATGTTTACTTCATTTTGAAATAAACTAGTATTTTTGTGAGGCTCTAATAAAAATATGGAGTCCCATTGAAGATGAGCCTCATTGGATATGAGTATTTGACTAAGTGTAGATAAGAGGCATTCTGCAAAGAAGAATGCGATGGGAAAAAAGGTGATGCAAAGAGAAATATTTGAATCTAAGTGTTATCACATTAGAGTAAGCGACGTGTTGAGATTGACTGGCGAAGAAGAAGCGTGTGTTTTATGCTAGAAACTAGGCGTTGGGATGGTAATATGGGAAGAAGTACCACGACTAAGTATGTTGCGATGAAATAGGTGTTCTGTTGAAAGGATTAGATGACCCTCTAAAGGAAAGTAAATATATGTTGTTTCCCCATAAGTGAGTCAAGCAATAACAGATTGAGCATTCCAAGGAGATAAGGTTAGCATTTAAAGGGAAATGTCTAATTGCAAAGTGACAGCTGGCTTACGTGTGAGCTTGGTTTGGCTGCATAGTGCAGCAAAGTGATAAAGTGACACGTGTAAAGCGTGAAAATGACCCATTGATGTGAAAGGTCACTATAAATAGGACCAAAAGTAAAAAGAAAAGGGCATGAGATGTTAGACACTTTGATGAATTGTTAAAAGAAGGTTTTGAGTGTTGAAAAGGCCGATTGAGGTAACCGTTAGGCAGGAAGAGAAAGCCGAAAGCAAAAGGGAGAAAGAGTTTAGGCTAAGTATTTATGTGAGTGATCTTTATAGATGAATGAATGTTTGTAAGTGATTTCATAAGTAAAACAAATGATTTTGTATGAATGAATGGTTGTTTTTAACATAAACGTTTGCATTTATGATCCTTGTAAATGAGCATTCTTTCGTAACCTTATGTTGATGCTTATTGTTTGCATAATTATGCGTTGGAAGTAAGTTGTTGAGCTAACGCTTCTCATTTGTTGATTGGGATGATTGTGTGATGTGCAGTGTTGTTGATCTTGAAGGGATAAAAGCCCGACATAAATTTTAAACAGAACCTTAGCTTAAATTTAATTCAAAATTTAAAAAATACCATACATTGAAAAAAAAAATTACAAAAACAAAATTTCTATGGCTAAGCATGCTATATAAAAAATACAGAGAAGAAATGCAAAGAGAAAAGAAGTACTTACACTCATTGAAGTCTCTATATCTATCAATCACCTTGGACACCACCACTTGGACAGGAAATTTTTAAGAAATTTTTTTTAGAGAGATACTAGTTACAAAAATCTAAAAGCATCTCACTTCTGTCGTGCTCTTATTTCCCCCTTCTTCAGGATGAAGAAAAATGAGTTAGAAAGATTTTGGGATACGTGGGAGAACCACCCTCATTCCATATTAATTTAATTTAAAGTGAATTTACATAAATAAAAGAAAATTGAAACTATTTACATCCTATGGCAAAAAGGTCGGAGGAAATATATTAATTTTCTTTTATTCCAAAAATACCCCTAGCGTTTTACTCAAATATTTGCCTTCCATCTTTTTTATCGGTGGCATATTCTTCTGATTTATTCATCCATTGTTTTTATTCTGATCTTTGTTTGTTTTTTCTAATCGTGTTCATCATCTTCTTCTTCGTATCGTCTTCTTCATCTATCTCAAATTTAGGGTTTCACGACCGATGTTTCCACATCCATCATCGACGACACTTTCTATCATGGTTTTTTTTTTCCTTTCCTTCATCTTATTCTTCTATAATCTTGAATCACTTTTAATTATACAGTGTGAAATTAATAGGAAGACATGAAGATCGAATTCTTGAAAATGATAATCTAATACTTACTTGCAAGATTAATAGTAATTAATTCAAATCAAATAAAAAATATTCTACGTAATTACCACAAAACAATAAATTAAATCTTATTGAATTCAATGAAAAATGTTTGTTATAGTAACTCTTGAAAATAATCGTAAGGATAACAAAACCATTAAATTCAAGATTAGCATATATCACCAGCATATCCATAAAAATTTCTTTTTCTAACATTTCTTTTTTTTCTTTTCCTTCTTTTTCTTCTCCTTCTTCTTTCTTTGCTGGTATTTTTTTTTTAATCTTTTAGGTTTTAATTAATTGATTCTGTTTAGTAATTTAAATTTTGTGTACACTGATGGACAGTGATAAAACTTTATCACTTCCTATAATTGATATAGTTGTATTCATATCTTTAGCTTCTTATATAATGTTTTTCTTCTTCTTTTTGTTTGTTTTTTTGCAGTAATTTGATATCATAGTTAATATTCTCATAGTAGTTTTTTATGGTGGACAATGGACACAATACAATTCTTATGAGAATTATAGTGTTGCTAGAGTACTTGTTGATGATATGATGAATTTGGATGGTTTAGTTAGTTTGATTTTAAATGAAATTCAATGGGATGTTTCTATTGGTTTATCGGTGTTATTGGACTTTGGCCACACAAATATTCAAAATGTGTTTCATTTAAAACAAGATAAAGATGTTTGTTGGTTTCTGCCTTTGAGAAAATCATTGAGAAATGGAGTTTCCTTTTAAAACAAGAGCAATTTTGGAATATTTTAAAAATGAATACAAAATTTGCTATACTTGCAAATTGTTTAGGAAATTGCTATATACATAATATTTTATGCCAAGAAGGTTATGCATTATAAAATCTTTTTAATTTTTCCTTTTTAGATTTTGAATACACGTACGTACATATATATTCAAAATGTTTTCAAAATTCAGATTAATTTTTCGGAAACTTAAAAAACAAATGTTATATTATTATTTCAGAGTTTGGAGATCAAATGTGTCTTAAAAATGCCAAATATATATATATAAAGTTAATTTTCATAAATAAAACAAACTATCCAAATATTTACGATTCGGTAACAAAATGAAAAATTTCACGAACTAGTCATTTTTTAAATATTTCAAGTTTGTTCTTCCTCTCCATCGTCTTTTTCTCTTCTTCTGTCATTTTTTTTCTTTCCATCGTTTTTTTCACTTTTCCTTTAGTTTTTTTTTCAAACTGTTATTTGAAAATATAAAAGATTTATTTTTTAATTTTTTTTCAAACTGTTATTTGATTGTTCAAAATATAAAAGATCGCGAAAAAGAAAAAGAAATCGTTGGAATATTTGATAGCCATAAATGATAGTGTACAAATGATCTTAAAAAATTCGTTTAGATTTGGGTAGCCAAAATTAAACGATTATGTTCGATTGTGTACCAAATATAAACCATTTTTTTTTAATATAAATGATCGTGTACAAAGAAAATTATGAGAAAAAAATTGTTTAGATTTAGAGATTAACTACAAAAAAAAACTTGAAAAAAAATCGTTTAGCCAAATATAAACGATCGGAAAGAATAGCGAAATCTAAACAATCGTTTTCCAAATATATTATTAGCTAGATTTTGGTATTTTTCATTGTGGGACTGAACTTTTTCGTTTTTGAAATTATTCTATACCGTGTAAATATTTTACTGTTTTGTTATATTTTTAAAAAAAACTAAAAGATTAAATGGTGAGAAAATAACTCAAAATAAATATATTAAACACCATTGTCATCAACATCAACCTAACGTGTGTGAATTGATATTTTATTAGGATAATGATTAAATGCATTATGCTTATCATCTCTTCATTACACAAAAATAAAAAAATAAAAGGTACAAAGATGAGGTGGCATCAATGCATTTTTTTTCTTCTATATATTCTATTATTGAAAATATTGATTAAATATATATATAAAAAAAGAAACAAAACGTCACTAATTTGGGACCTTTGGGGAGAAATTATAGTACAAAAGATAAGAGGCCTAGCTCTATGCTAATTGAACATTTGAAAAAAAAACCATTCAATGATGACATTTATTGATTTTAATCAACGTTTCAATCCATATAATAAGCTTGGGACATAATACACATTAACCATTTATATAATAATAGTAACAAACCAACCACTCCTACTTGATCATTTATATATTTTTTATACGTCAAAGTGATGTATATCATTATAAAATGAAAGATTATTTAGAAGATAAAAAAATGTTCTAAAATGTTGTCAAAATCTAGAAATATTATTGAAATTTAAACCTTTGTGAAATATTAGTTATAAAGTAGGTTGTTTCATAAATCTATTTTTAATCTACCCTGGAAACTAAATCTGTAATTACAATAACTTAGAGATAATAACAATAACTTTGGACACTGAAACTAAAATGCATAAGTATTTTAGTGCAACGGTAATATTAAACCCATTTTTCAATTAAACTCTATTTTCAATCTTTTTCATTTTTATGATTTCATCTCAGTGGGTTGTTGTTCCAACTTTCCAAACACAACTATATATATATATATAAGCCATAAGGCTGAGCAAGTCCAAATATTCTTTATTTGTGCATGACTTTGATTAATATCTTCTTCCAATAAGGGAAGGCCCTAAGACCTACTTCAAAATTAAATGGAAATCAAATGGCTTTCAATTCTCATAGCAACCACCATCTTCATCATCACAATCTTCAAACTCATCCGCCATGGCCGCTCCTTGAAGAACCTTCCACCAGGGCCATCACCTCTCCCATTTCTTGGCAACATCCTCTTACTCCGTAAACACTCTTCTTCATTCTTCTCTCTCCTTCACACCCTCCATCTTCAGTACGGCCCCATCTTCACCCTCCACTTCGCCTCTCGCCCTGTCATCTTCATCGCCGGCCATTCCCTCGCCCACCAAGCTCTCCTTCACCACGGCGCCGCCTTTGCCGACCGCCCCCCTCCCTCCATCACCACCAAAATTCTCTACACCAACCATATCACCATCTTCACCGCCTTCCACGGCCCCAATTGGAACCTCCTCCGCCGCAACCTCATCTCTGAAATCCTTCACCCTTCTCGCCTGAAACTCCACTCCGACGCCCGTCGGTGGAGCCTGCTCTCGCTTGTCTCCCGCTTGGAATTGCACTCCCAGGGTGGCACAGCCGCCGTTTGCTTTGTGGATCATTTTTGGCCGACGATGATGGAGTTATCGGTGTTTATGTGTTTTGGGTTGAAGATTGAAGAGGATCGAATCAAAGCCCTAGCCGATGTTCTCCATCGCGTTCTATTGTATTCGAGTAGCCAAAACAAACTGAATCAATATCCATTAAAATTGGGAAAATTCATCTATCCTAATCTATGGAACCAACTCTCAACACTTCGAAACGAACTCGAAACTGCAATAATTCCTCTAATTGAAGCTCGATTCAACAATAGACAAGGCGATACTGAACAAAGGAAGAACGAGTTAGAATCAGAATCAGAAACAAAATCAGAGCAAATTTTGCCATATCTTGATACATTGATAAACCTACACTTACCAGAAGAGAATCGGAAGCTTGAAGAAGGTGAAATCATCAGTCTATGCGCGGAATTTCTCAATGGAATCGTCCATTCCACAGTAGTGGTGATGGAATGGGCAATGGCAAACATCGTAAAATATCCAGAAGTCCAAGAGAAGCTATGGAGAGAGATGAATCAAGTAATGAATATAACATCATCGAAAGAACACATAACAGAGGAGGATCTAAAGAAATTGCCGTATCTGAAAGCTGTGATAATGGAAACGTTGAGGCGGCATCCGCCAGGGCATTTGGCTCTACCACACTTGGTGACGGAGGAGGTGGTGTTGGACGGAAAATTTGTTGTGCCGGAAAAGACGACGGTGCATTTTGCGGCAGCGGAGATGGCGAGGAATGGGGAGGTGTGGGAGGAGCCGATGGAGTTCAGAGCGGAGAGATTCTTGAGGAAAGAGGAAGAGGAAGAGGAAGAGGAGATTTTGTCAGGGAAGAAGGAGATTAGGTTTATGCCATTTGGAGGAGGGAGAAGAATCTGCCCTGGGATTGGGATTTCGATGCTTCATTTACAGTATTTTGTGGGGAATTTGGTATGGTTGTTGAAATGGGACGCCATTGGTGAAGTTGATCTTGAGGAAAAGCTTGAAGTTTCCATTGTCATGAAGACGCCATTGGAGGCTCGCATTTCAGCTCGCTAGGAATACGAACATGGAGATACATAGACAACCAATGTGGCAAAGTGCATATGTTTTTCTAGTAACTTCCAAGTTAATGAATAAATCAACAGAATCAATAACCAACGTCAACACCTTTATTTGAGCTTCGAAAAAAGTCAAAAATTTCCAACCCCTTACAAATGAGGAGAAGTTCACTGGTGGGCTTTTTGGGCTTGAGCCTGGTTGGTCCATGGACCAGACCCATGGACTAAACCACATAGATTTAGGTTATATCGAATTTAGTCCAAGTAAATAATATTTAATTGAACCAAAATGATTAACTTAATCCAACAGTTAAGATGAAAACATGTGGCATTATTAGAATTGACCAATTTATGTTTTCAATTCTTTAATTTGGGGCACATGTCAATTTTAATTAGTCCCAAATTTAATTATTTGCACTTTTCATTGTTAATTTTAATAAATGATGTGGCAATTTGTGATTGGTCTCAAAATTTCTTATTCAACAAATGCCCCCTTTTCGAGATTTATGCAAGTATATGGATTAATGAATCTTGAAAAAGATGAATTTGAAGTAAAAAAATGAGCTCTTTTTTTTTGCTCAATTCAACATATCGAATTAATCAAACTATGAATTTAGTACATGAGTTTGATTTAAATTTAAAATAAGGGTTGTAATATGGCCAAATCTTAAAAAGTTCAAAGTTTTATCTGCAATTTAATTTGATTTGAGGATAAAAAATTTTAATATGATGATTTTTTTTTAAGTAAAATTTGGAACATAACCAAAATTTTAATTTTGCAATAAGGATAAAGTTTCTACCGTACCTTAATTTGTTTTGAGGATGCATAAGAATTTGGAATGGTCAATTTTAATTTGAAATAAAAATGAGGTCCTCAATCTTGAGGTAAAGTTGGATTTATGGCTCCAATTTAAATTTATGATAAAAAGGAGGTCATATATGCAAGTTAATTTGACTTGAATTTTGAACCAAAATTTTAATTTTAAAATTGAGAATATATATATATATATATATATATATATATTTTAAATGTTTAAATATCTAAATATTTGAAAAAAAATTAAATTTGAGATTTATCCCAAAAATGAAATAATTTAAAATAAAATAAGATAATTGGATTATCTTTTCTTTATTTTTTTTTTAAAAAAATCATTCATATTCCTTTTAGGAATTGGATTTTTTTTTTAAAAAATGATTAAATATCATTCCTAATCCTTTTAGGAATTCAGTTTGTTTTTAAAAAAATGATTAAATATCCTTCCTAATCATTTTAGGAATTGGATTTGTTTGCCTTATACATAGACCCACCTATTGATCATTTATTCTTCATCAAGCAACAGAAAGGTATAGAAATCTTTTCTTCTCCCTTTCACCCTTTTTCTTTTCCTCTTTTTTTTTTGTTTGTTTTTTTTGTCTTTGTTTTTTTTTTTTTTTTTTTTTTTGTCTTTGTTTTTTATTTGTAATCGTTTGCAGGGATGATTTTCGTCATCAGATTTCTTCGTCGTCGAGCGATCTTCTTCTAGGGACGATCATGCTTTTGCCGTCAGATCTACAGTTCTAGTAGGAGCGATCGGGCTTTTTCGTCGTCGGACTTCTTCATCATCGAGCTTCTTCTAGGGACGATCGGGCTTTTGCCGGCAGATCTACCACCCTAGTAGAAGCGATCGGGCTTCTTCGTCGTCGAGCTTCTTCTAGAGACGATCGGGCTTTTGCCATCAGATCTACCGCCCTAATAGGAGCGATCGGACTTCTTCGTCGTCAGACTTGTTCATCATCCATCTTCTTCTCTGGACAATCGGGCTTTTGCCGTCAGATCTACCATCCTAGTAAAATCGATCGGACTTCTTCGTCGTTGAGCTTCTTCTAGAAACGATCGGGCTTTTGCCGTCAGATCGATCGTCCCTAGAAGAAGCTTGATGATGAATTTGTTCGTATGAGATTTTCGAAGAAATTTTGTTCGTAGAGTTGAACTTGAGTTGATGTTGTATTTTGTTGATTTGATGCGATGTGGTTCGATCTCTAGAATTTGATCCTCTGATTCTCTCTTGATTGGATGCTTACGTCTGATTTGAGAAAGTGGAGCACGTGATGTTCTTCAAGTTGGTTGAATGCCTACGCTTGATTTGAGGAAGCGGAGCACGTGATGTTCTTGAATTTGGAGCCTTGGAAGAAAGCTTGTATCTTCAAAGGAGCTTTAATCTTTGAGGGAAGTTAGAGTCTTGGAAGAAAGTTTCTATCTTCAAAGGAGCTTCAATCTTCGAGGATGATCGATTTCGAAGTTAGGGAGTCTTCTAGTTCTTGGGAGAATTCTCTCTAGACCTTCTGGAGTAAAAAATTTCCAACCCCTTACAAATGAGGAGAGCTTCTCTATTTATAGAGTTCTCCGGTGGGCTTTATGGGCTTGAGTCTGGTTAGTCCATGGACCAGACTCATGGGCTCAACCACATGGATTTAGGTTATATTTAGTCTTTGTACTCAATTAAGTTTATTTTTGGGCTTAATTGAACTTAGTCCAAGTAAATAATATTTAATTGAACTAAAATGATTAACTTAATCCAACGGTTAAGATGAAAACATATGACATTATTAGAATTGGCCAATTTATGCTTTCAATTCTTTACTTTGGGGCACATGTCAATTTTAATTCGTCCCAAATTTAATTATTTGCACTTTTCATCATTAATTTAATAAATGATGTGACAATTTGTGATTGGTCTCAAAAAATTTTATTCAACAAATGCCCCTTTTTCGAGATTTATGCATGTATATGGGTGAATGAATCTCGAAAAAGATAAATTTGAAGTCAAAATACGAGTTCCTTTTTTTTTTCTCAATTTATCCTATCAAATTAATCAAACTATGAATTTAGTACATGAGTTTGATTTAAGTTTAAAATAAGTGTTGGAATATGGCCAAACCTTAAAAAGTTCAAAGTTTTATCTGCAATTTAATTTTATTTGAGGATAAAAAATTTTAATATGATGATTTTTTTTTAAAGTAAAATTTAGAACATAACAAAAATTTAATTTTGAAATAAGGATAAGGTTTCTACCGTACCTTAATTTGTCTTGAGGATGCATGAGAATTTGGAATGGTCAATTTTAATTTGAGATAAAAATAAGGTCTTCAATCTTGAGGTAAAGTTGGATTTATGGCTCCAATTTAAATTTATGATAAAAAGGAGGTCATATATGCAAGTTAATTTGACTCTAATTTTGAACCAAATTTTTAATTTTAAAATTGAGAATATATATATATATATATATATATATATATTTTAAATGTTGAAATATCTAAATATTTGAAAAAAAATTAAATTTGAGATTTATCCCAAAAATGAAATAATTTAAAATAAAATAAGATAATTGGATTATCATTTCTTTATTTATTTTTTTAAAAATCATTCCTATTCCTTTTAGGAATTGGATTTATTTTATAAAAAAATGATTAAATATCATTCCTAATCCTTTTAGGAATTGGATTGGTTGGACTTATAAATAGACTCACACCTTCATCATTTATTCTTCATCCAACAACAGAAAGGTATAGAAAACTTTTCTTCTCCCTTTCACTTTTCCTTTTTTTTTTTTTTTTGTTTTTGTTTTTGTTTTTGTTTTTTGTTTTTATTTTTTTGTTTTTGTTTTGTTTTTTTTGTTTGTTTGTTTTTTTCGTTTTAATTGTTTGCATGGATGATTTTGTCGGGCTTCTTCTAGGGACGATCGAGCTTTTGCCGTCAGATCTATCGCCCTAGTAGGAGTGATTGGACTTCTTCATCGTCGTCAAGCTTTCTCTAGGGACGATCGTGTCAAATAGTTATTTTGATAAACAGTACTTTAGAATTTTATTTGTTTGAAATAGGGCCCGAATAAAGTTTTCTTTGATTTTCTTATTGTTTTAACTAAAGTTTACTATATCTTGTGTCAAATAACTTGTTTTGTGCTAAAATAATGACTTCGACTTAAATAAAGAAGTTGGGTCGTTACAGATAATCTAGTTCGGTGATAATGCACCTACGTCTGGGGTCTTAGACCTAGATAAGAGTATATATTGCTCGTCATATAACTGATCATTACATAACACACGTCACTGAAGCTCTTACCACAATCACCAATATATTCTTCTAAGGTCCAAAAGCAGAACGATCACCTCTCCTGCCTTCTTGTTCCACCTTCTATGAATTAAGATATTCGTCAATATTTAATTAAAAGATATCGAAAAAAAACAATTTTCCAATTGATATCTGTGTAACTATTGAGATACTAACAATTTTCCTTCATATATAATAATATATATTTGAACTAATAATGATAAAGTTATTTTTTAACCTTTCTTACAAGAGATTGAACTCTATCACAAAAAAAAGTTACAGAAGTTTTATTCAAATAAAAAAAGTTCAACTTATCGATAAGTTAAAGGATGTATTTGACCAAATAGTCTACAAACTCGACCTAAATTATTGAACTACATAAACAGTAAAACAGTTTTATGAAAAAGAAAAATAGTCTTATATAGTCTCAAAATTCATTTAGACTAATTTTAAAATGCAATGTGCACAAAGAATTCCCAAATTTTCATATTTTTACCAAGTCTAACTGCATTACAAAAATGATGAGCTAAACTATTTATTGAACTAAATAGATCAAGTGGTGAGCTACGCGTAAGTTTTACAACCAAAAAACCAATTGGTGAGCCACATGAAAGTTTTAAAATCACATATATTTTAATTACGTTATCCAATATCCAAAATATACAAGACATCTAACTTTCCATGTTGTAAAAAAAGGTGTTAAAAAAACTTTCAAAACAAACATGATCATAACTCAACAAACATAACTATGCTTCTGTGCTTCCCAAGAGGTTAAAAGTTCTAATCCTCACTTCCATAAGTTTTTGAACTAAATAAATAAATAACTTTAGATATTACATTAGTTACATTCCTACTAATTTTCAAATACAGAAAGAAGCACAAGTTTCTTAGGTCCATTGTCAAGTAAAGCAACTTTGTCCAACAAAATATGTTTATGATATATATATAAACGTAAAAGTAGAGAAGAAACATAACGAGAAATATCCATTTGTTGTCATCCTCATTATAATCTTACTTTTATCTAGACTTTCAAACCACAGTTTTGTATTATTCTAAGCCTAATAACAACATTCACCTTCAGCTTCTACTAAACTGTCTGCACATAACCGAGTTTTTGATACCCATAAAAACAGAGCAGCAAAGGGAAAACAAGACAAGAATACAACAGAATTCTCCATCTACATGGTTGCTCACATATACCGAATGTGAACAGCTAGCTTTCAAAATAACAGGCATCGAAGTTGAGAGATAAAACTTGAAAATTTTCTCAAAGCATCATGCGGCTTTCATCAATTATCTGTGGAGAACAATATTGAGGATGGACTAAGAATATGGAAGAAACCGAACAAGCGTGGTAGTAGCATGTACTAACCATGGGGAGATTTTGAACTTGTGGTCGATAAGTCAGATGAAGCCATTGGAATTGATATGGAGAGCTGTGTTGTGGAGAAGGAAGTTTGATTGGATCTTTCATCGTCTAGTCCAGTCCATGACTCCCTAGTTCTCGGCCATTCGTCAAAGAGCGGCTGAAGAGATTGCCCCTCTTGTTTCAGAGTTTCCCCAGATGCATATTCCCCACCAAAGAACGAATGCTGCGCATATCCGCTTTGGAAGATTGAGTTTTCAGTTGATTTTGATGCTGGGAAAGAAGGGGATCTGGATGACATCATTGGCCATGTGTTGTCAATCGGTGCATCCATTTGAACAGCCCTGCTGCTTCCTGATGCCTCAGAAAAGAAACTATGCACTCCAGCTTCAGGTCTAAGCCCTTGAAGATACCTGTAATCCAACAAATACAAAAATAAGTTAAGAATTTGCATCCATATCCTTAACTTCCCAGCCAATTTGAATTCCAATACACAATGATCCATGTCAATTCATCCATTTTCACTATGATACTACTATGGGTTAGGAAGACCAGGCATCAAATGGGCTTTCAGTAACTTGATTTTCATCTATGAACCAATGACAGTATGACGATATTTTGGGCTGTAACCCCCTTGCTCTGTCACATTCTTTTGATTGTATAAATAGCTCCAATAGCATCATCATGCCGTAATGCTATAACAATGACACAACAGCTGATCAGAGTCTCTGACCAGTTAGATTTACCATGTCAGATGGATAATTAATGTCAAGTTCAAAACCGTGGAAGCTCTATATTTGTAGTTCCCTAAAAGATGCCCCCCTTCAACTCACTTCCACTTCCGTGTGTAATACACTAATATGCGGCTACCACGGCTTGTGATCAAGATAGATAAAGGAGTTGAGTGATTAAGGATATATAGAACTCTAGTTTGATCCCAAAAAAGGGTTAAAGAAAGCAGGAGAACAGGGTAGGAGGGGAAATCAAATTAGGAGATTGATGCTGAATAAAAACAGAAAGATGAGACATTAAAGAAGGATGAGGCAACTTAATTAAGATATTTTGAAGATTACATTCAAATACACATATTACCAAAATTATAAATGAATCAATGATAATCAGAAGTAGAAAACAGAAATATCGAATATTTCTTTAACCAAATATGTTTAAGGCTGCATTTTGTGGTTCTCACACACATCTTGTGACTATGATCAAAGACATTGAAAGTGCAAGAATATAAGTTATACAATAGATAGATTCAAATATATTAGCACTATTTTTTGCTGGGCACATCAGAGATTTAGAAGCAAGAAATTATATTAATGAAAAACCAAAATACTTCAGAGACATGGCACCTTTTCCTCACGTAGCTCCACTAAGAGAAAGTAGTAAAGGGGAGAAAGGTAAAATGTGGCAAATGCCTTCTTTCAAACGTGAAGAGATTGATCTCAAAGCCATGTTGAAAGCTAAAAACTTATGCCTCTATTTGGCAACAATTTTGTTTCACAGAATTATGCTTATGAAAATTACTTATAACTAAACTTCTTTGAATAATTGATAAAAAAATGTTCTTGAAAACTACTTTTCTTTCTTGGTCTTTGAACAGAAGATAACAAAGGAAACTAAAAGCAAAAATATTAGAAAATGTGCTTAAATAGTCAATAAGCAAGAAGTAGATTACAATATGTTAGGTTAAAATGTTGAACTATGATGCTAACTAGAAGAGAGCAAACCACCTAACACTGATCCAAACCACAAGGTATGACCCTCAAAATTACTCAAAAGTAAGATGACAGAAAATGAAAGTTTAAGCTTGGTTTACCACTAAGGTCCATAAGATCAGTCAGCTCACCCAATATAACTGCTTCCTTTAAAGTAGAAAAGGCAGGTAGGAACAATTAGAACTAAATATCAATAGTTCAAAAGAACATATAATGGTTGTCAGAGTTGTTCCCTGTGAGCAACAAAACTAAACTAAGCAGCCATCTGCAGACACTAGGACCCAAAGTGTTGGACCATGATGAAAAGAAAGCAGATAATGGTAAGAATTTTCTAGCTCGTACCTAAATTTTCAAGAATTGACCTAGAATAAACCAGATAAGGAAAAAAAATTGATCAGTTAAAGTTCACAAAAGTTAAGCCGACGACCATCAGAATACAGCAAGGGAAAAGGATACAACTCTTCAGCAAATATTGATTGCAGAATGTCAGCACAATATGAAACATTACCATAGTTTACATCAGACACAAGTTGATTTTTAGGGAAAAAAAGAATAGATGGGAAAAGCCAAATAGAGAGAGAGAGAAAAAAAAAGAGACAAATTCAACTTTACAGACCACTACAATTGGGCAGCACTGACATTTCTTTTTCTTTGTCTTCATATCTTTTAACATAGAGCTAAGGTATAACCAATAGGGTTACTACAGTTGTTTTAACAGCAAGACAATTTTTATTGTTATGTCAGCGTTGCATCAACTAGAGAAAACATAAAAGCAAGGCATCATAGGCAGAGAGTAGAAAAAAGAGTCTGTGAAACATGTATACTTAAGATAACAAAAAAAGAAATTATGAAGAAAAGAAATGAATAGGGCCCAAAAACTTGGATCCAAAAGAATTGAAAAAGGTCTGTTGAAATATTCAATAAAACATATGGCAGAGAAGAGCACAGTTTTGGGTTCCCACCACATAACTTCAATATGGTCCCCAAGAGTGCAAACATTATGTGCCTGCTTCAAAACACAGCTACATTTGAGCTTTTTTTGTTCTTGTAAATAAATGCATGCAATGCCCCCATGGAAAGTCAGAAATTGAACTCCTATTTGAAATCAGCTCTAATATACAAGCATATACTTTCTACTAAAGGGATGGGAGGGGGTCAACATCATGCTTTCTGTGAGTAAATACCGAGCCCATCATGGCAATTGGATATGAATGTTCATAAATTCTTGCATTACCATATGATTAGACAGAATGGAGTTGGAGTGAGAATTTATAAGATACCTATAATCTTTGCTTGGGATTCCATAGGGAATGGAGTCCAAGGGATAATGAGGCTGACTGGTCCCAGTGGTAGTGGTTTGGGAATTGCTCAAGGCATTCAATGGAAGACAATGGAAGCTTCCAGTTCCGGTGCTGCTACTTCCGGTAGCAGTAAGAGATGTCACAGTGGACGACGACTGTGTCATGGTTTGAGATTCCACAGGCTTTCTTGAACGGTTGCGGCCACGATGCATGTGGCGCTCACAGTATTTGGAGTCTGGGTATGCATCTTTGGAGCATCTCCATTTCTTTCCATCAGTCCTCCTGCATCTTCCAGGCTCGGGGTCCACCTTCTTCCCGTAGAAGGAACAATAAGCCACTGCACAAATTGCACCTCAAACCTCACAAATCTCGCACATCAAAACATGAAGTAACATAAAGACAGATAGCAAAAACATGTTGTAAGGCTTTACATACACAAAATGAAGATGCTAAACAATGAAGATATTGGTTCCAGACATAAGATTGGGGGATTGATTAGGCTATTAGATCCCACAAACCAAATAACAGAAAGAAACCCTCAAAAAGTGAAATTATTGTCCAAGATTAGTCATGTGCTAGTTGGATTTGAAACCAGAGAAACATCTCCATCTTCCTATCGTTATCTCGAAGTGAAAAACTAAACACTAAACACCAAACCCCTCATTCATTCATTCATTCATTCAGCTGAAAAATGCCATGATTTCTTACCTAACTTGCAGATTCACAGCTTCAAGGATATATGGAAATCACAAAACGAGACAAAAGGGAGTGAAAACACAAGGTTTTGAAACAAGGAAATCTCAAAAAAGCACCACTCATGAATCCAAATGAACACATTAGTCAAGTAAAACAACTGTAGCATAAAAATGACATCTAGAAAAAAGAAAAGAGGGAAAAACTAGAAGTAAACAAGATCCCTAAAATCAAATCAAACACAAACAGAAACCAATCAAACTGACAACACCCAGAGAGAGAAAGAGAGAGAGATAGGGAAAGAGGAAAAAAAAAAGAAAGAAAGAAAGAAAAAACAAGAGAGGGTCGAAGTAAGATTACTGGTGGGATGATGGAAGAACCTATGAGAAATGGACTCGAAGCTCTTCTGAATAAGGAGTACAAGTTCAGGTGGAACAGGCTGACCTGCCATCATAAATTTGAAGATCAGAGCCTGAAGTTCCAGCTCCTGCCACTGTAACACTGTGAAAGGTGACCTATTCATCCCCATCATTCCACTTGCTGTTCCACCTAAAACTACAGTCCTACTCCCATCCTCACCACCACCGCCACTGTTGTTCATAATAACCACCACAAGAGTTTATCCTCCGCCGCCGACCACCACCACTTTCTCTAGCAACTAATACTGTAAAAACCACAACCCCTTTTGGCTAAAACACCCCAGAAATCCCTCAAACATAATCTGAGACAGAGAAGAAAATCATGGGACATAGATCAGCCTCTGTCTCCACCATCTGGATTGCTCTCACTGTCACTCTCTGTAGTGTTTGTTTTTAGTGTCCGAAGGTTTGTGTGGGTAAAGGGGGGGCAGTATCTGTATCTGTGGAGGAACCGAAGGAAGCCAAGTTTGGTCTCATTTTTATTTTTGGGTATTTGGGATTTGGGATTTTGGGAATTTGGGTATTGGATATTGGAGGATTTGGAATTAAAAAGATTAGCTCTTTTTGCTTTTAGATGATCTTGATTCTAATGGGTGTTTGCTTAATTAATCAAAAACCACTTTTTTTCCATTAACACACACACAGCTAAATAGCTATGATTGTTTTTGTTGGTATTGGAATCTGAGAGAAAGAGAAAAGAGTTATTGTTCCAAATCTTCCTTCTTTGTGGTGTGTGAATTGAATTTGAACCCCACATTGTTTCTTTTCCGTTTTCATTTTCACCATCCATTAGACTGGGAAGGAACAATAATCCTCCTTCCTCTTCCTTTTCCATTGGTAATTTTTTACTAACATATCCTCTTCCCTCATTTTTTATTTTTTATTTTTTTAAGAAAAAATATATATATTTTTCCAAGATAATCCTCTTCTCACTTTCATGTTTATCATATTCATTATTCATAGCCACACCATCTCATTTATCTTCCATTTATTATTATTTCTTCTTCTTCTTCTTCTTTTGGCTTTACAATTACCTTTCTAACCCTATCTTGATAACCTTTATTATTATTATTATTATTATTTACATTTTTGTCTTAAAAAGAATATTTCATGTCAAATATTATGGTATCTTCAATATTTTAAATTTCAGATGTTTTGGTGTAGATATATATACATTTTAATATACTTAGTTCTAAATGTTTTTTCTTTTCTTTTTATTTTGTTGAAAGATAGTTATCAATGATTCCAGACTGGTTCTCTATGTTTCTGAATTTGGATATTATTTCAGAAAAAAATCTTTTTTTTGAAAGACACCAAATGCAAATGAAATTTATTATCATCAATAGATTTAGGTTACACTGTTTTCCTCTCATTTATACCAAAGATTTAAAAAACAAGTGTCACATTACAAATTTGTATTAGATGTTAGTCGGTTGTACAATTGGGTATCGAGATAGCTTTTAGAGTTTGTAGACACTATACTCCAAGTGATAACATATTTGTTTCATCTTTCTAGTTTTTCTATTCATATTTTTCTCTTCCTTGTATTTAGAAAAAGATTGAAATTGTCTAAAATAGTAAATATGACAAAATATTTACGATATATATCAAAATTTCAGATTCTATTAATAATAAACATTAATAGACACTGATATTGTCTATTAATTTCTATAATTGATAATCTAAAAATTTTCATTAGTTTTTAAATATTTTAATTTATTTAGATATTTTTAAAAATGTCCCAAAAGTAATTGCTTTTTTCAATTATTCTTTAGTAAAACAAATAAAACATATGTTGTTTTTAAATAGACCAAAATGAGTTAATTTATTTATAAATATAATAAAATTTTACTTTTTTTTATGGGTGATAGGCTGTGATAGATCATAAATATCTATCAGTGTATGTCTATTTGAAACTCTCATGATCTATGAAAAGTAAAATTTTGGTAAATTTGTAAATATTTTAAGCAATTTTATCGTTTAAAACAATTTTCCTCCAACTTATTTTATAGCCAATTTTTTGTTTGGGTTTAATTTTAGAATTCAAATAGAATTTAGGCTAATTTTCATAAATGTAACAAAACACTAAAATATTTACGGCCCGTATAATAACAAAATAAAAAGTTCATAAAATTGGCTATTTTTTTAAAAAAAATATTCTAGGTTTGCCGTTGTCGCTTTTGAATTTTGCACGGCTCCAATTTTTTCATTTCCATCTTCTTTACAACGACGGTCTCTCCTTCTCTTCTTCTTCTGCAATTTTTCTTTTATATTTTTTTAAATCATGATTATTGTTCTACAGTTGTTATTATTCTTTTTCATTATATTGCTGCTATTATTATCTTTGTTTTCAATCAATCATCAATTTTTGTATTATTTTTTTTCAATGTGTCGTGAACAGAGATGAATTACATGATCGTTTACCATAGGACTTTTAAAAATCATCGTTTATCATGAACTACATGATCGTGTAACATAAACTACACACAATCGTGTATCATCATCTACACGATCATGTATCATCATCTACACGATTGTTTACTAGGGCTTTTTCAAAACCATCGTTTATCATGAACTAACGATCGTCTATCATAAACTACGCGATCGTGTATCATTTCCTACATGATCGAGTATCATGATCGTTTAGAATAAGATTTACACGCGTGCGTGTGGTTGATTAATCACGTGTTAACTGAAAGTACATTTTTGGTATTTTCCATTGTGAGCCTGTGAGTTTTTTTTGTTTTCAAAATTGTTCTATGTAAATATTTTGTCAATTTATTATATTTATTTAAAAAAAAAACCCTTGAATTTAGCCTTATAATATATATTAAAAAAAATTGGCATATGTTCTAAAACAACACAAATAAGTCTAAGCTATGCCTTCATGAAGGCACACTTTTATTGAACGCTATATATACATCAACACACATTTATATGTTGGACGAAAATCCTTTAATCTTTCACACGATACTACAAAATTTATGTTTACACTAATTTAACTCATATCTCTAAAAGATTGATCCAAATCTTAAACATTGGATTTGGTTTCGACCTTAATTTACATTATATTTGATATTGATTTTTATTTTTTATTTTAAAGATGTATGCTTGTTTACTAGCTTGAATTTTACTACTCCTTCAATAAGCTGTTCTCAACGGTAATTTTATTGTCTAGAGAAGTTTAATTCTCATTCTGATGATATTTTAAACGTCAAGCAAAATATCGTCGAATGAAACAATTTTCCTCTTGTGATCTTACTTCTTTAATTTTATTTTTACATTTAATGAAATATTTGGATTCTTAGTCACATTAATTTTTTTTAAAACAAGTATAATATAATCCTTTGTTTGATAACATTTAATTTCCAGAAAATAAGATTATAAACACAAGCCATCAATTTTTTTGATAACTAGATTTGTGTTTGTGATGGGTAATCATCATGTTATCGTCTAACCCCTTGAATTGTCTCTTCAAGGTTGATCAACTTGTTGGTGCATGTCCAAATGGCTTATCTATTTTTTAATTAGGTTGAGATTCTTTGAATATAATTTTGAACAAGGGTAGAGTAATAATTGAAATAATAGGCATGTATTTAAATATTTGGATACTACTTCTCTCTCAATGTATAAGTGATAGACAAATAAAATAATTATAGCTAGAACATAGGTGTTGACATGGTATCACTCACCATAAGAATAGACATGCTACATTGTATATCATAAGTTACAAATTAGCTACACTAACAGTGCTCTTGATATTTGGTATAACACTGTGTCGTTTGATGCATTTTTTTAAATACTTGTCACACTAATATTAATTAACAATTGGATACCTAATCTAATCGAACATATTTTAGGTAACTTTTAGTCAATGACCATAGAGTACTCCGATCATCAACTCATAGAATCAAGTCATCATCTAAGTCAAGTTTAAGGGTCAAATTATTGTTGAAGTAATCATAAATTTATGGTTTTTTTATTACAATAAATTGCTCTTCCTTTTATGTGTATCCATTATCAGTACCACTCAAATTAAACAACTATACAAATAAATGAAACTCTATTTCTTTTGGTTTGATCTAGAAATCCACTATTGTCAAAACCAATTCACATGCTAGCAAGCTACTTTGATCAGCTTTGTAATTTTCATTGAACTTTTTCTTTTTACTTTTCAAACAAGTTTCAAAACAAAGCTTGAAAAAGGGCTTAAAATAACATATATATAAAGAACTTGTACAATTACAAGAAGACACACCAAAAACATAAAAAAGGAAACATACTCATGCAATAGTTTTCTTCATTTTTAGTTTTTCTTAATTTGTCTTTGCCCCATCTAAGGACAAGAAAAGAAAAACAAAAAGTGGGGAAAGAGAGTTACACAAAAATAATAGGTTTTGAAAAGAAAGGACATTGGGAGCAACTTGAAGTTGGCACTTCCAATCAACATTTATTCTTCAAATGGTAGCTTTCCAATGGCTCTATCAAACTCAAAGTATCTTCTTCCATCTAATTCCTTCTTTTCTCAACTTTATAAGGCTTAATAATATTCTTTGTTATGTAAAGCTATATTCACAATGACACTTATATTACTTCACAACATGTGATCAATTGCAAAAGTAGCTTTGAAAAAAATACCCTTTAATTTGTACCATTTGGAACCATTTTCTTTATTTTGGAGTGGTATCTATCAAAACATTAAGATTTAATAGAGACTTCAAACCTAACACTCACTCAATATAGGACTTTTTTATATATATAAAAAGAAAACATAAGTCATATTATATATATTCTTGGTGTTTCTTCTACTTAATTTTTCTTTTCTAGAACAAGACATATATATTCAATGGAAAAATAGAGAAGCATATATATGCAAGAAGTGTTAATGCATATAGTGTGCCAAGTTTAGTAAAGTGATGATAGAACAGAACCATGCTGTCCTTTAAAGTTAGGATCTAATTTTATATTCATGTATTAACCCTACTTTTAACTTTATGTTGTTTTGAAGAATATTTATAAGAAATCAAAAGGTAATTAGTATAATAATAAATCTTTGTCGTTAAAAAGAAGGCCAAAGATTCATAATAGAATGAATAATCCATAGGAGATCACCTTTAAATTTTATAACTAATTTTACATAAAATTGTCGATACTTTATTCTATTGAGTTTAGACGAGTAACTAAACCACTTGTTGGATTTTTTTTCCTAAAAAGAAGTTCACAAAATCTATTTCAATTTCATCCCTAAGTTTCAATATAATCCTTTGTCATATGCTTTCTAGTAACCTTTTCAAATAAAAGCCATCAAACTTTGAAAACAGAAAAAAAAGAAAATTTAAAAAATTGTTTTTGTTTTTGTCCGTAGAATTTAAATAGAAAGTTTTAAACTTGTTATTTAAAAAATGTAAAACTATAATATTGAAAAATTAGAAGAGAATGAGCATAAATTTTAAAAATAAAATCGTCTCTACTCTTACCTTGAATGCTTCCTAATTTTTGTGCAAATCACACCCTTTCTACTTGATCACTTTTCTCATCAGCTTGACTTCTCTACTGTCTTAAAAAATTGGCAATGGAGGCTTTTATCTTCTTTCTATTTTATCAGCACATTGAACAGATGAAAATCCCTTTCTTATGTACTTTCTTAATTAGGTTGAAAGGAACTCCTCGGTTAGAGGCTTTAACTTCTCCTTCAACATAAAGTAAAGGTTAAAAATATAATGATCGTCCGTCCTTGATAGCACTCGGAAAGTGTTATCATAGGACTTATTAATTGGTTACTTTTGTGCTTAATGTGTATATTATGACACCGTTTATTATTGATTTTGTAGAAACCCAGCTAAAGATGTGAGAAATTGATCAAAGATTTTGATATTGTAAGTGATAAAAGGTGTATTAGTGATGGAATTTGGGACTCAGCTGACATGGAGAGATTGAAGAGAATAACCTAAAAAAAAGGCCAAGGGGAAGGGAGAAACTTCGCCTCACCTCGATATGAGTCAAAATATCCCAAACCTCGATATGAGTCAAAATGTCCCAATTGTGCTCTTGTCTTGGCACTATTATAGACTGCCTCAACACTTCAAAGTTATTGAAATACTTTGAATGTATTATTTGGTGCTGGTTTAAATGAACATTAAGTACGAGAGTAGTCTTGCTACCATGCCATGCTAGCGTTATGTGAAAAAAGGTTTCATCCTCCAATGCTCAACGTTAATTATATGGCATTGCGATGTGCTAGCATATCGAGATAGTATGTATAGTATCTCTTGATGCTCTTGCCACATTTTATACCATTCTCATTCCATTTTGGGTCAGAGGAGTGAAGTTTTTGGACAGGGACAATGAACAAACACTGTTCACTTTCCGGAAGTTGTTGAGCCTAGAGTCTTGTGGGAATTGAAAATCAAAAGTTAGTGGCAAAATTAGAGTACGATTGTTGAGATAGTTTCCTCTACCTTTCTTTGCTTCTTAGTCTCCTGGATGTAGATAAATTCCCTTAATTAGGATGTCAAAGTAGTTACGGATCACTAATGGATTTAATTGTATGTTTCTTAAATCGGAATGATGTTGATAAATGACTTTAACCTAAATATAAAACGACAGTATGATAAAGGACAACGAAACCTCCACTGATCTCCACAATGATATGAGATAGTGTTCAAACCAAGGAAGATAATGTTATAGTTTATATACCCATGATCGTTTCCTTTGACAATTAATGTGAGGCTTTAATCACACCTAATTATATAATATTGTCAAGTGCGAAGGATGTGATAAGTTTAAAGTGGGCTCTAACAAGAATATACATGATTTGGGTTGAGGGGTTTTTTCATGAACCAACCAACAAAATTAAGTTGGTCAAATAAGCTACTTGTTGAAAGACCTAAACAAGGTCTCCAACTACTCTATTTAGATTTAAGTTGGGTTGGGTCACTCAATTTTTTCCCTCTACTTTTCATTGTTTCTCCTTTTCCACCTTTTTTCTTTCTTTTCTTTTTTTTTTTCTAGAACTATATGATCACATGCGTGAGATTATTAAGAATGCAATTTGGTGGCTCGATTGTTGAGAATTGGAAGTTATGAATGAAAAAGAAAAGAATCTCCCATAGAGAAATGTTCAAATTCAACTTTGCATAGTCCAACTTGTTCAGGTTATCAGTTTAGTTCAACACCCCTATTCTTTGATATCAATTGATAAGGACAACAAAATCTCCACCTATTTCGTAAAATATATTGTCTAATTTAGACAAAAGTTCTCATGGCTATACTTTTGAAACCACACTAGAAGGCCACGTACTGATAAAGATAATTATTCACTATCATTTTCTTCTTTAGATAATGTGAGACTTTATTTGCACCTAACAATTAACCACACAATATTTTATATAGGCTACTAATCTTTTTTATACTTGGTCCAAAGGAGTGATAGATTCTCTAGGTTTCTTTCCCTTAGAATCTAGGGATGCTTGGATGATAATTTGACACATTTGTCATTTTTCATATGGATCATATTGATTCGTTATTTAAAACTAATAATTTAAAAGAAGCATGAAGAAAGGAGTGATAGGGACAAAAAATAAATAAGTAACTTTTTTGTTGATTGTTTTCTCTTTTGTGTGGGAGAGATTAAATTCTACAAAACTACCATGACCCAAATGTATTTATCTATCTTTGATTTGATTTATTAGTTATCTTTTATAGGTAAGAGGTGCATATAGATTGTGAAGGGTTAGCTAGCCATTTATTTTCTATACATAGATAGGTGTCTAGATCATGGTGAGACTACTAGTGTTTTTTATGTGCTCCCTTTTGGATAGGGTTGGAGCCCAATGTTTGTGGAGAAAATTTATGAGATTTCTGATTTGAGGTTATGGGTGAGTCAATTTTAGTGTACTTGTTTGGATGGAATACTAAACTTAAGCATTTACAACAACTTTTATACCAACAAACTCTTAATTTTCTAGAGCTTCAAAAGTTGTAGTGAGTACTTGACTTTTTGGGGAAACCCTAATTTATTTAAACCTTTCTAGAGCTTTATCTCTTTATTTATCAACTTTTATTTATCTCTTTGGTACATGTGGTGAGGATATTTGTTAGATATATAGATATATATATATATAAAAGGAAAAGAAAAGAAAAGAAAAGAAAAGTATGTTTGGGTGGGAAGGTAATGTTTAAATAATGAAATTGTGCCCTCACCCACCCACTGCTACCTCTTGGGGTGACAGCAACAACACGTGATGGGCTGGTCCATACACTGCCCCGGGCCCTCTTTCTTTTAGGCCCAACCGGTTTACCTCTAACCTCTCACCTGCTACTCCCGGTTTCACCTTCTTGCCGGAATGCAGGTGACATTCCAATCTCGGCCCCACCTATGTATTCTTATTTACTACAACCACCCCCACACCCCCTAACACAAATTTCACTTTTTCAATTCCTTCTATTTTATTTTTATTTTAAATTAATAAAGCTTCTTTAGAAACATTTTCAAATTGTTAAAAACGTTTTTCTTTGTTTCAAAATAATATGCCATAATTAATTTTGACAGTAGAACCATCAAACGTTTTGGTATTAGAGCAGTGTGTGACTTACATCTAGTCTCCAAATGACTTTCTCTTCCTCTTAACCAACCCCTGCTGTCTCTACCTTTAAGATCTCTGGCTTTCTCCTCCATATTTGTAATTTGGATCCTATTTGGCTTGATGCTACGAATTATGTTTAGTGGCTAATTCAAATTTTCACCATCGTTTGTTCCATGCTTTATTGGCAAATCTATGTCATGCCCTCAAATATTTTTTCATCATTGGTTGAACCTACTAAGTAAGGAAAACCAGACATTTTGATCCTCGAACCATCAATCATGGTTATCTCCACTGGAATTATAGAGATCAAGTTCTTATAATGTTGAAAAATGTCATTCTTTCCCTATTGCTTTCTCTCTCATGTTACCTCTGTAACCACTACTTAAGAGCTTTGGATTAGTCTTGGGACTCGATATTCATATAAAACTCGATCTAGTGTGTTTTGAAACTCTGATCCACCTTTTTATAAAATTAAAAATGACTCCAAATCAATGAGTGCAACTGTAAGCGAAGTGAGAGGTTTCCTGGGTAAGCCAAAATCAAACACAATGAATTTCTATCAAACGTAGCTATAATGTCTACTCTTAATTCTAGGAGGTATAAATTCTATACAGTATTAAGTATAAAACTATGCTAATCTAATTATTTACACAGAGGATTATGTAGATTATGTAGAGGGGTGGAATGAAATGGAATGATGATGGAATGTTAGCTTCTGTATTTTTAGATTTAGAGGCGTCTTAGATTTCATCATATTTGTTTAGATTTTATGTTTCAATATTTTGTATATATATCTTTACTATATCTTCTCCTAATAATTAGGATTATATGTGTAGGATCAACATGGCAATCCTAGAGGAAGTGAATAAGTTTTTTCAAATTAATGATAACTTTTTACCAAGTAAGCTCAATTAAGCAAATTAATAAACTTTTTGCTATTAAGAATTTAATACAAATGTATTCATATCAAAGTGACTTATAAAGTGGCAGAAACAAATTCAAGCATAAATTGTAGCAATTAATTTTATGCAATGAACTATATCAACAAATCAATTGCAAAACAAAATAGGAGAGGAATAGAGAAATTAACACCAGTAATTTTATAGTGGTTCGTCTCAACTGACATATGTCCATTTCTGAAGCTCCTCTTGGGTATGTCACTAAAACTTTGAACCAACTCTTTTCACAGATTAGAGGTAGCCACTACACCCCTTCTTTTATAAGTTCAAGAGCAAACTCAATTGTTTCCTCAAATCACAATCAAACCGTCGCAAATTACTCTTTATAAGGATTAAGAGCAACACCTTTAGCAATGGATTTGAAATGAAGAACAAAACAAGGAAAACTCTCTCAAAAAGTAGATTTACAAATTTAAAGTACTCAACAAATAAATCCTCACAATACAATATAACTCTCTCAAGAATTAGATGAAAAGAAGAGACAATGAAGCTTGGAGAGAGCAACAATGGAAGCTTTGTGAGTTATGGATGACTAAAAAGTTGGAAGTTGTTTTTTCAAGATGATGTCTTTAAATAGAGAGAGGAGATTTGAAATCTAAAATCAATTTGGTCAATTAAATCTTGTAAAAGAAATTTAAATGGTGAAGATTTAAACTCAACTAGTTGTTAAATACAAACAAAAATAATAAAATAATAATGTATATCTTTATAAAATCATTTCTTTTAAAACCTAACAAAACGCATGTCCACCATCCTTAAAAAAAAACTAGTCGTTACAAATATAAAATAATATTAAAATCTTTCTCTTTCTTAATTCATTTTCTTTTTAAAATAAAATAAAAAATATTTTTTTAAAAAACCAATCCAAATAAACAACCATTGTTCTTCCTCCATTTGCTCCACATGTCACCCACTAATTTGAATCAATTTGATGATTTGACCGTCACATCAATGCCTCGAAATTTTTTCACATAAGGTTGTTTCGGCTATAAATCATTCTTTTGAACTAATTTGATTTGGACAATTCAAATTGCATTGGATTCATTATTTTGAGATCTACACAATAGATTTACCAAAAATATTAAAATCAGCTTTGTTATCATCACAACATTGATTAATTAATTAATTAATTAAAATTAATTAATTTGAGATTAATAGCTAAAAGGTCAACCACCTTGTATCTACCTTTTTATAAATATCATTCTTCACGTATAATTCAAAAACTTCATTTACATGAATTTTATTTGATTATAAAGAGTTTTTAAATGTTTAGTAAAGTGGAATTCATTTGAACAAAGTCAATTTATTAAAAAAAAAAGTTATGTTCAACAACTTGTGAAATTAGATTTATAAAAGATTTGGCGTCTCTTCTTAGAATTACTATATAGCTTTTCATGCTTAAATTTGAAAATTAGCAAATATTGAATATAATTTGTTTGTAAAGCTATATTAATTCAAAATCAAGCTCTACAAATTAATGTGTTTTAGTACTTCAAAATTTTAATTAGGTTGGTATCATTGTACTTAAAACCTTATTTTACTCCCATACAAGTTCTTAAAATTAATAACTTTAGTTCTTGTCTCAATATAATTCTACAACTAATTATTTGGTACAAGAATAAAGTGAGAAGGTTTCAAGTACTTTAGTTAAGTTAAAAGTATGAATATAATTGAAAATAGGATCAATTCATTACAACTAATATCCTAAAATTAATAACGATAGGATACTAATATTATAATATTAATATCTAAGTTTATATAATAATTATCACATGTAACGAGTATACAAGTAAATATTAAACACAAATTTTGTTCAAAATAAACATAGCTACACTTACATAAAAAATTATACAATCAATTATTCTAATCTACGATAAACTTTTATTATTGTCTATCAATGTCACTAATAGAAACATATCAGTGTCTATCATTAATAGAAGTATACAAGTGTTTATCATTGATAGAAACATATCCGTGTCTATCATTGATAGAATATGAAATTTTGTTATATTTTGCTAAAATTTTCATTTTTATGTAATTGTTTGCATTAAATTATTTATTTATATGACATATTTAAAAATATAACAATTTATACCATGCCAAATAAAAAATGCATTATTGTTAGTCAAATCAACATCTTGGACTATTACTTAAATAAGAATGGAAAATGAAAGAAATTCATGAGAACCAAAATGTTTAAAATACTTTATTTCCCCTCCCCCCCTTTCTTCCCATTTGGCTTTTAGGTTTAGAAAGGAATGGGGCCTTTAAATCCGTATGCATTTGTGTTTTGGACCACACATTTTCTTGAATTTAGCAATAGTCCCCATCTGCCTCTTCCTATGAGCCCCATGCGGCCATGCCTCTCTATTTACTCTTCAAAGGGATCACCATCCCAAAATATTCCCACTTGAGGGGTAATTTTTGCAAATTTTACTTTTTAACAAAATATTGATTCTAAAATAAGGTCGATCCTATTTTCAATTATATCAAAATACTTTTAACTCAAACCTTCTCTCTTTGTTATTCTTTGGATTAACCAAAAAAAAAAAATATATATATATTAGAAAATTATTTTAAATGACAAAACTATTAACAATTTTATAAAATGTAGTAAATTTTAGATTCTTTTATTGATTATAGACATGATATAAGATTAGTGATAGATCTAAAATTTTGTAAATATTTTGCTATATTTGGAGATGTCCCATTTATAATGGATTTTAAGATACTATCTTGGTTAGAAAAACAAAATATTTGGCTAATGTTTTTTTTTTAAAAAAAAAAGTGTAGTGGATTATGTCTAATATTGAATTTTTGTGACTTACTTGTCCATTAAAATTAATTTGGTATGTTTGATTTTTGTGATTTCTTACTAAGAATAGATATGTTGAGTAAGTTTTACTCAAAGTATAAGAATATCATAAAATTTGAAGAGTAAGTAGAAATTGATTTGAAACTAGGGTCAAACTATAAAGACTAAAAATATAATTTAGCCTTTGATATTATTTCATTGAAATCTAACTTTGATAATAGTGATGTGAATATGTAAGTAATTTTTTAAAGTAAACTTTTAACTACATTTTTAATTAACTTCTACGAAAAAGGAGAATTGAAAAAAAAAATATAATTAAATTGAACAAAAAAAAGTTTGAATATAATATTGCACAACTAGAAAATAAGGTTTTTTCCTATTAATAGTAAAAGAAAACAAAATATATACCCTTTGATTGTATAAGCTAACAAAAATCCACTACACACAATTTTGCTATAAAATGTATATATTAAGTGGATTTTTTTTTTATTTTCTAAAACTTCTCTAGCTCTTAAATTTTTTATATATATATATATAGCCGTTTAACTCATCTTTAGTTTGGAATAGTTCATAAATTTGGATGTGTGAAAGAGTACAAGTTCTGTACCTAAGACCAAACCCTAATAAAGAAATATCAATAAATGGATATATAAAGTTATAGACTATAGTGAATTAAAAAGGAAAAAATTAACATGATTTCTTTTCTTAAGAGACGATGTTATTCACACTCGACACAACATTAGTTATTATAGTTGCTGAATTATAATTGTAGTCACCTATTTTTATCCTACCATTTTTTTTAAAGAAATAATATTAGTAATAATGGCTAAACTTTTATTTATTTATTTTTGAAAAAAAGGTAAAAAAATTAGTAATAACATAATATCTCATTTTTTTTCGGTTTAGGAAATAAAAACAAATCCATTTATTTTCACATCAAAGAAATTATTTATTTTTAAATAAAATATTAAAAAAACTTATTTCTACTAATTTTAGGAAAAAATAAATTAATAAAATCTTTGACTTATTTTATATCATTTTAGGAAAAAAAAAAAGAAAATCAATTTTAAACAAAAAAATCTTTTAATATCCATTTAATTTATTAATTAATTTTTTCACAAAATCTCAAAATATCTCATTGAATTTAATTTATTTATTTTAGGAAAATGAAATGTACTTCATTAACGTAATATCAAATTTTGATTTTATTCTTATTATTTTTTCCTAATTTATGGGTCTATAAATAGGGACATTTGTCATTTGGAAAAGAGGAGAAAAAAAGTTCTTACAAAAAAAATTTTTAGAGAAAAGTTGTTAGAGAAATTTTTTTGGAGAATCTCTGCGAATTGGATTGGAAGAAAAGTTTCTCCAAAAGGTAGGTTTTTTTATTCATTTCATTACGTTAGTATCTTTACCTTTTTTTTTTTTTTTTTTTTCGGTACATTTTTTTTTATTTCTCTTTACCAATTCAAATCTCGTGTTGAAATAGACTTTGTTAGAGGTTGCATGTGGTAGAGTTTTACTCTCAAGTATCCGCACCTCATCGACGAGTAATTTTCTTTGGGATTTGATCTTTTTTTTCTCTTCTTTTTTTCTTTAAAGATAGAGAGAAAGAAAAAATTGGATAAGATTTTTTTTAATTTTTTTGGCTTTCTTTTACTTTTATTGTTATTTTTATATATAAAAAAAAAACCTTAGTCTTTTTCTTCTCCCTAAATAATAGAGAAAAAGAAAAAAGCATAAGATTTTTTTTTTAACCCTGGATCTTTATTTTCTTCTCTCTAAAAATATGGAGAGAAGGAATGAGCAATAGAGAATTATGTCGTTATTTATATATATTATTGTTATTGTACTCATATTTATATTTATTAGTGTTTTCTTTCTATTATTACTATACTTGTTATCGTTGTTGATATTCTTTTTATATTACTATTTATTCTCTATTAATTATCTTATTATTATTACTTTATATATATTTCTTCGTATCACTACTTTTTTTGTTTCTTTCCTTATTTTATTTACTTGATTTGGTTTTCCTTTCTTTTACTTATTCACATTACTATCATAATAGTTATTGTTATATGCACTTAAAAGGTAATTTTTTTTTTTGTATTTTAAATTTTTCAATGTTTTAAAATTATTCCAATTTAAAAGTCTTTATGTTTTTTTTTTTAAAAAAAACTCTTTGTTAATCATTTAGCAAATTTTATCTATAATGTTTTTAATGCTTTTAAACTTTCAAAATTTAATCTATAATTTAATTCCTAAATGAATCTTTTTTAATAACTTAACCATTTTCTTTAAATAAAATCCTATGATGGAATCTAGGAAATTTGGGAGTCCGATTTTCTAGATTTATTGAAGTGAGGAATCACATCTTTGGAAGTCCAAGATATGATCCCAAGAAAAAATGAATTTAATCAATGTTTTTTTTTTAAAAAAAAATCTTTATTCGAAGACTAACCTATGATAGATTTTGAGAAATTGTAATAATTCCTCATTTTCTTAAGGTGAGAAGTTTTCTTCAATATATAGTCTAATTAATGGAATATTATTCCACTTATTTTATGAGATCATTGCTTCAAACATTGGAGTAATGAAGGGTAAAATAAGACATTAGTTTTAAAATAAATTAAAAAATATTTTCAATTCAATATTCGAAATTTGGCCACCGTTTTCTAAATGAGTGTCGTGGGGTGCTAATACCTTCCCCACACACAAATGACTCTCGAACTCAACTCTATTTTTCACAGACCATTTTTTAAAATTTTTTTACTTTATTTCGGTGTCCAATCACACCGTAAAAAAGATTGGTGGCGACTCCTTTTTTCTTTTAAAACTAACTCTTTTGTGGACGTCGGCCGCTTCTCGTCGTCTCGGGCACGTGGCGACAATAATAGTATATGTGAAGAGTGAACTTCAAATAATAAACCTATATTTTATTATTTAAAAACACCAACTAATTGACATCTTAAAATATGTCTAATAGTGTTACGTCGAAACACTTTTACTGGTTATATTTTTTAAAAATAAATTAGTTAGTCCAAATTGTGCTTATAAATTATTTGAAAATGAAAAAGGTTACATTTTAAATACAATGTATAGGTAAATAATAAGGGTACGGTGGGAGATATTTTATTTATGTATTAATTGATACTATTTAATAATGTTGTTATATATATATATATAAGGTAAAATGTGGGGGAGGTATAGAGTACCAAGTTGTACATACAAGAGCAGACATTAAATACCAAAATTCTAGATGGAGCCCATACAAATAATTTCAAGAAACTTCAAAGGTGCATACAAAACAAAACAAACAAGCAATTTTTTGGATTTTCCCTTACCACTTTATTTATATATATAAGAATAATTCTTCTCTCTTATGTGTTCTATTCCCATATTGATTCTATGTGGATAATTTATAGCCACATGTATCCTTTATAATCTCCTCAACCTTAAGAAAAGAATCAACCATAGGGTTTTTTTTTTTTTTAATGGTGTAAAGTGAGTTATTCATATCAAATTTTCTGAAAAAGTTATAACAAAATACTTGAACCTTAAACCTTATTTGTTTTTGTTGAGGATATATGTAATAACCCAACTTTACTAGAAGGTTGAGGTCATTACTATTTAAATAAGTATAGTTTTTTTTTTTAAAGGAAAATTAATTTATAAGTTGAGAAAAATTTAAATAATAAGAAAATAAATAAGTAATTAAAATGGTAAACAAAATACTAGTTTGGGCCCATAAAATAAAAGAAATACATTAAAATAATTTTACCAAAGTTCTGAAATCCAAAAAAAATATAATTACTGAAACATAAATGCGGAAAAGCTGAACTATTCCCTATGGCGAACCACGGTCACTTCTTATCATTCGCCAGCTTGTCCTTGCCTTTACCCTTACCTGAAAATTAAACATTTAAAAGAATGAGTATAAAATTATACTCACTAAGAGACCCATACTTAGTCTCCCTATGTGTTGTTAGTCTCTTTGTTAGAGTCCTGAAATAAAGTACCACGCTCTATGGTGCTCCCGAACGCACACTATCCAGTAGTCCCACCGGGACTGAACTGGGCTCTCGGTGAACCCGAAGGAATCACCCTAAAGGAGAGTCGGGCTGTAAGTGATCCGTCGAATCACGTCTCAATAACTACTCAAACATATATAGGGGAGGACCTTGATGGACCCCTCGTGGTATGACTCTAACCAGCAGACCAACAAAACACTATAGGCTATACATGCTCATCATAAAATCAACATCTCAGCTCAACACACATAATCTTAATCACATCATGCACCAATGGTACTGCATCTCAATCAAAAGGGGAAAAAATCTCTTACCAGGAGATCTGCTAAATAATTCACAGGTTGACAGTCAATTCCTCACAATACTCAGTCCTAAACATAAACAAAATTAACATTAATAATCTTGCAACCATCACCCTACTGTTTAATTAAGCAACCAAACTTATCCAAGCTTACCCCAAGATTAGGGTTGAATCCAACACCACCTTAACAGGAAAATTGACAGTCCTATTTCCACCAATTTCATTTGAACCTTCAAGCAACCATAGATCAACTTATTCCAAATACCATCTCATTTAAGATAAAAAAATATTTAATTGGGTGTACCAAACCCATACAAACTCACCCCAAATGGCTCAAAAGGTTGCAAGAGGCTAAACTTGAAGATGGCTCGACTAGAAGAGGCTTCGGCTCGGACGCGGCTTGGTGGAGACAGACGTGTGCGGCTGGACGAACGACTTGCGGACGTGTGCGACTGGACGCGTGGAGGAGTTTCGTCGGTTGTAGGATTCGCGACGGTCGTCGTCGTGCGGAGGAGTTGCGTCGGTTGTAGGATTCGCGGCGGTAGGAGACGCACAGTGAAGAGGGGCGGCGGCTAGGGTTTTAACATGGAGGAAGGTTGAAGATGAAGTGCACACAATCCAAGGAGTCCTATTTAATAATAAATATATTATTATTATTTCCCTTCTCTATTCCTATTTAATTTCTCTTTCTTCATTAACCACTCCTTCCATCACCATAAATTTGCTCTTTTTCCAAAAATGCCAAAGTACTCATCTCTTAATAATTATATTAACCCACATTATAATTATTCTTATTCCTCCATGATTTTATACATACACATAACCATATTTACTCATAATACCTCCAACTTTACAATTTAAATCCACCAACCAATAAATCCAAAACCAATTTTAACAATAGAACTCCAATTTCCATAAATTAATCACTTATCCTTCCAAAATACTTAATCTCCACAATTTAAACAATTTCACAAATAACACCCAAAACTAAGCCAAAATAAAATGATAATAAAAATAACCTAATAGTTTTGGGATGTTACAATATATGACTTAAGAATTGGAACATTGTAACTCAAATTAATTTGTAAGATTTCTATTATATAAATTTTATTTCAACCAGTGTTCTGTATAATATATAATTGAACACACTAATTTAATGGTTTGTTTTTAACATTTTTGTTTTTTTAGTACAAATTAGATGATTTGAATTCGTAATCTCATGGTTTTCAATACATATGGAAACTATTTTCTAAAAGTAGTTTTTAAGGGATCAATTTTTAAAAGAACCCTATTTGATTTACTCATAAACTTCTTACTAGTAGGAGTTGGTATCTCGGGTGATTGTCTTATGTTAGGTGGTTACAACTTATTTATGATGTTCTATAGAGTTTTCAAGTTTAGTGGACCAAAGTATTTGTTTTATCAACAAGAGTTGTTCATGACTTAGATTGTTTACTTTGTTCATATCTTTAGAGAGGAAAGTTAGAGAATGATGGTGTGACTAAGATTGTCCAGTGATGGTGTATAGCTAAGGTTGTTTGGACAAACTTATGTCTTCCATGTTTCAAGGGTATCTGTCATATTTCATATTGGAATGTTGTTGCAATTACATGGTGTGGTGTTGTGGCTTATCAAATTCATTCTTGATCCTTGTGGGTCATTTTAGTGGTGGGCTATAGTTTGTATTGCCGAAGTATTTGGGCAATTTGTCTTCTAATTCTTCTTCTGGGTGTTGGCGGACTATCCATTGTGTTTGACATAGCTTACAACCCTTTGCTACTTTTTTCTATTATAGAGGACCTTGATACGTTTTTCAGTTTAGTTCATCCTTGATTAGAAGGAAATATTATTCTTCATTACTTTGTGATTGTGCTCTATGTGAGTTATTTCAGTACATATAATCTTGTTATTTTAGATTGTTTAGTGACCTTAATTTAAGATTTAATATTTGTGAAAATTTAAGCATGCATGTTCTTGAACGGTATGGGTGATACATAGTTAATTTATAGCTTAGGGAGCTTAATCAAGTATTCAGAGCTTCCAAGAGTCTGAATGACCAAATTACCTTTGAGTGCAGCGGCACTACACAAAGTACGTTGATAGTTCGAGACCAAAAAGAGCATAACACCACAACAATATTAAGGTTTTCTAGCAACACAATGCTAAGACGCATATTCACTCATACCACACGTTTTCAAGTAATACTAGATATATACCCTTTTAATTTCACTCTGGGTTTTTGGTGTCAAGATTTTATAGAGGTCTAAGCTCGGTTTTGGCCAAAATTGGCTTAATATTGTTATGATCAAAAAGTCTTGTTTCAACTAACTCAATTCATCAACTTAGAGGCTTAGAAGATCTAAGATCCAGGTTTCTTCTTTCGAACTCAACGCTTTCGAATATCTAAAGTCCAATTCTATTTTCATGCAATTGGATAATTAGATAATGCATTACATTTCTTCATTTTAGCCTTTTATCGTTATCATATCATTCTCATCCATATATAATCAAATGACAAATGCTAGTTCTAGTCTAGAAACCTTTTTTTCAAGCAGATTTAAAAACCCAAGACCAACTAAATGGTGATCAACCATTCAATTGTGAGTAGGCATGAACATGATAAACAAATAATATATTGAATTGATCAAAATAATGAAGCAACATCTGTAACAATAGTTAAATCAATCAATCCCTAGAACATTGGTGAAGTTTGGCACCACAAATGATGTTTAAATGTTCAGATCTAAACATGTTGGACAAAATGTAAAAGATCAGAATTGAAGAAGTAAGAATAAGAGATTATCCGTTGAGCTCAATCCATCACTAGCACCAAATCCATGTTATCCTCTCGATCTCCCTTGTCGAACAATCGCCTTTCAGCTTCTATGGTGAGTCCTGGCCGTCCCAAGGTCAAACTCCCCTAAAACGACAACAAATTCACGATTTGAATGACTTAAAACAACTACTGTTGTTGGCTTTTTAGTCCTTAATCTCAAACCAATTAATTAAAGTTTTTTATGATAACAAATCTTTACTTTCTTTGTTGATAATTTTATTATTTTGAATAGTTCATACTCTAGAGCACAAAACAATAATTCTAATGCCTCTCGAATCACCCAAATCAGAGTTCAAACGAAGAAAATGTTGCTAAAAGAAGCTTAACGGAAAAAAATCAAATAATCAAATTAAACCAATTAGAGAAAGTCACTTGGAGCAATAGAAGAGTAACACATGTGAGTTTTGTTTTGTTTTGGATTGGCTTTTAAAAAATGAATTTAATATTATTATTAATCTTTGTGTCTAACTGTTAGTTTTTTAAAAAGATGGTAAACTTGTTTTATATTGGACTTTAACAAATTATTTTAAAAATGACATATTATTATATTATTATTTGTGTTAGTGTCGAAAGACTAATTGAGTTTAAATCTCAACCATTCAATTTTCCATTGACCTCAAATTGTTTTAGATTTCAATATATTTGCCCTCTTTTTAAATACTTCATTTTCCCTCAAATTAATAAGAACTTTGTTTAACTTTCTAAAGCTTCCAATTTTCATTATTTTCATCTTGTCATTGAGAAATTTTTTATTGTATTGTGAGTATTAATTATTGTGGGCTTAAACTTGTATACTCACTCTTTTTAGAGAGTTCTGTTTTGTGTGATTTTAAAGCTTCAACATTTGTGACGATTGGATCCTAACACATGGAAATAATTGAATGTGCTCTTGAACCTGAAGAAGGAGCAAATAGCAGTTCGACTCTAATATGTGGAAATAGTCTAAAGAAGGTTTTCAATCAGAATCCCAAGAGGTGCTTGAAAAAGTGGATGTAGGTCGAGTTTGACTAAATTTGTATAAAATTGCAGTATATTCTTTTATAACTCTTTTCTAATTATTTTTGCATTTAATTCTTGTTGCATATTCTTGTTGCTTGACAATTGATTGTATACTATTTTACATACTTGTTATCAACTTGTCATTTAACATAAATTAGCTAAAGGTTTTTTAGGGTTTTTTTTCAAAATTAGAACAAAGCGCAAAAATATTTATACCGTATACAACAATTTTAAAAAAGGAAAAAGCCCACAAGCCTACAACGTGAAATAACAAAAATACCCTCGCAATTAATCAGTCACACATGCGTGAAAAAATGGTTTTGTACCCAGTCCAAACGATCTCTTAGCAAGTATAAACGATCTTGTACCCAGCCCAAAAGATCTTGTACCTAGTTTAAACGATCTTATACCAAGTCTAAACAATCTGTTAGTGATAGTGGTCTATCTCTGTCTATCTAGGATAGATAACTGATCGTTTAGACATTGGTACACAATCGTTTATATAGATCCTATACAAATATCATTTAAATCTTGTATCAAGAAGAAAAAAAGAAGATGAGAAATGAAGAAGAACAAAAAAATTTTGGAAGAGGAAATGAAGAAATTGGTAAATATTTATATAAATAATCATAATATTGTAAATTGAAGAAGAAGTGGGTATGAAAAAAAATAATAATATGAAGAGAAGATGAATAAATCGTAAAAAAGAAGAAGAAAAATAAGTGAAAAATCATCTGCATTATTCAAGGGCAAACTTGAAATTTATGAATATATCATGGGCTTTTTTAATTTGTACACAGACTCTAAATTAAGAAGTCAATGATTTGAGGATTTATGGAACTAGATTCAACCAAACACACTCTTAATTAATTATTTACTGATTGATTAGTCAATGAATTAGTTGATTTGAAATTTTTAGTAATTTAATATTTTAAATTAATAGAATATTATGATTCTCTCCTACTCCTTCAAGAAAAGAGAGTTATAAATATGTGATTCTCTCCTACTCCTTCAAGGAAAGGGAGTTATAAATATGCAAAAGAAAAACAAATTTTCTAAATTAAGAAGTCCATGTTTTTGCTCTATGCAAAATTAGTTCTCTCTAAAACTTTTCTCGATCTCAATTGGTTCCCACAAACCAATCTCATCCCAGAGGATAGGAAGATCTCCAACTGGTGGTGTCTCCAAATTAAGGGATTTAGTAGATTTAGAGACGTCAAACTATGTAAGTTTTTCTCTCTCTAATCTATACTTTATTAAATCATGCTTAATAAGAAAATTAGTTTCATAATTATTTTTTACCAATGTATTGGCATTTTCGGATTTCCAAATAAAATTGAGGAATGATTCTGTAAAATTTTCTGTTGTCAAGGGCTTTTATCCCTTCAAAATGAAGAATTGAGACTCTGAAGAATTAAAGCTCTAAAGAATTGAAGATTATTTGAACTTCTAAGAGCTCTCAAGACGTGAAAGTTCTTATCGACCTCGAAGTTACCATCTTTTGAAAGATTGAATATTTAGAATATTAAATCTTCATTGAATTCCAAAAGATTGAAGCTCAAATTGATTTGCAACCACAACTTTCTAAAGATCGAAGAACAAGAAGTTCTAAGTTTTAATTTGTATTCAGCTAAAAGCATTAAATGAATAAATTTTAGAGTTAGATTGTATCCACTATATAAATTAATATACAAAGTTCAATTCTACGAATTACATTTCTTTGAAAATCTCATTTGAACAGTTACTTTTTGAATTCTTCGATAAAACATCAATTTATACTATCTAGTCTTTAGAAAGTTAATGGAATCTTCACGACATGGACTAAAATATGCATTTTTTAAAAGTTTGGAGACTAAAATGGATGTTTTTAAGAGTTCAAATATCAAAATAGAATAAGATACAAAGTTTAGGGACCAGAATAAAATTTAAACCTAAATTAAACTATGCATGGTAAATGATATGAAAAAAAATATAGTTTTTTTAAATCCAAGGGCGGATCCATTAAGGGGACACGGGGGGCACGTGCCCCCCCGTACATTATCAGTTTTTGTATTTTAATATTAATTTTGAAGTGTTAAGTTACAATATATATTAAGTTTAGCTTCATATTGCCTAATTTCTATTTTTGCTGTAGTGGTTGTGCCCTTTTATGCCCTTTTGGTTGTGAGTTCAAATCTCGCCTGCTACAATTATTTTTACGAAATAATTTTTATTCTAAATATCAATAATTTTCTTTTCTCAAATTTCAAATTTCTTCGTAAATTGTCACGAAATAGTTTTTATTCTAAATATCAATAATTTTCTTTCCTCAAATATCAAATTTCTTCGTAAATTGTCACAAAATAATTTTTATTCCAAACATCAACAATTTTCTTTCCTCAAATTTCTCAAATATCAATAATTTTCTTTTTCCAAATATCAAATTTCAATGATTTTCTAAAAGGAAGATAATTTGATTTCCTAAAAGAAAGATAATTTTTTTAAAATAGGAAAAAAATTTATCTAAGATAAAACCCTAACTTATTTCCTAGCTCTTATTTGTTATCTAACAATTTTTTTTTAAAAAAATGAACAAAGTCGGTGATCCAAACTTTCACTCTCTCAACAACATTCGAGGCAAAAGGTATTAATCTTTCTTTTTTCTTTTCTCTTTTTGATGATAATTTTAAATTCACATATTTGCATTACAAAAAATCATGTGGAAATTTTCGGTATTTCTTTATTGCTACAAATGTAGTGAATGTTATCGGAGCATCAGTGAAACATCGTGATATTTTTTAGTGGGTTATTATATAGTGCTCTGTGCCCCCCTATATCAAATTTCTAGATTCGCCACTGTCTACGAGACTATAATTCAAGCAATTTCATAAATAAATTAGTACATTAAGTACACTACAAAAATGTTTCCAATATAAATTAAAAAAAAATGACTTTACTAAAATCCATTCATTAATAACGACATCAAAAGATATCTTAGTGGTAGAAACAATTGAAGTTCATTTTCGGCTCAACATTTGACCCATGTACAATGATCAACAATGAAAAGCAATCTTAAATTTACATAATCGAGAAGGCAGTAGTGTAGCAACTAATTTACCTCAAGTAATAGCTAGCAAAACTAAAGCAAGGAAAAGTTGGATAAAGAGCAAATAATTAATGTTGGGTATAGTTCACTTACATTTGGAAAAGTTGACTTCAATCAAACTTTTAAGTTGTATCCTATTTTTGGAAGAACAAGAAAGTTATCGTTGCATTGGATTGCACATTAGTTTGCATAATTTCGTTGATAAATATGGAAAATCTCATAATACTCATTTATCTCTAGGATCATAACTTCATTTTTCGATGCAAAGAAGATTGGTAGATATTCAAATTAGTATTTCTCTTCTACCTTAAAATGCAATCACCACAAACACAAAACAAATTTATAAAAAATAATACATTCAAGACCAAGCCTCATAAGGCAACAAAGATCGATTGGCCCTGTCAATGATAATGCACTGAAAAAATTTCAACAGATTTCCAGGAATGCTGTTTGAATACCAAAAGCAATTCTAAATGTCCAAAGTTTGACATTTATATACAAATATGTGTTAACAAAGCAAATCAAACTTGACAAAAAGAAAAAGAAAAAACAGAACCAATTTATATACAAGCAAAGCAACTTGACAAATTCAACATGTCCAAAGTTTGAAACAAATTGACAAAGTTAACTAAATTCCAAACCAAACTTATATAGGAAGTGTTACAATTTCCTTCCCCAAAAACATAAAGAAACTTAACAAATTTAAGTTTAAAACAAATTGGCAAACCTTAAATAAACTCCATACCGAACTTACCTAGGAACCAACCAATCTTCTAACTATAAAAGTAGTTAATGATTCAACGGTGTGATTAAATGGGGAGATTTAAGTAAGTCAAAATGAATCTTGTCAATGAAAGCTGAGGAGCCACCAAGCCTTGAGATTCTCAATATACTGAGGAAAAATTCTCAATATCACCTGTAAAAGTCAAATCCAATCTCTTTTAGATCAACGGTCAAAAAGAAATTTCACAATTTGAAAAACTCCATACATCCCTTCATCATTTGTTCGACATCTCATATTTTCCTCAAATCTTTTGATTTACAGTTCATATAACCATAAAATAGAACATGATCCATATTTTTTTTTATTACATTAAAAGCATGGATAGCAGAGTAATTTTTCTTTTCATTCCAACAAATGCAAAATGAAACTCAAAACAATCTCACACAATCCAAATCAGAAATTCTTCCATTATCTTCTTCATAACACAACCATCGCTAATCTCCACCATCGACAAAGACACAAAACATTAAAATTAAGAACATATAGAATCAAAATTAACTGTTTTGCCCTTGTAGTTACATCTAACTCCTTGAGTACCACAAATTCTTTTAATGAACAATAATCATAGTCCCACTATAACTGAACTCCTCTCGGGCCAAGAGATGGTGTAGCACCACATTGTTCAAGCCCTGGAATCAGCCCTTAAGAAAGAATTTCTCTACTTACTCTATCTATAGAGGAGTGTATTTCCTTCTTGTGTAGTTGTGTTTCCAGCTCCCTGATTAGACGAATCCCCAAAATGGTAAGCCTATAGGGTCGGCAACATAGAACACTCTCACACATGCAAATCAAAGGACTGCCTTCATAGGTAGGAGTTCACAACTCACTTAAGATTCAGGTCAAGTCACTTATGATCATCCTGGTGAAGTGTAGTCTCAACCAGTAACGGTGTTAATAAGAGAGACTATTCATTTAATGGTCCGATCTTATACAAACTCTTTGTATAGAATATGTTTGCTCTAATGTCTCAACATGAATGATTAGGATCAAATCATTTGTAGCACTTTAGAACAATTGTACAATTGTGACAACTACAAAGCAGGCCTATTCGTGGTATCACCAGAATAAGGTATCCAGGCCTGTTATTCGTAGTGTCATAAGGATAAGGTATCCGGCCTTATTCATCTACTACAGACCATTTACGTTATCACTTAAACATGATCCACTTGTATGTCTCCACATACATGTTTATGTTACAGAAGATTAGTTTATTAGTTTTGTGGGATAATACAACTAAATGTCAAATAAAATAAAACACTTTATTTTATTAGATAAATAAAATGTTTGTATAATTTGTACAATTACAAACTACAAGATCTAGGGCATCGACTCCAACATTAACGCTAGTGCGAATGATGCTTCAAATGAATGTTTGAAACTTATGTTTTGAAAACGAAAGATTGAAGATGTAATCTTGCAGTTCCATCAGCAGCAATAGATTCTTCATCTTGTTATGCCTTTGCAGCAACAACAACAGCTACATAAGCTTGTTTTGCTTCTTCCATTTTCTTCATTTCCACATTATCCAAATCATCAATGGAAGGGCAGCTCTAAGGGAGATGCAATGAAAGATTATAATCTTTTAGACGATTACTGGAATCGTTCTTTGTCAAGCCTTCAAGTAACAGCATAAATGATGAAACATCCCCTTGCGAGGACTTGAGTTGTTCTTGAAGTTCTTTTACTTTTGTATTTGATGTTGTTACCTCCCATTGTATCTTCTCCGAGGCAGCTTGCATGCTTACTACAAGCTTAATCTTTGCATCTGAAACTTGGCAATGAATAGATTTTTCCTGGGTGTTCTTCTACTTTTGTATTTGATGTCGTTACCTTTCTCTACAGCGCGTCATCAACCACGAGGCTTGCGATTAGAAAGCCTCTTTATCCCAGCTGGCCATGGCGGCCACCAGTTTGAATCTAGGGCTAAGAAAACTGTCCCCATCATTTGCAATCCTGGAAGAGGAGGAGACGAGAAATGGAGGCTAAACGGAGAGAAGATGCGAAACTAAGGAATGGAGGGGGGTGCATCCTAGTGAGTTAACAAGGCAACAATACCCTAAACTAACAGGGAAATATTAATTTTACAAAATTAAATAAATATAAAAATGAGCTTTAGAGGTTTAAAATAAGATTAGATTTCTTATTTTTTTCATTTTTTCATCATTAGATTACAACAATAATCAATTTTCATTTTTCCACCGACATTAAAGATTAGATTTCTTCTGGTGAAAAATAAGAAAAAGTAATTAAATTTATGATTGAATGTATTGATCTGAAGCACTTACATATAACCCTAATAATTATAAAGGCT